>JAJHUQ010000039.1:8482500-8490000 GCA_035773235.1 Eospalax fontanierii | reverse complement strand
GTTAGGGTTTTGTTTAGGGTTAGGGTTAGGATTAGGGTTTGGGTTAGGGTTCAGGTTTGGGTTAGTTCTTGGGTTAGGGTTATGGTTAGGATTAGGGTTTGGGTTAGGGTTAGGGTTAGGGTTAGGGTTAGGGTTTGATTAGGGTTTGTGTTAGGGTTAGGTTTAGATTTAGGGTTTCGGTTAAGGTTAGGGTTAGGAATAGGGTTTGGTTACGGTTAGGGTTAGGAATAGGGTTAGGGTTAGGGTTATTGTTAGGATTTGGCTTAGAGCTTGTGTTAGGGTTAGGTTTAGGTTTTGGGTTCAGGTTAGAATTAGAGTTATGGTTAGGGTTTGAGTTAGGTTTAGGGTTAGGGTTAGGGGTTGGGTTTGTGTTAGGGTTAGGGTTACGGTTAGGATTAGGCTTAGGGTTAGGTTTAGGATTAGGGTTAGGTTTAGGTTTTGGGTTAGGGTTAGGGTTAGGTTTAATGTTAGGGTTTTGATTAGGGTTAGGGTTAGGATTAGGGTTAGGGTTAGGGTTAGAGTTAGGGTTAGGGTTTTGGTTTGGGTTAATGTTAGGGTTAGGATTTGGGTTAGTGTTTTGGTTAGGGTTAGTATTAGGGTTAGGGTTTGGTTTAGGGTTAGGGCTAGGGTTAGGGTTAGGATTTTTGTTAGGTTTAGTGTTGGTTAGGGTTTGGGTTAGGGTTAGGGTTAGCGTGAATGTTATGTTTAGGGTATTGGTTAGGGTTAGGGTTTAGGGTTAGGGTTAGGAATAGGTTTAGGGTTAGGGTTAGGGTTAGGGTTAGTGTTAGAAATAGGGTTCGGTTTAGGGTTATTGTTAGGGTTTGGGTTAGTGATTGGGTTAGGGTTAGGGTTCGAGTTAGGGTTCGAGTTTGAGTTAGGGTTAGGGTTAGGGTTAGGGTTTGGGTTAGGGTTTGGGTTAAGGTTAGGTTTAGGGTTAGGGTTAGGAACAGGGTTAGGGTTAGGGTTTGGTTTAGGGTTAGGGTTAGGATTAGGGTTTGGGTTAGGGTTCGAGTTAGGGTTAGTTTTTGGGTTAGGGTTAGGGTTAGGATTAGGGTTAGGTTTAGGTTTAGGTTTAGGGTTTGGGTAAAGGTTAGGGTTTGGGTTAGGGTTTGGGTTAGGGTTAGGGTTAGGGTTTGGTTTAGGGTTAGTGTTATTTTTGGTGCTAGGTTTAAGGTTAGGATAAGGGTTAGGGTTAGGTTTAGGGTTAGGGTTTGGGTTAGGGTTAGGGTTAGGGTTAGGGTTTGAGTTATGCTTAGGTTTAGGGTTAGGGTTTGGGTTACGGTTAGGGTTAGGGGTTGGGTTTGTGTTTGGGCTAGGGTTAGGGTTAGGATAAGGTTTAGGGTTAGGATTAATGTTAGGGATAGGGTTAGAGTTAGGGTTAGGGTTTTGGTTTAGGTTAGGGTTAGGGTTAGGGTTAGTTTTTGGGTTAGGGTTAGGTTTAGGATTAGGGTTAGGGTTAGGTTTAGGGTTAGGGTTTGGGTTAGGGTTAGGGTTAGGTTTAGGGTTATGGTTTGAGTTAGGGTTAGAGTTAGCGTTGGGGTTTGGCTTAGGCTTAGGTTTAGGGGTTGGGTTTGTGTTAGGGTTAGGGTTAGTGTTAGGATAAGGGTTAGGGTTAGGGTTAGGATTAGGGTTAGGATTAGGATTAGAGTTAGGGTTAGGGTTTTGGTTTGGGTTAGGGTTAGGGTTAGGGTTTGGGTTAGTGTTAGGGTTAGGGTTAGTGTTAGGGTTTGGGTTTGGGTTAGTTTTAGGGTTAGGGTTAGGTTTAGGTTTTTGGTTAGGTTTATGGTTAGGGTTAGGATTAGGGTTAGGTTTAGGTTTTGGGTTAGGGTTAGGGTTAGGGTTAATGTTAGGGTTTTGTTTAGGGTTAGGGTTAGGATTAGGGTTTGGGTTAGGGTTCGGGTTTGGGTTAGTACTTGGGATAGGGTTATGGTTAGGATTAGGGTTTGGGTTAGGGTTAGGGTTAGGGTTAGGGTTAGGGTTTGATTAGGGTTTGTGTTAGGGTTAGGTTTAGGTTTAGGGTTTGGGTTAAGGTTAGGGTTAGGGTTAGGGTTAGGAATAGGGTTAGGGTTACGGTTAGGGTTAGGAATAGGGTTAGGGTTAGGGTTATTGTTAGGATTTGGCTTAGAGCTTGTGTTAGGGTTAGGTTTAGGTTTTGGGTTCAGGTTAGAATTAGAGTTATGGTTAGGGTTTGAGTTAGGGTTAGGGTTAGGGTTAGGGGTTGGGTTTGTGTTAGGGTTAGGGTTAGGATTAGGATTTGGTTTAGGGTTAGTGTTATTTTTTGTGTTAGGTTTAAGTTTAGGATAAGGGTTAGGGTTAGGTTTAGGGTTAGGGTTTGTGTTAGGGTTAGCGTTAGTGTTTGAGTTAGGGTTAGGGTTAGGGTTAGGGTTAGGGTTACGATTTGGGTTAGGGTTTGGGTTTGGGTTAGGGTTAGGGTTAGGGTTAGGGTTTGATTAGGGTTTGGGTTAGGGTTAGGTTTAAGGTTAGGGTTTGGGTTAAGGTTAGGGTTAGGGTTAGGGTTAGGGTTAGGAATAGGGTTAGGGTTACGTTTAGCGTTACGAATAGGGTTAGGGTTAGGGTTATTGTTAGGATTTGGCTTAGAGCTTGTGTTAGGGTTAGGTTTAGGTTTTGGGTTCAGGTTAGAATTAGAGTTATGGTTAGGGTTTGAGTTAGGGTTAGGGTTAGGGTTAGGGGTTGGGTTTGTGTTAGGGTTAGGGTTAGGGTCAGGATTAGGGTTAGGGTTAGGTTTAGGATTAGGGTTAGTTTTAGGTTTTGGGTTAGGGTTAGGGTTAGTTTTAATGTTAGGGTTTTGATTAGGGTTAGGGTTAGGATTAGAGTTAGGGTTAGGGTTTTTGTTTGGGTTAATGTTAGGGTTAGGATTTGGGTTAGTGTTTTGTTTAGGGTTAGTATTAGGGTTAGGGTTTGGGTTAGGGTTAGGGTTAGGGTTAGGGTTAGGATTTTGGTTAAGTTTAGGGTTGGTTAGGGTTTGCGTTAGGGTTAGGGTTAGCGTGAATGTTATCTTTAGGTTATTGGTTAGGGTTAGGGTTTAGGGTTAGGGTTAGGAATAGGGTTAGGGTTAGGGTTAGGGTTAGATTTAGTGTTAGGAATAGGGTTAGGTTTAGGGTTATTGTTAGGGTTTGGGTTAGTGTTTGGATTAGGGTTAGGGTTCGAGTTAGGGTTCGAGTTTGAGTTAGGGTTAGGGTTGGGTTAGGGTTAGGGTTAGGGTTAGGGTTAGGGTTAGGGTTAGGAGCAGCGTGAGGGTTAGGGGTTGGTTTAGGGTGAGGGTTAGGATTAGGGTTTGGGTTAGGGTTCGAGTTAGGGTTAGTTTTTGGGTTAGGGTTAGGGTTAGGATTAGGGTTAGGTTTAGGTTTAGGTTTAGGGTTTGGGTAAGGGTTAGTGTTTGGGTTAGGGTTAGGGTTAGGGTTAGTGTTTGGTTTAGGGTTAGTGTTATTTTTTGTGTTAGGTTTAAGGTTAGGATAAGGGTTAGGGTAAGGTTTAGGGTTAGGGTTTGGGTTAGGGTTAGGGTTAGTGTTTGAGTTAGGGTTAGGATTAGGGTTAGGGTTTTGGTTTAGGTTAGGGTTAGGGTTAGGATTTGGGTTAGTTTTAAGGTTAGGGTTAGTGTTAGGGTTAGTTTTTGGGTTAGGGTTAGGTTTAGGATTAGGGTTAGGGTTAGGTTTAGGGTTAGGGTTTGGGTTAGGGTTAGGGTTAGGGTTAGGGTTATGGTTTGAGTTAGGGTTAGAGTTAGCGTTGGGGTTTGGGTTAGGGATAGGTTTAGGGGTTGGGTTTGTGTTAGGGTTAGGGTTAGTGTTAGGATAAGGGTTAGGGTTAGGGTTAGGATTAGGGTTAGGATTAGGATTAGAGTTAGGGTTAGGGTTTTGGTTTGGGTTAGGTTAGGGTTAGGGTTTGGGTTAGTGTTAGGGTTAGGGTTAGTGTTAGGGTTTGGGTTTGGGTTAGTTTTAGGGTTAGGGTTAGGTTTAGGTTTTTGGTTAGGTTTAGGGTTAGGGTTAGGATTAGGGTTAGGTTTAGGTTTTGGGTTAGGGTTAGGGTTAGGGTTAATGTTAGGGTTTTGTTTAGGGTTAGGGTTAGGATTAGGGTTTGGGTTAGGGTTCGGGTTTGGGTTAGTTCTTGGGTTAGGGTTATGGTTAGGATTAGGGTTTGGGTTAGGGTTAGGGTTAGGGTTAGGTTTAGGGTTAGGGTTTGATTAGGGTTTGTTTTAGGGTTAGGTTTAGGTTTAGGGCTTGGGTTAAGGTTAGGGTTAGGGTTAGGGTTAGGAATAGGGTTAGGGTTACGTCTAGGTTTAGGTTTTAGGTTAGGGTTAGAGTTAGGGTTAATGTTGGGGTTTTGATTAGGGTTACGGTTAGGATTAGAGTTAGGGTTAGGGTTTTGGTTTGGGTTAGGTTTAGGGTTAGGGTTTGGGTTAGTGTTGGGGTTAGGATTAGGGTTAGGTTTAGGTTTTGGGTTAGGGTTAGGGTTAGGTTTAATGTTAGGGTTTTGATTAGGGTTAGGGTTAGGATTAGAGTTAGGGTTAGGGTTTTGGTTTGGGTTAATGTTAGGGTTAGGATTTGGGTTAGTGTTTTGGTTAGGGTTAGTATTAGGGTTAGGGTTTGGGTTAGGGTTAGGGTTAGGGTTAGGGTTAGGATTTTGGTTAGGTTTAGGGTTGGTTAGGGTTTGGGTTAGGGTTTGGGTTAGCGTGAATGTTATGTTTAGGGTATTGGTTAGGGTTAGGGTTTAGGGTTAGGGTTAGGAATAGGGTTAGGGTTACGGTTAGGGTTAGGGTTAGTGTTAGGAATAGGGTTCGGTTTAGGGTTATTGTTAGGGTTTGGGTTAGTGATTGGGTTAGGGTTACGGTTCGAGTTAGGGTTCGAGTTTGAGTTAGGGTTAGGGTTAGGGTTAGGGTTTGGGTTAGGGTTTGGGTTAAGGTTAGGTTTAGGGTTAGGTTTAGGAACAGGGTTAGGGTTAGGGTTTGGTTTAGGGTTAGGGTTAGGATTAGGGTTTGGGTTAGGGTTCAAGTTAGGGTTAGTTTTTGGGTTAGGGTTAGGGTTAGGATTAGGGTTAGGTTTAGGTTTAGGTTTAGGGTTTGGGTAAAGGTTAGGGTTTGGGTTAGGGTTAGGGTTAGGGTTCGGGTTAGGGTTTGGTTTAGGGTTAGTGTTATTTTTTGTGCTAGGTTTAAGGTTAGGATAAGGGTTAGGGTTAGGTTCAGGGTTAGGGTTTGGGTTAGGGTTAGGGTTAGGGTTAGGGTTTGAGTTAGGGTTAGGTTTAGGGTTAGGGTTTGGGTTACGGTTAGGGTTAGGGGTTGGGTTTCTGTTTGGGCTAGGGTTAGGGTTAGGATAAGGTTTAGGGTTAGGATTAATGTTAGGGATAGGGTTAGAGTTAGGGTTAGGGTGTTGGTTTAGGTTAGGGTTAGGGTTAGGTTTTAGGTTAGTTTTAGGGTTAGGGTTAGTGTTAGGGTTAGTTTTTGGGTTAGGGTTAGGTTTAGGATTAGGGTTATGGTTAGCTTTAGGGTTAGGGTTTGGGTTAGGGTTAGCGTTAGGGTTAGGGTTAGGGTTTGAGTTAGGGTTAGGTTTAGGGTTAGGGTTTGGGTTAGGGTTAGGGTTAGGGGTTGGGTTTGTGTTAGGGTTAGGGTTAGGGTTAGGATAAGGGTTAGGGTTAGGGTTAGGATTAGGGTTAGGGATAGGATGAGAGTTAGGGTTAGGGTTTTGGTTTGGGTTAGGGTTAGGGTTTGGGTTAGTGTTAGGGTTAGTGTTAGTTTTAGGGTTAGTGTTTGGGTTAGGGTTAGGGTTAGGGTTAGGTTTAGGTTTTTTTCAGGTTTAGGGTTAGGGTTTGGGTTTGTGTTCGGGTTAGAGTTAGAGTTATGCTTAGGGTTTGAGTTAGTGTTAGGTTAGTGTTAGGGTTAGGGTTTGGGTTAGTGTTAGGGTTAGGGTTTGAGTTAGGGTTAGGGTCAGGTTTAGGGTTAGGGTTTGGGTTAGGGTTAGGGTTAGTGTTAGAGGTTGGGTTTGTGTTAGCTTTAGGGTTAGGTTTAGGATTAGGATTACGTTTAGGGTTAGGATTAGGGTTAGGTTTAGGATTAGAGTTAGAGTTAGGGTTAGGGTTTTGGTTTGGTTTAGGGTTAGGGTTAGGAGTTGGGTTAGTGTAAGGGTCAGGGTTCGTGGTAGGGCAAGGGTTTGGGTCAGGGTTAGGGTTAGGTTTTTGGTTAGGTTTAGGGTTAGGGTTAGGGTTAGGGTTAAGGTTAGGGTTAGGGTTAGGGTTAGGAATAGGGTTAGGGTTAGTTTTAGGGTTACGGTTAGGGTTAGGAATAGGGTTAGGGTTAGGGTTATTGTTAGGGTTTGGCTTAGAGCTTGTGTTAGGGTTAGGTTTAGGTTTTGGGTTCGGGTTAGAATTAGAGTTATGGGTAGGGTTTGAGTTAGGGTTAGGGTTAGGGTTAGGGGTTGGGTTTGTGTTAGGGTTAGGGTTAGGGATAGGATTAGGTTTAGGGTTAGTGTTATTTTTTGTGTTAGGTTTAAGGTTAGGATAAGGGTTAGGGTTAGGTTTAGGGTTAGGGTTTGTGTTAGGGTTAAGGTTAGTGTTTGAGTTAGGGTTAGGGTTAGGGTTAGGGTTAGGGTTAGTGTTAGGGTTAGGATTTGGGTTAGGGTTTGGGTTTGGGTTAGGGTTAGGGTTAGGGTTAGGGTTAGGAATAGGGTTCGGTTTAGGGTTATTGTTAGGGTTTGGGTTAGTGTTTGGGTTAGGGTTAGGGTTCGAGTTAGGGTTCGAGTTTGAGTTAGGGTTTGGGTTAATGTTAGGGTTTGGGTTAGGGTTTGGGTTAAGGTAAGGTTTAGGGTTAGGGTTAGGAACAGGGTTAGGGTTAGGGTTTGGTTTAGGGTTAGGGTTAGGATTAGGGTTTGGGTTAGGGTTCGAGTTAGGGTTAGTTTTTGGGTTAGGGTTAGGGTTAGGATTAGGGTTAGGTTTAGGTTTACGTTTAGGGTTTGGGTAAGGGTTACGGTTTGGGTTAGGGTTAGGGTTAGGGTTTGGTTTAGGGTTAGTGTTATTTTTTGTGTTAGGTTTAAGGTTAGGATAAGGGTTAGGGTTAGGTTTAGGGTTAGGGTTTGGGTTAGGGTTAGGGTTAGGCTTAGGGTTACGGTTACGGTTGAGTTAGGGTTAGGTTTAGGGTTAGGGTTTGGGTTACGGTTAGGGTTAGGGGTTGGGTTTGTGTTTGGGCTAGGGTTAGGTTTAGGATAAGGTTTAGGGTTAGGATTAGGGTTAGGGATAGGGTTAGAGTTAGGGTTAGGATTTTGGTTTAGGTTAGGGTTAGGGTTAGGTTTTGGGTTAGGGTTAGGGTTAGGGTTAATGTTAGGGTTTTGATTAGGGTTAGGGTTAGGATTAGGGTTTGGGTTAGGGTTCGGGTTTGGGTTAGTTCTTGGGTTAGGGTTAGGGTTAGTATTAGGCTTAGGGTTTGGGTTAGGGTTAGGGTTAGGGTTAGGTTTAGGTTTTTGATTAGGTTTAGGGTTAGGGTTAGGGTTTGGGTTAGGG
>JAJHUQ010000039.1:8465000-8475000 GCA_035773235.1 Eospalax fontanierii | reverse complement strand
TTTGTTTAGGGTTAGGGTTAGGATTAGGGTTTGGGTTAGGTTTCGGGTTTGGGTTAGTTCTTGGGTTAGTGTTATGGTTAGGATTAGGGTTTGGGTTAGGGTTAGGGTTAGGGTTAGGAACAGGGTTAGGTTTAGGGTTTGATTTAGGGTTATGGTTAGGATTAGGGTTTGGGTTAGGGTTAGGGTTAGGGTTAGGTTTAGGTTTTTGATTAGGTTTAGGGTTAGGGTTAGGGTTTGGGTTAGGGTTAGCGTTAGCGTGAATGTTATGTTTAGGGTATTGGTTAGGTTAGGGTTTAGGGTTATGGTTAGGAATGGGGTTAGGGTTAGGTTTAGGGTTAGGGTTAGTGTTAGGAATAGGGTTCGGTTTAGGGTTATTGTTAGGGTTTGGGTTAGTTTTTGGGTTAGGGTTAGGGTTCGAGTTAGGGTTCGAGTTTGAGTTAGGGTTAGGGTTAGTGTTAGGGTTTGGGTTAGGGTTTGGGTTAAGGTTAGGTTTAGGGTTAGGATTAGGAACAGGGTTAGGGTTAGGGTTTGGTTTAGGGTTAGGGGTAGGATTAGGGTTTGGGTTAGGGTTCGAGTTAGGGTTAGTTTTTGGGTTAGGGTTAGGGTTAGGATTAGGGTTAGGTTTAGGTTTAGGTTTAGGGTTTGGGTAAGGGTTACAGTTTGGGTTAGGGTTAGGGTTAGGGTTAGGGTTTGGTTTAGGGTTAGTGTTATTTTTTGTGTTAGTTTTAAGGTTAGGATAAGGGTTAGGGTTAGGTTTAGGGTTAGGGTTTGGGTTAGGGTTAGGGTTAGGGTTAGGGTTAGGGTTAGGGTTGAGTTAGGGTTAGGTTTAGGGTTAGGGTTTGGGTTACGGTTAGGGTTAGGGGTTGGGTTTGTGTTTGGGCTAGGGTTAGGGTTAGGATAAGGTTTAGGGTTAGGATTAGGTTTAGGAATAGGGTTAGAGTTAGGGTTAGGATTTTGGTTTAGGTTAGGGTTAGGGTTAGGTTTTGGGTTAGGGTTAGGGTTAGGGTTAATGTTAGGGTTTTGTTTAGGGTTAGGGTTAGGATTAGGGTTTGGGTTAGGGTTCGGGTTTGGGTTAGTTCTTGGGTTAGGGTTATGGTTAGGATTAGGGTTTGGTTTAGGGTTAGGGTTAGGGTTAGGGTTAGGGTTAGGGTTTGATTAGGGTTTGTGTTAGGGTTAGGTTTAGTGTTAGGGTTTGGGTTAAGTTTAGGGTTAGGGTTAGGGTTAGGAATAGGGTTAGGGTTACGGTTAGGGTTAGGAATAGGGTTAGGGTTAGGGTTATTGTTAGGATTTGGCTTAGAGCTTGTGTTAGGGTTAGGTTTCGGTTTTGGGTTCAGGTTAGAATTAGAGTTATGGTTAGGGTTTGAGTTAGGGTAAGGGTTAGGGTTAGGGGTTGGGTTTGTGTTAGGGTTAGGGTTACGGTTAGGATTAGGTTTAGGGTTAGGTTTAGGATTAGGGTTAGGTTTAGGTTTTGGGTTAGGTTTAGGGTTAGTTTTAATGTTAGGGTTTTGTATGGGGTTAGGGTTAGGATTAGAGTTAGGGTTAGGGTTTGGTTTGGGTTAATGTTAGTGTTAGGATTTGGGTTAGTGTTTTGGTTAGGGTTAGTATTAGGGTTAGGGTTTGGGTTAGGGTTAGGGTTAGGGTTAGGGTTAGGATTTTGGTTAGGTTTAGGGTTGGTTAGGGTTTGGGTTAGGGTTAGGGTTAGCGTGAATGTTATGTTTAGGGTAGTGGTTAGGGTTAGGGTTTAGGGTTAGGGTTAGGAATAGGGTTAGGGTTAGGGTTAGGGTTAGGGTTAGTGTTAGGAATTAGGGTTAGGTTTAGGGTTTGGTGTAGGGTTAGGTTTAGGATTAGGGTTTGGGATAGGGTTCGAGTTAGGGTTAGTTTTTGGGTTAGGGTTAGGGTTAGGATTAGGGTTAGGTTTAGGTTTAGGTTTAGGGTTTGGGTAAAGGTTAGGGTTTGGGTTAGGGTTAGGGTTAGGGTTAGGGTTAGGGTTTGGTTTAGGGTTAGTGTTATTTTTTATGCTAGGTTTAAGGTTAGAATAAGGGTTAGGGTTAGGTTTAGGGTTTATTGTTTGGGTTAGGGTTAGGGTTAGGGTTAGGGTTTGAGTTAGGGTTAGGTTTAGGGTTAGGGTTTGGGTTACGGTTAGGGTTAGGGGTTGGGTTTGTGTTTGGGCTAGGGTTAGGGTTAGGATAAGTTTTAGGGTTAGGATTAATGTTAAGGATAGGGTTAGAGTTAGGGTTAGGGTTTTTTTTTAGGTTAGGGTTAGGGTTAGGGTTAGGATTTGGGTTAGTTTTAAGGTTAGGATTAGTGTTAGGGTTAGTTTTTGGGTTAGGGTTAGGTTTAGGATTAGGGTTAGGTTTAGGATTAGGGTTAGGGTTTGGGTTAGGGTTAGGGTTAGGGTTAGGGTTATGGTTTGAGTTAGGGTTAGGGTTAGCGTTGGGGTTTGGGTTAGGGTTAGGGTTAGGGGTTGGGTTTGTGTTAGGGTTAGGGTTAGTGTTAGGATAAGGGTTAGGGTTAGGGTTAGGATTAGGGTTAGGATTAGGATTAGAGTTAGGGTTAGGGTTTTGGTTTGGGTTAGGGTTAGGGTTAGGGTTTGGGTTAGGGTTAGGGTTAGGGTTAGGTTTAGGTTTTTGGTTAGGTTTAGGGTTAGGGTTAGGATTAGGGTTAGGTTTAGGTTTTGGGTTAGGGTTAGGGTTAGGGTTAATTTTAGGGTTTTGTTTAGGGTTAGGGTTAGGATTAGGGTTTGGGTTAGGGTTCGGGTTTGGGTTAGTTCTTGGGTTAGGGTTAAGGTTAGGATTAGAGTTTGGGTTAGGGTTAGGGTTAGGGTTAGGGTTAGGGTTAGGGTTAGGGTTTGATTAGGGTTTGTGTTAGGGTTAGGTTTAGGGTTAGGGTTTGGGTTAAGGTTAGGGTTAGGGTTAGGGTTAGGGTTAGGAATAGGGTTAGGGTTACGGTTAGGGTTAGGAATAGGGTTAGGGTTAGGGTTATTGTTAGGATTTGGCTTAGAGCTTGTGTTAGGGTTAGGTTTAGGTTTTGGGTTCAGGTTAGAATTAGAGTTATGGTTAGGGTTAGGGTTAGGGGTTGGGTTTGTGTTAGGGTTAGGGTTAGGGTTAGGATTAGGTTTAGGGTTAGTGTTATTTTTTGTGTTAGGTTTAAGGTTAGGATAAGGGTTAGGGTTAGGTTTAGGGTAAGGGTTTGTGTTAGGGTTAGGGTTAGTGTTTGAGTTAGGGTTAGGGTTAGGGTTAAGGTTAGGGTTAGGGTTAGGGTTAGGGTTAGGATTTGGGTTAGGGTTTGGGTTTGGGTTACGGTTAGGGTTAGGGTTAGGGTTTGATTAGGGTTTGGGTTAGGGTTAGGTTTAGGGTTAGGGTTTGGTTTAAGGTTAGGGTTAGGGTTAGGGTTAGGGTTAGGAATAGGGTTAGGGTTACGGTTAGCGTTCGGAATAGGGTTAGGGTTAGGGTTATTGTTAGGATTTGGCTTAGAGCTTGTGTTAGGGTTAGGTTTAGGTTTTGGGTTCAGGATAGAATTAGAGTTATGGTTAGGGTTTGAGTTAGGGTTAGGGTTAGGGTTAGGGGTTGGGTTTGTGTTATTGTTAGGGTTAGGGTCAGGATTAGGGTTAGGGTTAGGTTTAGGATTAGGGTTAGTTTTAGGTTTTGGGTTAGTGTTAGGGTTAATTTTAATGTTAGGGTTTTGATTAGGGTTAGGGTTAGGATTAGAGTTAGGGTTAGGGTTTTGTTTTGGGTTAATGTTAGGGTTAGGATTTGGGTTAGTGTTTTGGTTAGGGTTAGTATTAGGGTTAGGGTTTGGGTTAGGGTTAGGGTTAGGGTTAGGTTTAGGATTTTGTTTAAGTTTAGGGTTGGTTAGGGTTTGGGTTAGGGTTAGGGTTAGCGTGAATGTTATGTTTAGGGTATTGGTTAGGGTTAGGGTTTAGGGTTAGGGTTAGGAATAGGGTTAGGGTTAGGGTTAGGGTTAGATTTAGTGTTAGGAATAGGGTTAGGTTTAGGGTTATTGTTAGGGTTTGGGTTAGGGTGAGGGTTCGAGTTAGGGTTCGAGTTTGAGTTAGGGTTAGGGTTGGGTTAGGGTTAGGGTTAGGGTTAGGGTTAGGTTTAGGTTTAGGGTTAGGGTTAGGAACAGCGTTAGGGTTAGGGTTTGGTTTAGGGTTAGAGTTAGGATTAGGGTTTGGGTTAGGGTTCGAGTTAGGGTTAGTTTTTGGGTTAGGGTTAGGTTTAGGTTTAGGGTTAGGTTTAGGTTTAGGTTTAGGGTTTGGGTAAGGGTTAGGGTTTGGGTTAGGTTTAGGGTTAGGGTTAGGGTTTGGTTTAGGGTTAGTGTTATTTTTTGTGTTAGGTTTAAGGTTAGGATAAGGGTTAGGGTTAGGTTTAGGGTTAGGGTTTGGGTTAGGGTTAGGGTTAGTGTTTGAGTTAGGGTTAGGATTAGGGTTAGGGTTAGGGTTAGGGTTAGGGTTAGGGTTAGGGTTAGGGTTAGGATTTGGGTTAGGGTTTGGGTTTGGGTTAGGGTTAGGGTTAGGGTTAGGGTTAGGGTTTGAGTTAGGTTTAGGGTTAGGGTTAGGGTTACGGTTTGGGTTAGGATTAGGGTTAGGTTTAGGGGTTGGGTTTGTGTTAGGGTTAGGGTTAGGGTTAGGATTTGGGTTACGGTTAGGGTTAGGGTTAGGGTTAGGGTTAGGATTAGGGTTAGGGTTAGGTTTTGGGTTAGGGTTAGGGTTAGGGTTAATGTTAGGGTTTTGATTAGGGTTAGGGTTAGGATTAGAGTTAGGGTTAGGGTTTTGGTTTAGGTTAGGGTTAGCGTTAGGATTTGGGTTAGTTTTAAGTTTAGGGTTAGTGTTAGGGTTAGTTTTTGTGTTAGGGTTAGGTTTAGGATTAGGGTTAGGGTTACGTTTAGGGTTAGGTTTTGGGTTAGGGTTAGGGTTAGGGTTAGGGTTTGAGTTAGGGTTAGGTTTAGGGTTGGGGTTTGGGTTAGGGTTAGGGTTAGGGGTTGGGTTTGTGTTAGGGTTAGGGTTACGGTTAGGATTAGGTTTAGGGTTAGGTTTAGGATTAGGGTTAGGTTTAGGTTTTGGGTTAGGTTTAGGGTTAGGTTTAATGTTAGGGTTTTGATTAGGGTTAGGGTTAGGATTAGAGTTAGGGTTAGGGTTTGGTTTGGGTTAATGTTAGTGTTAGGATTTGGGTTAGTGTTTTGGTTAGGGTTAGTATTAGGGTTAGGGTTTGGGTTAGGGTTAGGGTTAGGGTTAGGGTTAGGATTTTGGTTAGGTTTAGGGTTGGTTAGGGTTTGGGTTAGGGTTAGGGTTAGCGTGAATGTTATGTTTAGGGTAGTGGTTAGGGTTAGGGTTTAGGGTTAGGGTTAGGAATAGGGTTAGGGTTAGGGTTAGGGTTAGGGTTAGTGTTAGGAATTAGGGTTAGGTTTAGGGTTTGGTGTAGGGTTAGGTTTAGGATTAGGGTTTGGGATAGGGTTCGAGTTAGGGTTAGTTTTTGGGTTAGGGTTAGGGTTAGGATTAGGGTTAGGTTTAGGTTTAGGTTTAGGGTTTGGGTAAAGGTTAGGGTTTGGGTTAGGGTTAGGGTTAGGGTTAGGGTTAGGGTTTGGTTTAGGGTTAGTGTTATTTTTTATGCTAGGTTTAAGGTTAGGATAAGGGTTAGGGTTAGGTTTAGGGTTTATTGTTTGGGTTAGGGTTAGGGTTAGGGTTAGGGTTTGAGTTAGGGTTAGGTTTAGGGTTAGGGTTTGGGTTACGGTTAGGGTTAGGGGTTGGGTTTGTGTTTGGGCTAGGGTTAGGGTTAGGATAAGTTTTAGGGTTAGGATTAATGTTAAGGATAGGGTTAGAGTTAGGGTTAGGGTTTTTTTTTAGGTTAGGGTTAGGGTTAGGGTTAGGATTTGGGTTAGTTTTAAGGTTAGGATTAGTGTTAGGGTTAGTTTTTGGGTTAGGGTTAGGTTTAGGATTAGGGTTAGGTTTAGGATTAGGGTTAGGGTTTGGGTTAGGGTTAGGGTTAGGGTTAGGGTTATGGTTTGAGTTAGGGTTAGGGTTAGCGTTGGGGTTTGGGTTAGGGTTAGGGTTAGGGGTTGGGTTTGTGTTAGGGTTAGGGTTAGTGTTAGGATAAGGGTTAGGGTTAGGGTTAGGATTAGGGTTAGGATTAGGATTAGAGTTAGGGTTAGGGTTTTGGTTTGGGTTAGGGTTAGGGTTAGGGTTTGGGTTAGGGTTAGGGTTAGGGTTAGGTTTAGGTTTTTGGTTAGGTTTAGGGTTAGGGTTAGGATTAGGGTTAGGTTTAGGTTTTGGGTTAGGGTTAGGGTTAGGGTTAATTTTAGGGTTTTGTTTAGGGTTAGGGTTAGGATTAGGGTTTGGGTTAGGGTTCGGGTTTGGGTTAGTTCTTGGGTTAGGGTTAAGGTTAGGATTAGAGTTTGGGTTAGGGTTAGGGTTAGGGTTAGGGTTAGGGTTAGGGTTAGGGTTTGATTAGGGTTTGTGTTAGGGTTAGGTTTAGGGTTAGGGTTTGGGTTAAGGTTAGGGTTAGGGTTAGGGTTAGGGTTAGGAATAGGGTTAGGGTTACGGTTAGGGTTAGGAATAGGGTTAGGGTTAGGGTTATTGTTAGGATTTGGCTTAGAGCTTGTGTTAGGGTTAGGTTTAGGTTTTGGGTTCAGGTTAGAATTAGAGTTATGGTTAGGGTTAGGGTTAGGGGTTGGGTTTGTGTTAGGGTTGGGGTTAGGGTTGGGATTAGGTTTAGGGGTAGTGTTATTTTTTGTGTTAGGTTTAAGGTTAGGATAAGGGTTAGGGTTAGTTTTAGGGTTAGGGTTTGTGTTAGGAATAGGGTTAGTGTTTGAGTTAGGGTTAGGGTTAGGGTTAAGGTTAGGGTTAGGGTTAGGGATAGGGTTAGGATTTGGGTTAGGGTTTGGGTTTGGGTTAGGGTTAGGGTTAGGGTTAGGGTTTGATTAGGGTTTGGGTTAGGGTTAGGGTTAGGGCTAGGGTTTGGTTTAAGGTTAGGGTTAGGGTTAGGGTTAGGGTTAGGAATAGGGTTAGGGTTACGGTTAGCGTTCGGAATAGGGTTAGGGTTAGGGTTATTGTTAGGATTTGGCTTAGAGCTTGTGTTAGGGTTAGGTTTAGGTTTTGGGTTCAGGATAGAATTAGAGTTATGGTTAGGGTTTGAGTTAGGGTTAGGGTTAGGGTTAGGGGTTGGGTTTGTGTTATTGTTAGGGTTAGGGTCAGGATTAGGGTTAGGGTTAGGTTTAGGATTAGGGTTAGTTTTAGGTTTTGGGTTAGTGTTAGGGTTAATTTTAATGTTAGGGTTTTGATTAGGGTTAGGGTTAGGATTAGAGTTAGGGTTAGGGTTTTGTTTTGGGTTAATGTTAGGGTTAGGATTTGGGTTAGTGTTTTGGTTAGGGTTAGTATTAGGGTTAGGGTTTGGGTTAGGGTTAGGGTTTGGGTTAGGTTTAGGGTTTTGTTGAAGTTTAGGGTTGGGTAGGGTTTGGGTTAGGGTTAGGGATAGCGTGAATGTTATGTTTAGGGTATTGGTTAGGGTTAGGGTTTAGGGATAGGGTTAGGAATAGGGTTAGGGTTAGGGTTAGGGTTAGATTTAGTGTTAGGAATAGGGTTAGGTTTAGGGTTATTGTTAGGGTTTGGGTTAGGGTGAGGGTTCGAGTTAGGGTTCGAGTTTGAGTTAGGGTTAGGGTTGGGTTAGGGTTAGGGTTAGGGTTAGGGTTAGGTTTAGGTTTAGGGTTAGGGTTAGGAACAGCGTTAGGGTTAGGGTTTGGTTTAGGGTTAGAGTTAGGATTAGGGTTTGGGTTAGGGTTCGAGTTAGGGTTAGTTTTTGGGTTAGGGTTAGGTTTAGGATTAGGGTTAGGTTTAGGTTTAGGTTTAGGGTTTGGGTAAGGGTTAGGGTTTGGGTTAGGTTTAGGGTTAGGGTTAGGGTTTGGTTTAGGGTTAGTGTTATTTTTTGTGTTAGGTTTAAGGTTAGGATAAGGGTTAGGGTTAGGTTTAGGGTTAGGGTTTGGGTTAGGGTTAGGGTTAGTGTTTGAGTTAGGGTTAGGATTAGGGTTAGGGTTAGGGTTAGGGTTAGGGTTAGGGTTAGGGTTAGGGTTAGGATTTGGGTTAGGGTTTGGGTTTGGGTTAGGGTTAGGGTTAGGGTTAGGGTTAGGGTTTGAGTTAGGTTTAGGGTTCGGGTTAGGGTTCTGGTTTGGGTTAGGATTAGGGTTAGGTTTAGGGGTTGGGTTTGTGTTAGGGTTAGGGTTAGAGTTAGGATTTGGGTTACGGTTAGGGTTAGGGTTAGGGTTAGGGTTAGGATTAGGGTTAGGGTTAGGTTTTGGGTTAGGGTTAGGGTTAGGGTTAATGTTAGGGTTTTGATTAGGGTTAGGGTTAGGATTAGAGTTAGGGTTAGGGTTTTGGTTTAGGTTAGGGTTAGCGTTAGGATTTGGGTTAGTTTTAAGTTTAGGGTTAGTGTTAGGGTTAGTTTTTGTGTTAGGGTTAGGTTTAGGATTAGGGTTAGGGTTACATTTAGGGTTAGGTTTTGGGTTAGGGTTAGGGTTAGGGTTAGGGTTTGAGTTAGGGTTAGGTTTAGGGTTGGGGTTTGGGTTAGGGTTAGGGTTAGGGGTTGGGTTTGTGTTAGGGTTAGGGTTAGTGTTAGGATAAGGGTTAGGGTTAGGATTAGATTTAGGGTTAGGGTTAGGGTTAGGGTTAGGATTAGGGTTAGGTTTAGGTTTTGTGTTAGGGTTATGGTTAGGATTAGGGTTAGGGTTACGTTTAGGGTTAGGTTTTGGGTTAGGGTTAGAGTTAGGGTTAATGTTAGGGTTTTGATTAGGGTTACGGTTAGGATTAGAGTTAGGGTTAGGGTTTTGGTTTGTGTTAGGTTTAGGGTTAGGGTTTGGGTTAGTGTTAGGGTTAGGATTAGGGTTAGGTTTAGGTTTTGGGTTAGGGTTACGGTTAGGTTTAATGTTAGGGTTTTGATTAGGGTTAGGGTTAGGATTAGAGTTAGGGTTAGGGTTTTGGTTTGGGTAAATGTTAGGGTTAGGATTTGGGTTAGAGTTTTGGTTAGGGTTAGTATTAGCGTTAGGGTTTGGGTTAGGGTTAGGGTTAGGGTTAGGGTTAGGATTTTGGTTAGGTTTAGGGTTGGTTAGGGTTTGGGTTAGTGTTAGGGTTAGCGTGAATGTTATGTTTAGGGTATTGGTTAGGGTTAGGGTTTAGGGTTAGGGTTAGGAATAGGGTTAGGGTTAGGGTTAGGGTTAGGGTTAGTGTTAGGAATAGGGTTCGTTTTAGGGTTATTGTTAGGGTTTGGGTTAGTGATTGGGTTAGGGTTACGGTTCGAGTTAGGGTTCGAGTTTGAGTTAGGGTTAGGGTTAGGGTTAGGGTTTGGGTTAGGGTTTGGGTTAAGGTTAGGTTTAGGGTTAGGTATAGGAACAGTGTTAGGGTCAGGGTTTGGTTTAGGGTTAGGGTTAGGATTAGGGTTTGGGTTACGGTTCGAGTTAGGGTTAGTTTTTGGGTTAGGGTTAGGGTTAGGATTAGGGTTAGGTTTAGGTTTAGGTTTAGGGTTTGGGTAAAGGTTAGGGTTTGGGTTAGGGTTAGGGTTAGGGTTAGGGTTAGGGTTTGGTTTAGGGTTAGTGTTATTTTTGGTGCTAGGTTTAAGGTTAGGATAAGAGTTAGGGTTAGGTTTAGGGTTAGGGTTTGGGTTAGTGTTAGGGTTAGGATTAGGGTAAGGTTTAGGTTTTGGGTTAGGGTTAGGGTTAGGTTTAATGTTAGGGTTTTGATTAGGGTTAGGGTTAGGATTAGAGTTAGGGTTAGGGTTTTGGTTTGGGTAAATGTTAGGGTTAGGATTTGGGTTAGTGTTTTGGTTAGGGTTAGTATTAGGGTTAGGGTATGGGTTAGGGTTAGGTTTAGGGTTAGGGTTATGATTTTGGTTAGGTTTAGGGTTGGTTAGGGTTTGGGTTAGCATGAAGGTTATGTTTAGGGTATTGGTTAGGGTTAGGGTTTAGGGTTAGGGTTAGGAATAGGGTTAGGGTTAGGGTTAGGGTTAGGGTTAGTGTTAGG
>JAJHUQ010000039.1:8442500-8460000 GCA_035773235.1 Eospalax fontanierii | reverse complement strand
GGTTTAGGGTTAGGGTTTGGGTTACGGTTAGGGTTAGGGGTTGGGTTTGTGTTTGGGCTAGGGTTAGGGTTAGGATAAGGTTTAGGGTTAGGATTAGGTTTAGGAATAGGGTTAGAGTTAGGGTTGGGATTTTGGTTTAGGTTAGGGTTAGGGTTAGGTTTTGGGTTAGGGTTAGGGTTAGGGTTAATGTTAGGGTTTTGTTTAGGGTTAGGGTTAGGATTAGGGTTTGGGTTAGGGTTCGGGTTTGGGTTAGTTCTTGGGTTAGGGTTATGGTTAGGATTAGGGTTTGGTTTAGGGTTAGGGTTAGGGTTAGGGTTAGGGTTAGGGTTTGATTAGGGTTTGTGTTAGGGTTAGGTTTAGTGTTAGGGTTTGGGTTAAGTTTAGGGTTAGGGTTAGGGTTAGGAATAGGGTTAGGGTTACGGTTAGGGTTAGGAATAGGGTTAGGGTTAGGGTTATTGTTAGGATTTGGCTTAGAGCTTGTGTTAGGGTTAGGTTTCGGTTTTGGGTTCAGGTTAGAATTAGAGTTATGGTTAGGGTTTGAGTAAGGGTAAGGGTTAGGGTTAGGGGTTGGGTTTGTGTTAGGGTTAGGGTTACGGTTAGGATTAGGTTTAGGGTTAGGTTTAGGATTAGGGTTAGGTTTAGGTTTTGGGTTAGGTTTAGGGTTAGGTTTAATGTTAGGGTTTTGATTAGGGTTAGGGTTAGGATTAGAGTTAGGGTTAGGGTTTGGTTTTGGGTTAATGTTAGTGTTAGGATTTGGGGTTAGTGTTTTGGTTAGGGTTAGTATTAGGGTTAGGGTTTGGGTTAGGGTTAGGGTTTAGGGTTAGGGTTAGGATTTTGGTTAGGTTTAGGGTTGGTTAGGGTTTGGGTTAGGGTTAGGGTTAGCGTGAATGTTATGTTTAGGGTAGTGGTTAGGGTTAGGGTTTAGGGTTAGGGTTAGGAATAGGGTTAGGGTTAGGGTTAGGGTTAGGGTTAGTGTTAGGAATTAGGGTTAGGTTTAGGGTTTGGTGTAGGGTTAGGTTTAGGATTAGGGTTTGGGATAGGGTTCGAGTTAGGGTTAGTTTTTTGGGTTAGGGTTAGGGTTAGGATTAGGGTTAGGTTTAGGTTTAGGTTTAGGGTTTGGGTAAAGGTTAGGGTTTGGGTTAGGGTTAGGGTTAGGGTTAGGGTTAGGGTTTGGTTTAGGGTTAGTGTTATTTTTTATGCTAGGTTTAAGGTTAGGATAAGGGTTAGGGTTAGGTTTAGGGTTTATTGTTTGGGTTAGGGTTAGGGTTAGGGTTAGGGTTTGAGTGAGGGTTAGGTTTAGGGTTAGGGGTTGGGTTACGGTTAGGGTTAGGGGTTGGGTTTGTGTTTGGGCTAGGGTTAGGGTTAGGATAAGTTTTAGGGTTAGGATTAATGTTAAGGATAGGGTTAGAGTTAGGGTTAGGGTTTTTTTTTATGTTAGGGTTAGGGTTAGGGTTAGGATTTCGGTTAGTTTTAAGGTTAGGATTAGTGTTAGGGTTAGTTTTTTGGGTTAGGGTTAGGTTTAGGATTAGGGTTAGGTTTAGGATTAGGGTTAGGGTTTGGGTTAGGGTTAGGGTTAGGGTTAGGGTTATGGTTTGAGTTAGGGTTAGGGTTAGCGTTGGGGTTTGGGTTAGGGTTAGGGTTAGGGGTTGGGTTTGTGTTAGGGTTAGGGTTAGTGTTAGGATAAGGGTTAGGGTTAGGGTTAGGATTAGGTTTAGGATTAGGATTAGAGTTAGGGTTAGGGTTTTGGTTTGGGTTAGGGTTAGGGTTAGGGTTTGGGTTAGTGTTAGGGTTAGGGTTAGTGTTAGGGTTTGGGTTTGGGTTAGGGTTAGGGTTAGGGTTAGGTTTAGGTTTTTGGTTAGGTTTAGGGTTAGGGTTAGGATTAGGGTTAGGTTTAGGTTTTGGGTTAGGGTTAGGGTTAGGGTTAATTTTAGGGTTTTGTTTAGGGTTAGGGTTAGGATTAGGGTTTGGGTTAGGGTTCGGGTTTGGGTTAGTTCTTGGGTTAGGGTTAAGGTTAGGATTAGAGTTTGGGTTAGGGTTAGGGTTAGGGTTAGGGTTAGGGTTAGGGTTAGGGTTTGATTAGGGTTTGTGTTAGGGTTAGGTTTAGGGTTAGGGTTTGGGTTAAGGTTATGGTTAGGGTTAGGGTTAGGGTTAGGAATAGGGTTAGGGTTACGGTTAGGGTTAGGAATAGGGTTAGGGTTAGGGTTATTGTTAGGATTTGGCTTAGAGCTTGTGTTAGGGTTAGGTTTAGGTTTTGGGTTCAGGTTAGAATTAGAGTTATGGTTAGGGTTTGAGTTATGGTTAGGGTTAGGGTTAGGGGTTGGGTTTGTGTTAGGGTTAGGGTTAGGGTTAGGATTAGGTTTAGGGTTAGTGTTATTTTTTGTGTTAGGTTTAAGGTTAGGATAAGGGTTAGGGTTAGGTTTAGGGTTAGGGTTTGTGTTAGGGTTAGGGTTAGTGTTTGAGTTAGGGTTAGGGTTAGGGTTAAGGTTAGGGTTAGGGTTAGGGTTAGGGTTAGGATTTGGGTTAGGGTTTGGGTTTGGGTTAGGGTTAGGGTTAGGGTTAGGGTTTGATTAGGGTTTGGGTTAGGGTTAGGTTTAGGGTTAGGGTTTGGTTTAAGGTTAGGGTTAGGGTTAGGGTTAGGGTTAGGAATAGGGTTAGGGTTACGGTTAGCGTTCGGAATAGGGTTAGGGTTAGGGTTATTGTTAGGATTTGGCTTAGAGCTTGTGTTAGGGTTAGGTTTAGGTTTTGGGTTCAGGATAGAATTAGAGTTATGGTTAGGGTTTGAGTTAGGGTTAGGGTTAGGGTTAGGGGTTGGGTTTGTGTTATTGTTAGGGTTAGGGTCAGGATTAGGGTTAGGGTTAGGTTTAGGATTAGGGTTAGTTTTAGGTTTTGGGTTAGTGTTAGGGTTAATTTTAATGTTACGGTTTTGATTAGGGTTAGGGTTAGGATTAGAGTTAGGGTTAGGGTTTTGGTTTGGGTTAATGTTAGGGTTAGGATTTGGGTTAGTGTTTTGGTTAGGGTTAGTATTAGGGTTAGGGTTTGGGTTAGGGTTAGGGTTAGGGTTAGGTTTAGGATTTTGTTTAAGTTTAGGGTTGGTTAGGGTTTGGGTTAGGGTTAGGGTTAGCGTGAATGTTATGTTTAGGGTATTGGTTAGGGTTAGGGTTTAGGGTTAGGGTTAGGAATAGGGTTAGGGTTAGGGTTAGGGTTAGATTTAGTGTTAGGAATAGGGTTAGGTTTAGGGTTATTGTTAGGGTTTGGGTTAGGGTGAGGGTTCGAGTTAGGGTTCGAGTTTGAGTTAGGGTTAGGGTTGGGTTAGGGTTAGGGTTAAGGTTAGGGTTAGGTTTAGGTTTAGGGTTAGGGTTAGGAACAGCGTTAGGGTTAGGGTTTGGTTTAGGGTTAGAGTTAGGATTAGGGTTTGGGTTAGGGTTCGAGTTAGGGTTAGTTTTTGGGTTAGGGTTAGGTTTAGGATTAGGGTTAGGTTTAGGTTTAGGTTTAGGGTTTGGGTAAGGGTTAGGGTTTGGGTTAGGTTTAGGGTTAGGGTTAGGGTTTGGTTTAGGGTTAGTGTTATTTTTTGTGTTAGGTTTAAGGTTAGGATAAGGGTTAGGGTTAGGTTTAGGGTTAGGGTTTGGGTTAGGGTTAGGGTTAGTGTTTGAGTTAGGGTTAGGATTAGGGTTAGGGTTAGGGTTAGGGTTAGGGTTAGGGTTAGGGTTAGGGTTAGGATTTGGGTTAGGGTTTGGGTTTGGGTTAGGGTTAGGGTTAGGGTTAGGGTTAGGGTTTGAGTAAGGTTTAGGGTTAGGGTTAGGGTCACGGTTTGGGTTAGGATTAGGGTTAGGTTTAGGGGTTGGGTTTGTGTTAGGGTTAGGGTTAGGGTTAGGATTTGGGTTACGGTTAGGGTTAGGGTTAGGGTTAGGGTTAGGATTAGGGTTAGGGTTAGGTTTTGGGTTAGGGTTAGGGTTAGGGTTAATGTTAGGGTTTTGATTAGGGTTAGGGTTAGGATTAGAGTTAGGGTTAGGGTTTTGGTTTAGGTTAGGGTTAGCGTTAGGATTTGGGTTAGTTTTAAGTTTAGGGTTAGTGTTAGGGTTAGTTTTTGTGTTAGGGTTAGGTTTAGGATTAGGGTTAGGGTTACGTTTAGGGTTAGGGTTTGGGTTAGGGTGAGGGTTAGTGTTAGGGTTTGAGTTAGGGTTAGGTTTAGGATTAGGGTTAGGGTTACGTTTAGGGTTAGGGTTTGGGTTAGGGTTAGGGTTAGTGTTAGGATAAGGGTTAGGGTTAGGATTAGATTTAGGGTTAGGGTTAGGGTTAGGGTTAGGATTAGGGTTAGGTTTAGGTTTTGTGTTAGGGTTATGGTTAGGATTAGGGTTAGGGTTACGTTTAGGGTTAGGTTTTGGGTTAGGGTTAGAGTTAGGGTTAATGTTAGGGTTTTGATTAGGGTTACGGTTAGGATTAGAGTTAGGGTTAGGGTTTTGGTTTGTGTTAGGTTTAGGGTTAGGGTTTGGGTTAGTGTTAGGGTTAGGATTAGGGTTAGGTTTAGGTTTTGGGTTAGGGCTACGGATAGGTTTTTTGTTAGGTTTGTGTTTAGGGTAAGGGTTAGGATTAGAGTTAGGGTTAGGGTTTTGGTTTGGGTAAATGTGAGGGTTAGGATATGGGTTAGAGTTTTGGTTAGGGTTAGTATTAGCGTTAGGGTTTGGGTTAGGGTTAGGGTTAGGGTTAGGGTTAGGATTTTGGTTAGGTTTAGGGTTGGTTAGGGTTTGGGTTAGTGTTAGGGTTAGCGTGAATGTTATGTTTAGGGTATTGGTTAGGGTTAGGGTTTAGGGTTAGGGTTAGGAATAGGGTTAGGGTTAGGGTTAGGGTTAGGGTTAGTGTTAGGAATAGGGTTCGGTTTAGGGTTATTGTTAGGGTTTGGGTTAGTGATTGGGTTAGGGTTACGGTTCGAGTTAGGGTTCGAGTTTGAGTTAGGGTTAGGGTTAGGGTTAGGGTTTGGGTAAGGGTTTGGGTTAAGGTTAGGTTTAGGGTTAGGTATAGGAACAGTGTTAGGGTCAGGGTTTGGTTTAGGGTTAGGGTTAGGATTAGGGTTTGGGTTACGGTTCGAGTTAGGGTTAGTTTTTGGGTTAGGGTTAGGGTTAGGATTAGGGTTAGGTTTAGGTTTAGGTTTAGGGTTTGGGTAAAGGTTAGGGTTTGGGTTAGGGTTAGGGTTAGGGTTAGAGTTAGGGTTTGGTTTAGGGTTAGTGTTATTTTTGGTGCTACGTTTAAGGTTAGGATAAGAGTTAGGGTTAGGTTTAGGGTTAGGGTTTGGGTTAGTGTTAGGGTTAGGATTAGGGTAAGGTTTAGGTTTTGGGTTAGGGTTAGGGTTTTGGTTTGGGTAAATGTTAGGGTTAGGATTTGGGTTAGTGTTTTGGTTAGGGTTAGTATTAGGGTTAGGGTTTGGGTTAGGGTTAGGGTTAGGGTTAGGTTTAGGATTTTGGTTAGGTTTTGGGTTAGGGTTAGGTTTTGGGTTAGGGTTAGGGTTAGCGTCAATGTTATGTTTAGGGTATTCGTTAGGGTTAGGGTTTAGGGTTAGGGTTAGGGTTAGGGTTAGGGTTAGGGTTTGGGTTAAGGTTAGGTTTAGGGTAAGGGTTAGGAACAGGGTTAGGGTTAGGGTTTGTTTTAGGGTTAGGGTTAGGATTAGGGTTTGGGTTAGGGTTCGAGTTAGGCTTAATTTTTGGGTTAGGGTTAGGTTTAGGATTAGGGTTAGGTTTAGGTTTAGGTTTAGGGTTTGGGTAAGGGTTAGGGTTTGGGTTAGGGGTAGGGTTAGGGTTAGGGTTTGGTTTAGGTTAGTGTTATTTTTTGTGTTAGGTTTAGGGTTAGGATAAGGGTTAGGGTTAGGTTTAGGGTTAGGGTTAGGGTTAGGGTTAGGGTTAGGGTTAGGGTTAGGATTTTGTTTAGGGTTTGGGTTTGGGTTAGGGTTAGGGTTCGGGTTAGGGTTTGAGTTAGGGTTAGGGTTAGGGTTAGGGTTACGGTTTGGGTTAGGGTTAGGGTTAGAGTTAGGGGTTGGGTTTGTGTTAGGGTTAGGATTAGGGTTAGGATTTGGGTTAGGGTTAGGGTTAGGATTAGGGTTAGGGTTTGGGTTAGGATTAGGGTTAGGTTTAGGTTTTGGGTTAGGGTTAGGGTTAGGGTTAATGTTAGGGTTTTGATTAGGGTTAGGGTTAGGATTAGAGTTAGGGTTAGGGTTTTGGTTTAGGTTAGGGTTAGGGTTAGGATTTGGGTTAGTTTTAAGGTTAGGGTTAGTGTTAGGGTTAGTTTTTGGGTTAGGGTTAGGTTTAGGATTAGGGTTAGGGTTAGGTTTAGGGTTAGGGTTTGGGTTAGGGTTAGGTTTAGGGTTAGGGTTAGGGTTTGAGTTAGGGTTAGGGTTAGGGTTCGGGTTTGGGTTAGGGTTAGTGTTAGGGGTTGGGTTTGTGTTAGGGTTAGGGTTAGTGTTAGGATAAGGGTTAGGGTTTGGGTTAGGATTAGGGTTAGGTTTAGGATTAGAGTTAGGGTTAGGGTTTTGGTTTGGGTTAGGGTTAGGGTTAGGGTTAGGGCTTGGGTTAGTGTTAGGGTTAGGGTTTGGGTTAGGGTTAGGGTTAGGGTTAGGTTTAGGTTTTTCGTTAGGTTTAGGGTTAGGGTTAGGATTAGGGTTAGGTATAGGTTTTGGGTTAGGGTTAGGGTTAGGGTTAGGGTTAGGGTTAGTTCTTTGGTTAGGGTTAATGTTAGGATTAGGGTTAGGTTTAGGTTTAGGTTTAGAGTTTGTGGAAGGGTTAGCGTTTGGGTTAGGGTTAGGGTTAGGGTTAAGGTTTGTTATAGGGTTAGTTTTATTTTTTGCGGTAGATTTAGTGTTAGGATAAAGGGTAGGGTTATGTTTAGGGTTAGGGTTTGGGTTAGGGTTAGGATTAGTGTTTGAGTTAGGGTTTTGGTTAGGGTTAGGGTTAGGGTTAGGGTTAGGATTTGGGTTAGGGTTAGGGTTAGGGTTTGAGTTAGGGTTAGGGTTAGGGTTAGGTTTAGTGTTAGAGTTAGGGTTAGGATTTTGGTTTCGTTTAGGGTTAGTGTTAGGGTTTGGGTGAGTGTTAGGGTTAGTGTTAGGGTTTGGATTAGGGTTAGGGTTAGGGTTTGAGTTGGGTTAGGGTTAGGGTTAGGGTAAGGGTTACGGTTAGGGTTAGGGTTTGGGTTAGGGTTAGGGTTAGGGTTAGGGTTAGGGTTAGGGTTAGGGTTAGGGTTAGGGTTAGATTTACGGTTTGGTTTAGGGTTAGGTTCAGGGTTAGGGGTTGGGTTTGTGTTAGGGTTAGGGGTTGGGTTTGTGTTAGGGTTAGGGTTAGGGTTAGGATTAGGGTTAGGGTTAGGGTTAGGATTAGGGTTAGGTTTAGGTTTTGGGTTAGGGTTAGGGTTAGGGTTAATGTTAGGGTTTTGTTTAGGGTTAGGGTTAGGATTATAGTTAGGGTTAGGGTTTTGGTTTGTTTTAGGGTTATGGTTAGGGTTTGGGTTAGTTTTTGGGTTAGGGTTAGTGTTAGGATTAGGGTTAGGGTTAGGTTTAGGGTTAGTGTTAGGGTTAATGTTAGGGTTAGGGTTTGGGTTAGGGTTAGGGTTAGAGTTAGGTTTAGGATTTTGGTTAGGTTTAGGGTTAGGGTTAGGGTTAGGGTTCGGGTTTGGGTTAGGGTTAGGGTTAGGGTTAGGGTTAGGGTTTGGGTTAGGGTTAGGGTTAGGGGTTAGGTTTGTGTTAGGGTTAGGGTTAGGTTTAGGATAAGGGTTAGGGTTAGGGTTAGGATTAGGGTTAGGGATAGGATTAGAGTTAGAGTTAGGGTTTTGGTTTGGGTTAGGGTTAGGGTTAGGATTTGGGTTAGTTTTAGGGTTAGGGTTAGTGTTTGGGTTAGGGTTTGGGTTAGGGTTAGGGTGAGGGTTAGGGCTCGGGTTTGGGTTAGGGTTAGGGTTTGGGTTAGGGTTAGAGTTAGGTTTAGGATTAGGGTTAAGGTTAGGATTAGGATTTGGGTTAGGGTTAGGGTTTGGGTTAGGGTTAAGTTTAGGATTACGGTTAAGGTTAGTGTTAGGGTTAGGGTTTGGGTTAGGGTTAGGGTTTGAATAGGGTTTGGGTTAGGGTTAGGTTTAGGGTTAGGGTTTGGGTTAAGGTTAGGGTTAGGGTAAAGTTAGGAATAGGTTTAGGGTTAGGGTTAGGGTTACGGTTAGGTTTAGGAATAGGGTTAGGGTTAGCGTTATTGTTAGGGTTTGGGTTAGAGTTTGTGTTAGGGTTAGGTTTAGGTTTTGGGTTCGGTTTAGAATTAGAGTTATGGTTAGGGTTTGAGTTAGGGTTAGGGTTAGTGTTAGGGTTAGGTTTAGGATTAGGTTTAGGTTTAGGTTTTGGGTTAGGGTTAGGGTTAGGTTAAATGTTAGGGTTTTGATTAGGGTTAGGGTTAGGATTAGAGTTAGGGTTAGGGTTTTGGTTTGGGTTAATGTTAGGGTTACGGTTTGGGTTAGTGTTAGGGTTTGCGTTAGTGTTAGGGTTAGGGTTTGGGTTAGGGTTAGGGTTAGGTTTAGGTTTTTCGTTAGGTTTAGGGTTAGGGTTAGGATTAGGGTTAGGTATAGGTTTTGGGTTAGGGTTAGGGTTAGGATTAGGGTTAGGCTTAGGGTTAGTTCTTGGGTTAGGATTAATGCTAGCATTAGGGTTAGGTTTAGGTTTATGTTTAGGGTTTGGGTAAGGGTTAGGGTTTGGTTTAGGGTTAGGGTTAGGTTTAAGGTTTGGTATAGGGTTAGTTTTCTTTTTTGCGTTAGATTTAGTGTTAGGATAAGGGTTAGGGTTAGGTTTAGGGTTAGGGTTTGGGTTAGGGTTAGGGTTAGTGTTTGAGTTAGGGTTTTGGTTAGGGTTAGGGTTAGGGTTAGGGTTAGGGTTAGGATTTGGGTTAGGGTTAGGGTTAGGGTTTGAGTTAGGGTTAGGGTTAGGGTTTGAGTTAGGGTTAGGGTTAGGGTTAGGGTTAGGGTTAGGGTTAGGGTTAGGTTTAGAGTTAGGGTTAGGATTAGAGTTAGGGTTAGGGTTTTGGTTTCGTTTAGGGTTAGTGTTAGGGTTTGGGTGAGTGTTAGGGTTAGTGTTAGGGTTTGGATTAGGGTTAGGGTTAGGGTTTGAGTTGGGTTAGGGTTAGGGTTAGGGTTACGGTTAGGGTTAGGGTTTGTGTTAGGGTTAGGGTTAGGGTTAGGGTTAGGGTTAGGGTTAGGGTTACGGTTTGGTTTAGGGTTAGGTTCAGGGTTAGGGGTTGGGTTTGTGTTAGGGTTAGGGGTTGGGTTTGTGTTAGGGTTAGGGTTAGGGTTAGGATTAGGGTTAGGGTTAGGGTTAGGATTAGGGTTAGGTTTAGGTTTTGGGTTAGGGTTAGGGTTAGGGTTAATGTTAGGATTTTGTTTAGGGTTAGGGTTAGGATTATAGTTAGGATTAGGGTTTTGGTTTGTTTTAGGGTTAGGGTTAGTTTTTGGGTTAGTTTTTGGGTTAGGGTTAGTGTTAGGATTAGGGTTAGGGTTAGGTTTAGGGTTAGGGTTAGGGTTAGGGTTAGGGTTAGGGTTTGGGTTACGATTTGGGTTAGTGTTCGGGTTAGGTTCAGGGGTTGGGTTTGAGTTAGGGTTAGGGTTAGTGTTAGGGTTAGGGTTAGGATAAGGGTTAGGATTAGAGTTAGGGTTAGGGTTTTGGTTTGGTTTAGTGTTAGGGTTAGGGGTTGGGTTTCTGTTAGGGTTAGGGTTAGGGTTAGGATTAGGGTTAGGGTTAGGGTTAGGATTAGGGTTAGGTTTAGGTTTTGGGTTAGGGTTAGTGTTAGGGTAAATGTTAGGGTTTTGATTAGGGTTAGGGTTAGGATTAGAGTTAGTGTTAGGGTTTTGGTTTGAGTTAGGCTTAGGGTTAGCGTTTGGGTTAGTTTTAGGGTTAGGGTTAGTGTTAGGGTTAGTTTTTGCGTTAGGGTTAGGGTTAGGATTAGGGTTAGGGTTAGGTTTATGGTTAGGGTTTGCGTTAGGGTTAGGGTTAGGGTTTGAGTTAGGGTTAGGGTTAGGGTTAGGTTTAGGGTTTGGTTTCGGGTTAGAATTAGAGTTGTGGTTAGGGTTTGAATTAGGGTTAGGGTTAGGGTTAGGGGTTCGGATTGTGTTAGGGTTAGGGTTAGGTTTAGGATTAGGGATAGGGTTAGGTTAAGGATTAGGGTTAGGGTTAGGTTTAGGGTTAGGGTTTTGGTTAGGGTTAGGGTTCGGGTTAAGGTTAGGGTTTGATTTAGGGTTAGGGTTAGGGTTGGGGTTTGGGTTAGGGTATCTGTTAGGGGTTGGGTTTGTGTTAGGGTTAGGGTTAGTGTTAGGATAAGGGTTAGGGTTTGGGTTAGGATTAGGGTTAGGTTTAGGATTAGAGTTAGGGTTAGCGTTATGGTTTGGGTTAGGGTTAGGGTTAGGGTTAGGGTTAGGGTTAGGGTTAGGGTTAGGGTTTGGGTTAGGGTTAGGGTTAGGGTTAGGTTTAGGTTTTTCGTTACGTTTAGGGTTAGGGTTAGGTTTAGGTTTTTCGTTAGGTTTAGGGTTAGGGTTGGGGTTTGGGTTTGTGTTAGGGTTAGCGTGAATGTTATGTTTAGGGTATTGGTTAGGGTTAGTGTTTAGGGTTAGGGTTAGGAATAGGGTTATGGTTAGGGTTAGGGTTAGGGTTAGTGTTAGGAATAGGGTTTGGTTTAGGGTTATTGTTAGGGTTTGGGTTAGTGTTTGGGTTAGGGTTAGGGTTCGAGTTAGGGTTCGAGTTTGAGTTAGGGTTAGGGTTAGTGTTTGGGTTAGGGTTTGGGTTAAGGTTAGGTTTAGGGTTAGGGTTAGGAACACGGTTAGGGTTAGGGTTTGGTTTAGGGTTAGGGTTAGGATTAGGGTTTGGGTTAGGGTTCGAGTTAGGGTTAGTTTTTGGGTTAGGGTTAGGGTTAGGATTAGGGTTAGGTTTAGGTTTAGGTTTAGGGTTTGGGTAAGGGTTTGGGTTTGGGTTAGGGTTAGGGATAGGGTTAGGGTTAGGGTTAGGGTTTGGTTTAGGTTTAGTGTTATTTTTTGTGTTAGGTTTAGCGTTAGGATAAGGGTTAGGGTTAGGTTTATTGTTAGGGTTTGGGATAGGTTAGGGTTAGTGTTTGAGTTAGGGTTAGGGTTAGGGTTAATGTTAGGGTTTTGATTAGGGTTAGGGTTAGGATTAGAGTTAGGGTTAATGTTTTGGTTTACGTTAGGGTTAGGGTTAGGATTTGGGTTAGTTTTAAGGTTAGGGTTAGTGTTAGGGTTACTTTTTGGGTTAGGGTTAGATTTAGGATTAGGGTTAGGGTTAGGTTTAGGGTTAGGGTTTGGGTTAGGGTTAGGGTTAGGGTTGGGTTTGGGTTAGGGTTAGGGTTAGGGTTAGTTCTTGGGTTAGGGTTAATGCTAGGATTAGGGTTAGGTTTAGGTTTAGGTTTAGGGTTTGGGTAAGGGTTAGGGTTTGGGTTAGGGTTAGGGTTAGGGTTAGGGTTAGGGTTAGGGTTAGGGTTAGGTTTAGGGTTAGGGTTAGGGTTTGAGTTAGGGTTAGGGTTAGGTTTGGGGTTTGGGTTAGGGTTAGTGTTAGGGGTTGGGTTTGTGTTAGGGTTAGGGTTAGTGTTAGGTTAAGGATTAGGGTTTGGGTTAGGATTAGGGTTAGGTTTAGGATTAGAGTTAGGGTTAGGGTTTTGGTTTGGGTTAGGGTTAGGGTTAGGTTTAGGGTTACGATTTGGGTTAGTGTTCGGGTTAGGTTCAGGGGTTGGGTTTGAGTTAGGGTTAGGGTTAGTGTTAGGGTTAGTGTTAGGATAAGGGTTAGGATTAGAGTTAGGGTTAGGGTTTTGGTTTGGTTTAGTGTTAGGGTTAGGGGTTGGGTTTCTATTAGGGTTAGGGTTAGGGTTAGGATTAGGGTTAGGGTTAGGGTTAGGATTAGGGTTAGGTTTAGGTTTTGGGTTAGGGTTAGTGTTAGGGTAAATGTTAGGGTTTTGATTAGGGTTAGGGTTAGGATTAGAGTTAGTGTTAGGGTTTTGGTTTGAGTTAGGCTTAGGGTTAGCGTTTGGGTTAGTTTTAGGGTTAGGGTTAGTGTTAGGGTTAGTTTTTGCGTTAGGGTTAGGGTTAGGATTAGGGTTAGGGTTAGGTTTATGGTTAGGGTTTGCGTTAGGGTTAGGGTTAGGGTTTGAGTTTGGGTTAGGGTTAGGGTTAGGTTTAGGGTTTGGTTTCGGGTTAGAATTAGAGTTGTCGTTAGGGTTTGAATTAGGGTTAGGGTTAGGGTTAGGGGTTCGGAATGTGTTAGGGTTAGGGTTAGGTTTAGGATTAGGGATAGGGTTAGGTTAAGGATTAGGGTTAGGGTTAGGTTTAGGGTTAGGGTTTTGGTTAGGGTTAGGGTTCGGGTTAAGGTTAGGGTTTGAGTTAGGGTTAGGGTTAGGGTTGGGGTTTGGGTTAGGATATCGGTTAGGGGTTGGGTTTGTGTTAGGGTTAGGGTTAGTGTTAGGATAATTGTTAGGGTTTGGGTTAGGATTAGGGTTAGGTTTAGGATTAGAGTTAGGGTTAGCGTTATGGTTTGGGTTAGGGTTAGGGTTAGGGTTTGGGTTAGTGTTAGGGTTAGGGTTAGGGTTAGTGTTAGGGTTAGGGTTTGGGTTAGGGTTAGGGTTAGGGTTAGGTTTAGGTTTTTCGTTAGGTTTAGGGTTAGGGTTAGGTTTAGGTTTTTCGTTAGGTTTAGGGTTAGGGTTAGGATTAGGGTTAGGTATAGGTTTTGGGTTAGCGTTAGGGTTAGGGTTAGGGTTAGGGTTAGTTCTTGGGTTAGGGTTAATGTTAGGATTAGGGTTAGGTTTAGGTTTAGTTTTAGGGTTTGGGTAAGGGTTAGGGTTTGGGTTAGGGTTAGGGTTAGGGTTAATGTTTGGTTTAGGGTTAGTTTTATTTTTTGCGTTAGATTTAGTGTTAGGATAAGGGTTAGGGTTAGGTTTAGGGTTAGGGTTTGGGTTAGGGTTAGGGTTAGGGTTTGAGTTAGGGTTAGGGTTAGGGTTTTGGTTTCGTTTAGGGTTAGTGTTAGGGTTTGGGTGAGTGTTAGGGTTAGTGTTAGGGTTTGGATTAGGGTTAGGGTTAGGGTTTCAGTTGGGTTAGGGTTAGGGTCAGGGTTACGGTTAGGGTTAGGGTTTGGGTTAGGGTTAGGGTTATGGTTAGGTTTAGGGTTAGGGTTACGGTTTGGTTTAGGGTTAGGTTCAGGGTTAGGGGTTGGGTTTGTGTTAGGGTTAGGGGTTGGGTTTGTGTTAGGGTTAGGGTTAGGGTTAGGGTTTGGGTTAGGGTTAGGGTTAGGGTTAGGGTTTGAGTTAGGGTTAGGGTTAGGGTTAGGGTTAGGGTTAGGATAAGGGTTAGGATTAGAGTTAGGGTTAGGGTTTTGGTTTGGTTTAGTGTTATTGTTAGGGTTTGGGTTAGTGTTAGGGTTAGTGTTAGTGTTAGTGTTATTGTTTGGGTTAGCGTTAGGTTTAGGGTTTGAGTTAGGGTTAGGGTTAGGGTTAGGGTTAGGGTTAGGGTTAGGTTTAGGGTTAGGGTTTGTGTTAGGGTTAGGTTTAGGGTTAGGGTTAGGGTTACGATTTGGGTTAGTGTTAGGTTTAGGTTCAGGGGTTGGGTTTGTGTTAGGGTTAGGGGTTGGGTTTGTGTTAGGGTTAGGGTTAGGGTTAGGGTTAGGGTTACGGTTAGGGTTAGGGTTAGGATTAGGGTTAGGTTTAGGTTTTGGGTTAGGGTTAGGTTTAGGGTTAATGATAGGGTTTTGATTAGGGTTAGGGTTAGGATTAGGGTTAGGGTTTGGGTTAGGGTTTTGGTTAGGTTTAGGGTTTGAGTTAGGGTTAGGGTTAGGGTTAGGGTTTGGGTTAGGGTTAGGGTTAGGTGTTAGGTTTGTGTTAGGGTTAGGGTTAGGTTTAGGATAAGGGTTAGGGTTAGGGTTAGGATTAGGTTTAGGGATACGATTAGAGTTAGGGTTAGTGTTTGGTTTGGGTTACGGTTTTGGTTAGGGTTTGGGTTAGTGTTAGGGTTAGGGTTAGGGTTAGGGTTAGGGTTAGGGTTTGGGTTAGGGTTAGGGTTAGGGGTTAGGTTTGTGTTAGGGTTAGGGTTAGGTTTAGGATAAGGGTTAGGGTTAGGGTTAGGATTAGGGTTAGGGAAAAGTTTAGAGTTGGGGTTAGTGTTTTGGTTTGGGTTAGGGTTAGGATTAGGATTTGGGTTAGTTTTAGGGTTAGGGTTAGTGTTAGGGTTAGGGTTTGGGTTAGGGATAGGGTTAGGGTTAGGGCTCGGGTTTGGGTTAGGGTTAGGGTTAGGGTTAGTGTTTGGGTTAGGGTTAGAGTTAGGTTTATGATTAGGGTTAAGGTTAGGATTAGGATTTGGGTTAGGGTTAGGGTTTGGGTTAGTGTTAAGTTTAGGGTTACGTTTACATTTTGGGTTAGGGTTAGGGTTACGTTTAGGATTACGTTTAAGGTTAGTGTTAGGGTTAGGTTTTGGGTTAGGGTTAGGGTTTGATTAGGGTTTGGGTTAGGGTTAGGTTTAGGGTTAGGGTTTGGGTTAATGTTAGGGTTAGGGTAAAGGTTAGGAATAGGTTTAGGGTTAGGGTTAGGGTTACGGTTAGGTTTAGGAATAGGGTTAGGGTTAGGGATATTGTTAGGGTTTGGGTTAGAGTTTGTGTTAGGGCTAGGTTTAGGTTTTGGGTTCGGTTTAGAATTAGAGTTATGGTTAGGGTTTGAGTTAGTTTTAGGGTTAGGGTTAGGGTTAGGTTTATGATTAGGTTTAGGTTTAGGTTTTGGGTTAGGGTTAGGTTTAGGTTAAATGTTAGGGTTTTGATTAGGGTTAGGGTTAGGATTAGAGTTAGGGTTAGGGTTTTGTTTTGGGTTAATGTTAGGGTTAGGATTTGGGTTAGTGTTAGGGTTAGGGTTAGTGTTAGGGTTAGGGTATGGGTTAGGGTTAGGGTTAGGGTTAGGTTTAGGTTTTTGGTTATGTTTAGGGTTAGGGTTAGGATTTGGGTTAGGGATAGGTTTAGATTTAGGTTTTGGGTAAGAGTTATGGTTTGGGTTAGGGTTAGGGTTAGGGTTAGGGTTTGATTTAGGGTTAGTGTTATTTTTCGGGTTAGGTTTAGGTTTACGATAAGGGTTAGTGTTAGGTTTAGGGTTAGGGTTTGGGTTAGGGTTAGGCTTAGTGTTTGAGTTAGGATTAGGGTTAGGGTTAGGGTTAGGGTTAGGGTTAGGTTTAGGATTTGGGTTAGGGTTTGGGTTAGGGTTAGGGTTAGGGTTAGGGTTAGGTTTAGGGTTAATGATAGGGTTTTGATTAGGTTTAGGGTTAGGATTAGAGTTAGGGTTAGGGTTTTGGTTTAGGTTAGGGTTAGGGTTAGGTTTTGGGTTAGTTTTAGGTTTAGGGTTAGTGTTAGGGTTAGTTTTTGGGTTAGGGTTAGGTTTAGGATTAGGGTTAGGGTTAGGTTTAGGGTTAGGGTTTGGGTTAGGGTTAGGGTTAGGGTTAGGGATTGAGTTAGGGTTAGGGTTAGGGTTAGGGTTTGGGTTAGGGTTAGGGTTAGGAGTTAGGTTTGTGTTAGGGTTAGGGTTAGTTTTAGGATAAGGGTTAGGGTTAGGGTTAGGATTTGGGTTAGGGATAGGATTAGAGTTAGGGTTAGGGTTTTGGTTTGGGTTAGGGTTAGGGTTAGGATTTGGGTAAGTTTTAGGCTTAGGGTTAGTGTTAGGGTTAGGGTTTGGGTTAGGGTTAGTGTTAGGGTTAGGTTTAGGTTTTTGGTTAGGTTTAGGGTTAGGGTTAGGGTTTGGGTTCGGGTTAGATTTAGTGTTATGGTTAGGGTTTGAGTTAGGGTTAGGTTAGTGTTAGGGTTAGTGTTTGGTTTAGGGTTAGGTTTAGCATTAGGGTTTGAGTTTGAGTTATGTTTAGGCTTAGCATTAGGGTTAAGGTTAGGGTTAGTGTTACGGTTTGGGTTAGGGTTAGGGTTAGGGTTAGTGTTTGGGTTAGGGTTAGGGTTAGTGTTAGGGTTTGGGTTAGGGTTAGAGTTAGCGTGAGGGTTATGTTTAGGGTATTCGTTAGGGTTAGGGTTTTGGGTTAGGGTTAGGAATAAGGTTAGGGTTAGTGTTAGGGTTAGGGTTAGTGTTAGGAATAGGGTTAGGTTAGGGTTATTGTTAGGGTTTAGGTTAGGGTTTGTGTTACGGTTAGGTTTAGATTTTGGGTTAGGGTTACAGTTAGGGTTAGAGTTTGATTTAGGGTTAGGGTTAGGGTTAGGGATAGGGTTTGTGTTAGGGTTTAGGGTTAGGGTTTGTGTTAGGGTTTTTGTTAAGTTTAGGTTTAGGGTTAGGGTTAGGGTTAGGGTTTGGGCTGGGTTAGGGTGAGGATTAGGGTTTGGGTTAGGGTTCAGGTTAGGGTTAGTTCTTGGCTTTGGGTTAGGGTTAGGATTAGTGTTAGGGTTAGGTTTAGGCTTAGGGTTTGGGTAAGGATTAGGGTTTGGGTTAGGGTTAGGGTTAGTGTTAGGGTTAAGGTTTGGTTTAGGGTTAGTGGTATTTTTTGCGTTAGATTTAGGGTTAGGATAAATGTTAGGGTTAGGTTTAGGGTTAGGGTTTGGGTTAGGGTTAGGGTTAGGGTTTGAGTTTTGGTTAGGGTTTTTGGTTTGGTTTAGGGTTAGGGTTAGGGTTTTGGTTAGTGTTAGGGTTAGTGTTAGTGTTAGGGATTGGGTTAGGGTTAGGTTTAGGGTTTGAGTTAGGGTTAGGGTTAGGGTTAGGGTTAGGGTTAGGGTTAGGGTTAGGGTTCCGTTTAGGATTTTGGTTAGGGTTAGGGTTAGGGTTAGGGTTAGGGTTACGGTTTGGGTTAGGGTTAGGGTTAGCGTTACGGGTTGGGTTTGGGTAAGGGTTAGGGTTTGGTTTAGGGTTAGGGTTAGGTTTAAGGTTTGGTATAGGGTTAGTTTTATTTTTTGCGTTAGATTTAGTGTTAGGATAAGGGTTAGCGTTAGGTTTAGGGTTAGGGTTTGGGTTAGGGTTAGGGTTAGTGTTTGAGTTAGGGTTTTGGTTAGGGTTAGGGTTAGGGTTAGGGTTAGGGTTAGGATAAGTGTTAGGATTAGAGTTAGGGTTAGGGTTTTGGTTTGGTTTAGTGTTAGGGTTAGGGTTTGGGTTTCTGTTAGGGTTAGGGTTAGGGTTAGGATTAGGTTTAGGGTTAGGGTTAGGGTTAGGGTTAGGATTAGGGTTAGGTTTAGGTTTTGGGTTAGGGTTAGGGTTAGGGTAAATGTTAGGGTTTTGATTAGGGTTAGGGTTAGGATTAGAGTTAGTGTTAGGGTTTTGGTTTGAGTTAGGCTTAGGGTTAGCGTTTGGGTTAGTTTTAGGGTTAGGGTTAGTGTTAGGGTTAGTTTTTGCGTTAGGGTTAGGGTTAGGATTAGGGTTAGGGTTAGGTTTAAGGTTAGGGTTTGCGTTAGGGTTAGGGTTAGGGTTTGAGTTAGGGTTAGGGTTAGGGTTAGGTTTAGGGTTTGGTTTCGGGTTAGAATTAGAGTTGTGGTTAGGGGTTGAGTTAGGGTGAGGGGTAG
>JAJHUQ010000039.1:8437500-8440000 GCA_035773235.1 Eospalax fontanierii | reverse complement strand
AGGGTTAGGGTTTAGGGTTAGGGTTAGGGTTAGGGTTAGGGTTAGGGTTTGGGTTAAGGTTAGGTTTAGGGTAAGGGTTAGGAACAGGTTTAGGGGTAGGGTTTGTTTTAGGGTTAGGGTTAGGATTAGGGTTTGGTTTAGGGTTCGAGTTAGGCTTAATTTTTGGGTTAGGGTTAGGGTTAGGATTAGGGTTAGGTTTAGGTTTAGGGTTTGGGTAAGGGTTAGGGTTTGGGTTAGGGGTAGGGTTAGGGTTAGGGTTTGGTTTAGGTTAGTGTTATTTTTTGTGTTAGGTTTAGGGTTAGGATAAGGGTTAGGGTTAGGTTTAGGGTTAGGTTTAGGGTTAGGGTTAGGGTTAGGGTTAGGATTTGGTTTAGGGTTTGGTTTTGGGTTAGGGTTAGGGTTCGGGTTAGGGTTTGAGTTAGGGTTAGGGTTAGGGTTAGGGTTACGGTTTGGGTTAGGGTTAGGGTTAGAGTTAGGGGTTGGGTTTGTGTTAGGGTTAGGATTAGGGTTAGGATTTGGGTTAGGGTTAGGGTTAGGGTTAGGGTTAGGGTTAGGATTAGGGTTAGGTTTAGGTTTTGGGTTAGGGTTAGGGTTAGGGTTAATGTTAGGGTTTTGATTAGGGTTAGGGTTAGGATTAGAGTTAGGGTTAGGGTTTTGGTTTAGGTTAGGGTTAGGGTTAGGATTTGGGTTAGTTTTAAGGTTAGGGTTAGTGTTAGGGTTAGTTTTTGGGTTAGGGTTAGGTTTAGGATTAGGGTTAGGGTTAGGTTTAGGGTTAGGGTTTGGGTTAGGGTTAGGTTTAGGGTTAGTGTTAGGGTTTGAGTTAGGGTTAGGGTTAGGGTTCGGGTTTGGGTTAGGGTTAGTGTTAGGGGTTGGGTTTGTGTTAGGGTTAGGGTTAGTGTTAGGATAAGGGTTAGGGTTTGGGTTAGGATTAGGGTTAGGTTTAGGATTAGAGTTAGGGTTAGGGTTTTGGTTTGGGTTAGGGTTAGGGTTAGGGTTAGGGTTTGGGTTAGTGTTAAGGTTAGGGTTAGTGTTAGGGTTAGGGTTTGGGTTAGGGTTAGGGTTAGGGTTAGGTTTAGGTTTTTCGTTAGGTTTAGGGTTAGAGTTAGGATTAGGGTTAGGTATAGGTTTTGGGTTAGGGTTAGGGTTAGGGTTAGGGTTAGGGTTAGGGTTAGTTCTTTGGTTAGGGTTAATGTTAGGATTAGGGTTAGGTTTAGGTTTAGGTTTAGAGTTTGGGGAAGGGTTAGGGTTTGGGTTAGGGTTAGGGTTAGGGTTAAGGTTTGGTATAAGGTTAGTTTTATTTTTTGCGTTAGATTTAGTGTTAGGATAAAGGTTAGGGTTAGGTTAAGGGTTAGGGTTTGGGTTAGGGTTAGGATTAGTGTTTGAGTTAGGGTTTTGGTTAGGGTTAGGGTTAGGGTTAGGGTTAGGATTTGGGTTAGGGTTAGGGTTAGGGTTTGAGTTAGGGTTAGGTTTAGGGTTAGGGTTAGGGTTAGGGTTAGTGTTAGAGTTAGGGTTAGGATTAGAGTTAGGGTTAGGATTTTGGTTTCGTTTAGGTTTAGTGTTAGGGTTTGCGTGACTGTTAGGGTTACTGTTAGGGTTTGGATTAGGGTTAGGGTTAGGGTTTGAGTTGGGTTAGAGTTAGGGTGGGGGTTAGGGTTAGATTTAGGGTTTGGTTCAGGGTTAGGGGTTGGGTTTGTGTTAGGGTAAGGGGTTGGGTTTGTGTTAGGGTTAGGGTTAGGGTTAGGATTAGGGTTAGGGTTAGGGTTAGGATTAGGGTTAGGTTTAGGTTTTGGGTTAGGGTTAGGGTTAGGGTTAATGTTATGGTTTTGTTTAGGGTTAGGGTTAGGATTATAGTTAGGGTTAGGGTTTTGGTTTGTTTTAGGGTTATGGTTAGGGTTTGGGTTAGTTTTTGGGTTAGGGTTAGTTTTAGGATTAGGGTTAGGGTTAGGTTTAGGGTTAGGGTTAGGGTTAGGGTTAGGGTTAGGGTTTGGGTTAGGGTTAGGGTTAGGGTTAGGTTTAGGATTTTGGTTAGGTTTAGGGTTAGTGTTAGGGTTAGGGTTAGGGTTCGGGTTTGGGTTAGGGTTAGGGTTAGGGTTAGGGTAAGGGTTTGGGTTAGGGTTAGGGTTAGGGTTTAGGTTTGTGTTAGGGTTAGGGTTAGGTTTAGGATAAGGGTTAGGGTTAGGGTTAGGATTAGGGTTAGGGATAGGATTAGAGTTAGGGTTAGGGTTTTGGTTTGGGTTGGGGTTAGGGTTAGGATTTGGGTTAGTTTTAGGGTTAGGGTAGGTGTTTGGGTTAGGGTTTGGGTTAGGGTTAGGGTGAGGGTTAGGGCTCGGGTTTGGGTTAGGGTTAGGGTTAGGGTTAGGGTTTGGGTTAGGGTTAGAGTTAGGTTTAGGATTAGGGTTAAGGTTAGGATTAGGATTTGGGTTAGGGTTAGGGTTTGGGTTAGGGTTAAGTTTAGGGTTACGTTTACATTTTGGGTTAGGGATAGGGTTACGTTTTGGAT
>JAJHUQ010000039.1:8425000-8427500 GCA_035773235.1 Eospalax fontanierii | reverse complement strand
AGGGTTAGCGTTGGGGTTTGGGTTAGGGTTAGAGTTAGGGGTTGGGTTTGTGTTAGGGTTAGGGTTAGTGTTAGGATAAGGGTTAGGGTTAGGGTTAGGATTAGGGTTAGGAGTAGGATTAGTGTTAGGGTGAGGGTTTTGGTTTGGGTTAGGGTTAGGGTTAGGGTTTGGGTTAGTGTTAGGGTTTGGGTTTGGGTTAGGGTTAGGGTTAGGGTTAGGTTTAGGTTTTTGTTTAGGTTTAGGGTTAGGGTTAGGGTTAGGGTTAGAGTTAGGGTTAGGGTTTTGGTTTGGGTTAGGGTTAGGGTTAGGGTTTGGGTTAGTGTTAGGGTTTGGGTTTGGGTTAGGGTTAGGGTTAGGGTTAGGATTAGGTTTTTGTTTAGGTTTAGGGTTAGGGTTAGGAGTACAGTTAGGTTTAGGTTTTGGGTTAGGGTTAGGGTTAGGGCTAATGTTAGGGTTTTGTTTAGGGTTAGGGTTAGGATTAGGGTTTGGGTTAGGGTTCGGGTTTGGGTTAGTTCTTGGGTTAGGGTTATGGTTAGGATTAGGGTTTGGGTTAGGGTTAGGGTTAGGGTTAGGGTTAGGGTTAGGGTTTGATTAGGGTTTGTGTTAGGGTTAGGTTTAGGTTTTGGGTTTGGGTTAAGGTTAGGGTTAGGGTTAGGGTTAGGAATAGTGTTAGGGTTACGGTTAGGGTTAGGAATAGGGTTAGGGTTAGGGTTATTGTTAGGATTTGGCTTAGAGCTTGTGTTAGGGTTTGGTTTAGGTTTTGGGTTCAGGTTAGAATTAGAGTTATGGTTAGGGTTTGAGTTAGGGTTAGGGTTAGGGTTAGGGGTTGGGTTTGTGTTAGGGTTAGGGTTACGGTTAGGATTAGGTTTAGGGTTAGGTTTAGGATTAGGGTTAGGTTTAGGTTTTGGGTTAGGGTTAGGGTTAGGTTTAATGTTAGGGTTTTGATTAGGGTTAGGGTTAGGATTAGAGTTAGGGTTAGGGTTTTGGTTTGGGTTAATGTTAGGGTTAGGATTTGGGTTAGTGTTTTGGTTAGGGTTAGTGTTAGGGTTAGGGTTTGGGTTAGGGTTAGGGTTAGGGTTAGGGTTAGGGTTAGGATTTTGGTTAGGTTTAGGGTTGGTTAGGGTTTGAGTTAGGGTTAGGGTTAGGGTTAGTGTTAGGGTTTGGGTAGGTTTACGGTTAGGGTTAGAGGTTGGGTTTGTGTTAGGGTTAGGGTTAGGGTTAGGAATAGGGTTAGGTTTACATTTAGGGTTAGTGTTAGGGTTATTGTTAGGGTTTACGCTAGGGTTCGTGTTAGGGTTAGGTATAGGTTTTGGGTGAGGGTTAGAATTTGAGTTTGGATTAGTGTTAGGGTTAGGGATAGGGTTTGGGTTAGGGTTTAGGTTTAGGGTTTGTGTTAGGGTTTCTGTTAAGTTTAGGTTTAGGGTTAGGGTTAGGAATAGGGTTAGGGTTAGGATTTGGGTTGGGGTTAGGGTTAGGGTTAGGGTTTGGGTTAGGGTTTGGGTTAGGGTTAGGGTTAGGTTTAGGGTTAAGGTTTGGGTTAGGGTTAGGGTTAGGGTTAGGGTTAGGGTTTGAGTTTCGGTTAGGTTTAGGGTTAGGGTTTGGGTTAGGGTTAGGGTTAGGGGTTGGGTTTGTGTTTGGGCTAGGGTTAGGGTTAGGATAAGGTTTAGGGTTAGGATTAGGGTTAGGGATAGGGTTAGAGTTAGGGTTAGGGTTTTGGTTTAGGTTAGGGTTAGGGTTAGGTTTTGGGTTAGTTTTAGGGTTAGGGTTAGTGTTAGGGTTAGTTTTTGGGTTAGGGTTAGGTTTAGGATTAGCGTTATGGTTAGGTTTAGGGTTAGGGTTTGGGTTAGGGTTAGCGTTAGGGTTAGGGTTAGGGTTTGAGTTAGGTTTAGGTTTAGGGTTAGGGTTTGGGTTAGGGTTAGGGTTAGGGTTTGGGTTCGTGTTAGGGTTAGGTTTAGGGTTAGGATAAGGGTTAGGGTTAGGGTTAGGATTAGGGTTAGGGATAGGATGAGAGTTAGGGTTAGGGTTTTGGTTTGGGTTAGGGTTAGGGTTTGGGTTAGGGTTAGAGTTAGGTTTAGGATTAGGGTTAAGGTTAGTATTAGGATTTGGGTTAGGGTTAGGGTTTGGGTTAGGGTTAAGTTTAGGGTTACGTTTACATTTTGGGTTAGGGTTAGGGTTACGTTTAGGATTACGGTTAAGGTTAGTGTTAGGGTTAGGGTTTGGGTTAGGGTTAGGGTTTGATTAGGGTTTGGGTTAGGGTTAGGTTTAGGGTTAGGGTTTGGGTTAAGGTTAGGGTTACGGTAAAGGTTAGGAATAGGTTTAGGTTAGGGTTAGGGTTACGGTTAGGTTTAGGAATAGGGTTAGGGTTAGGGTTATTGTTAGGGTTTGGGTTAGTGTTTGTGTTAGGGTTAGGTTTAGGTTTTGGGTTCGGTTTAGAATTAGAGTTATGGTTAGGGTTTGAGTTAGGGTTAGGGTTAGGGTTAGGGTTAGGTTTAGGATTAGG
>JAJHUQ010000039.1:8417500-8420000 GCA_035773235.1 Eospalax fontanierii | reverse complement strand
AGGTTTAGGGTTGGTTAGGGTTTGAGTTAGGGTTAGGGTTAGGGTTAGTGTTAGGGTTTGGGTAGGTTTACGGTTAGGGTTAGAGGTTGGGTTTGTGTTAGGGTTAGGGTTAGGGTTAGGAATAGGGTTAGGTTTACATTTAGGGTTAGTGTTAGGGTTATTGTTAGGGTTTACGCTAGGGTTCGTGTTAGGGTTAGGTATAGGTTTTGGGTGAGGGTTAGAATTTGAGTTTGGATTAGTGTTAGGGTTAGGGATAGGGTTTGGGTTAGGGTTTAGGTTTAGGGTTTGTGTTAGGGTTTCTGTTAAGTTTAGGTTTAGGGTTAGGGTTAGGAATAGGGTTAGGGTTAGGATTTGGGTTGGGGTTAGGGTTAGGGTTAGGGTTTGGGTTAGGGTTTGGGTTAGGGTTAGGGTTAGGTTTAGGGTTAAGGTTTGGGTTAGGGTTAGGGTTAGGGTTAGGGTTAGGGTTTGAGTTTCGGTTAGGTTTAGGGTTAGGGTTTGGGTTAGGGTTAGTGTTAGGGGTTGGGTTTGTGTTTGGGCTAGGGTTAGGGTTAGGATAAGGTTTAGGGTTAGGATTAGGGTTAGGGATAGGGTTAGAGTTAGGGTTAGGGTTTTGGTTTAGGTTAGGGTTAGGGTTAGGTTTTGGGTTAGTTTTAGGGTTAGGGTTAGTGTTAGGGTTAGTTTTTGGGTTAGGGTTAGGTTTAGGATTAGCGTTATGGTTAGGTTTAGGGTTAGGGTTTGGGTTAGGGTTAGCGTTAGGGTTAGGGTTAGGGTTTGAGTTAGGTTTAGGTTTAGGGTTAGGGTTTGGGTTAGGGTTAGGGTTAGGGTTTGGGTTCGTGTTAGGGTTAGGTTTAGGGTTAGGATAAGGGTTAGGGTTAGGGTTAGGATTAGGGTTAGGGATAGGATGAGAGTTAGGGTTAGGGTTTTGGTTTGGGTTAGGTTTAGGGTTTGGGTTAGTGTTAGGGTTAGTGTTAGTGTTAGGGTTAGGGTTTGGGTTAGGGTTAGGCTTAGGGTTAGGTTTAGTTTTTTTTTAGGTTTAGGGTTAGGGTTTGGGTTTGGGTTCAGGTTAGAGTTAGGGTTATGCTTAGGGTTTGAGTTAGTGTTAGGTTAGTGTTAGGGTTAGTGTTTGGGTTAGGGTTAGGGTTAGGGTTTGAGTTAGGGTTAGGGTTAGGGTTAGGGTTAGGGTTTGGGTTAGGGTTAGGGTTAGTGTTAGAGGTTGGTTTTTTGTTAGGGTTAGTGTTAGGTTTAGGATTAGGGTTAGGTTTAGGTTTAGGATTAGGGTTAGGTTTAGGATTAGAGTTAGAGTTAGGGTTAGGGTTTTGGTTTGGGTTAGGGTTAGGGTTAGGATTTGGGTTAGTGTTAGGGTTAGGGTTAGTGTTAGGGTTAGGGTTTGGGTTAGGGTTAGGGTTAGGTTTAGGTTTAGATTTTTGGTTAGGTTTAGGGTTAGGGTTAGGGTTTGGGTTCGGGTTAGAGTTAGGGTTATGGTTAGGGTTTGAGTTAGGGTTAGGTTAGTGTTAGGGGTAGGGGTTTGGGTTAGGGTTAGGTGTAGGGTTAGGGTTTGAGTTTGAGTTAGGTTTCGGCTTAGCATTAGGGTTAAAGTTAGGGTTAGTGTTATGGTTTGGGTTAGGGTAAGGGTTAGGGTTATGGTTAGGGTTTGGGTTAGGGTTAGGGTTAGGGTTAGGGTTTGGGTTAGGGTTAGAGTTAGGTTTAGGATTAGCGTTAGGTTTAGGATTAGGATTTGGGTTAGGGTTAGGGTTTGGCTTAGGTTTAGGTTTAGGGTTAGGTTTACTTTTTGGGTTAGGTTTAGGGTTAGGTTTAGGATTACGGTTAGGGTTATTGTTAGGGTTAGGGTTTGGGTTAGGTTTAAGGTTAGGGTTAGGGTTAGGGTTAGGGTTAGGGTTAGGGTTTGAGTTAGGGTTAGGGTTAGGGTTAGGGTTAGGGTTTGGGTTAGGGTTAGGGTTAGTGTTAGAGGTTGGTTTTTTGTTAGGGTTAGTGTTAGGTTTAGGATTAGGGTTAGGTTTAAGTTTAGGATTAGGGTTAGGTTTAGGATTAGAGTTAGAGTTAGGGTTAGGGTTTTGGTTTGGGTTAGGGTTAGGGTTAGGATTTGGGTTAGTGTTAGGGTTAGGGTTAGTGTTAGGGTTAGGGTTTGGGTTAGGGTTAGGGTTAGGTTTAGGTTTAGATTTTTGGTTAGGTTTAGGGATAGGGTTAGGGTTTGGGTTCGGGTTAGAGTTAGGGTTATGGTTACGGTTTGAGTTAGGGTTAGGTTAGTGTTAGGGTTAGGGGTTTGGGTTAGGGTTAGGTGTAGGGTTAGGGTTTGAGTTTGAGTTAGGTTTCGGCTTAGCATTAGGGTTAAAGTTAGGGTTAGTGTTATGGTTTGGGTTAGGGTAAGGGTTAGGGTTATGGTTAGGGTTTGGGTTAGGGTTAGGGTTAGGGTTAGGGTATGGGTTAGGGTTAGAGTTAGGTTTAGGATTAGCGTTAGGTTTAGGATTAGGATTTGGGTTAG
>JAJHUQ010000039.1:8405000-8407500 GCA_035773235.1 Eospalax fontanierii | reverse complement strand
GTTTGGGTCGGGTTAGGGTTAGGTTTTTGGTTAGGTTTAGGGTTAGGGTTAGGGTTAGGGTTAAGGTTAGGGTTAGGGTTAGGGTTAGGAATAGGGTTAGGGTTAGTTTTAGGGTTACGGTTAGGGTTAGGAATAGGGTTAGGGTTAGGGTTATTGTTAGGGTTTGGCTTAGAGCTTGTGTTAGGGTTAGGTTTAGGTTTTGGGTTCGGGTTAGAATTAGAGTTATGGTTAGGGTTTGAGTTAGGGTTAGGGTTAGGGTTAGGGTTTGGGTTTGTGTTAGGGTTAGGGTTAGGGTTAGGATTAGGTTTAGGGTTAGTGTTATTTTTTGTGTTAGGTTTAAGGTTAGGATAAGGGTTAGGGTTAGGTTTAGGGTTAGGGTTTGTGTTAGGGTTAAGGTTAGTGTTTGAGTTAGGGTTAGGGTTAGGGTTAGGGTTAGGGTTAGTGTTAGGGTTAGGATTTGGGTTAGGGTTTGGGTTTGGGTTAGGGTTAGGGTTAGGGTTAGGGTTAGGAATAGGGTTCGGTTTAGGGTTATTGTTAGGGTTTGGGTTAGTGTTTGGGTTAGGGTTAGGGTTCGAGTTAGGGTTCGAGTTTGAGTTAGGGTTAGGGTTAATGTTAGGGTTTGGGTTAGGGTTTGGGTTAAGGTTAGGTTTAGGGTTAGGGTTAGGTACAGGGTTAGGGTTAGGGTTTGGTTTAGGGTTAGGGTTAGGATTAGGGTTTGGGTTAGGGTTCGAGTTAGGGTTAGTTTTTGGGTTAGGGTTAGGGTTAGGATTAGGGTTAGGTTTAGGTTTAGGTTTAGGGTTTGGGTAAGGGTTACGGTTTGGGTTAGGGTTAGGGTTAGGGTTTGGTTTAGGGTTAGTGTTATTTTTTGTGTTAGGTTTAAGGTTAGGATAAGGGTTAGGGTTAGGTTTAGGGTTAGGGTTTGGGTTAGGGTTAGGGTTAGGCTTAGGGTTACGGTTACGGTTGAGTTAGGGTTAGGTTTAGGGTTAGGGTTTGGGTTACGGTTAGGGTTAGGGGTTGGGTTTGTTTTTGGGCTAGGGTTAGATTTAGGATAAGGTTTAGGTTTTGGGTTAGGGTTAGAGTTAGGGTTAGAGTTAGGGTTAGGATTTTGGTTTAGGTTAGGGTTAGGGTTAGGTTTTGGGTTAGGGTTAGGGTTAGGGTTAATGTTAGGGTTTTGATTAGGGTTAGGGTTAGGATTAGGGTTTGGGTTAGGGTTCGGGTTTGGGTTAGTTCTTGGGTTAGGGTTAGGGTTAGTATTAGGCTTAGGGTTTGGGTTAGGGTGAGGGTTAGGGTTAGGTTTAGGTTTTTGATTAGGTTTAGGGTTAGGGTTAGGGTTTGGGTTAGGGTTATCGTTAGCGTGAAGGTTATGTTTAGTGTATTGGTTAGGGTTAGGGTTTAGGTTTAGGGTTAGGAATAGGGTTAGGTTTAGGGTTAGGGTTAGGGTTACGTTTAGGGTTAGGGTTTGGGTTTGGGTTAGGTTTAGGATTTTGTTTAAGTTTAGGGTTGGTTAGGGTTTGGGTTAGGGTTAGGGTTAGCGTGAATGTTATGTTTAGCGTATTGGTTAGGGTTAGGGTTTAGGGTTAGGGTTAGGAATAGGGTTAGGGTTAGGGTGAGGGTTAGGGTTAGTGTTAGGAATAGGGTTCGGTTTAGGGTTATTGTTAGGGTTTGGGTTAGTGATTGGGTTAGGGTTACCCTTCGAGTTAGGGTTCGAGTTTGAGTTAGGTTTAGGGTTAGGGTTAGGGTTTGGGTTAGGGTTTCGGTTAAGGTTAGGTTTAGTGTTAGGGTTAGGAACAGGGTTAGGGTTAGGGTTTGGTTTAGGGTTAGGGTTAGGATTAGGGTTTGGGTTAGGGTTCGAGTTAGGGTTAGTTTTTGGTTTAGGGTTAGGGTTAGGATTAGGGTTAGGTCTAGGTTTAGGTTTAGGGTTTGGGTAAAGGTTAGGGTTTGGGTTAGGGTTAGGGTTAGGGTTAGGATTAGGGTTTGGTTTAGGGTTAGTGTTATTTTTTGTGCTAGGTTTAAGGTTAGGATAAGGGTTAGGGTTAGGTTTAGGGTTAGGGTTTGTGTTAGGGTTAGGGTTAGGGTTAGGGTTTGAGTTAGGGTTAGGTTTAGGGTTAGGGTTTGGGTAACGGTTAGGGTTAGGAGTTGGGTTTGTGTTTGGGCTAGTGTTAGGGTTAGGATAAAGTTTAGGGTTAGGATTAATGTTAGGGATAGGGTTAGAGTTAGGGTTAGGGTTTTGGTTTAGGTTAGGGTTAGGGTTAGGTTTTGGGTTAGTTTTAGGTTTAGGGTTAGTGTTAGGGTTAGTTTTTGGGTTAGGGTTAGGTTTAGGATTAGGGTTATGGTTAGTTTTAGGGTTAGGGTTTGGGTTAGGGTTAGCGTTAGGGTTAGGGTTAGGGTTTGAGTTAGGGTTAGGTTTAGGGTTAGGGTTTGGGTTAGGGTTGGGGTTAGGGGTTGGGTTTGTGTTAGGGTTAGGGTTAGGGTTAGGATAAGGGTTAGGGTTAGGGTTAGG
>JAJHUQ010000039.1:8392500-8397500 GCA_035773235.1 Eospalax fontanierii | reverse complement strand
TGGGTTAAGTTTAGGTTTAGGGTTAGGGTTAGGAATAGGGTTAGGGTTACGGTTAGGGTTAGGAATAGGGTTAGGGTTAGGGTTATTGTTAGGATTTGGCTTAGAGCTTGTGTTAGGGTTAGGTTTCGGTTTTGGGTTCAGGTTAGAATTAGAGTTATGGTTAGGGTTTGAGTTAGGGTAATTGTTAGGGTTAGGGGTTGGGTTTGTGTTAGGGTTAGGGTTACGGTTAGGATTAGGTTTAGGGTTAGGTTTAGGATTAGGGTTAGGTTTAGGTTTTGGGTTAGGTTTAGGGTTAGGTTTAATGTTAGGGTTTTGATTAGGGTTAGGGTTAGGATTAGAGTTAGGGTTAGGGTTTGGTTTGGGTTAATGTTAGTGTTAGGATTTGGGTTAGTGTTTTGGTTAGGGTTAGTATTAGGGTTAGGGTTTGGGTTAGGGTTAGGGTTAGGGTTAGGGTTAGGATTTTGGTTAGGTTTAGGGTTGGTTAGGGTTTGGGTTAGGGTTAGGGTTAGCGTGAATGTTATGTTTAGGGTAGTGGTTAGGGTTAGGGTTTAGGGTTAGGGTTAGGAATAGGGTTAGGGTTAGGGTTAGGGTTAGGGTTAGTGTTAGGAATTAGGGTTAGGTTTAGGGTTTGGTGTAGGGTTAGGTTTAGGATTAGGGTTTGGGATAGGGTTCGAGTTAGGGTTAGTTTTTGGGTTAGGGTTAGGGTTAGGATTAGGGTTAGGTTTAGGTTTAGGTTTAGGGTTTGGGTAAAGGTTAGGGTTTGGGTTAGGGTTAGGGTTAGGGTTAGGGTTAGGGTTTGGTTTAGGGTTAGTGTTATTTTTTATGCTAGGTTTAAGGTTAGGATAAGGGTTAGGGTTAGGTTTAGGGTTTATTGTTTGGGTTAGGGTTAGGGTTAGGGTTAGGGTTTGAGTTAGGGTTAGGTTTAGGGTTAGGGTTTGGGTTACGGTTAGGGTTAGGGGTTGGGTTTGTGTTTGGGCTAGGGTTAGGGTTAGGATAAGTGTTAGGGTTAGGATTAATGTTAAGGATAGGGTTAGAGTTAGGGTTAGGGTTTTTTTTTAGGTTAGGGTTAGGGTTAGGGTTAGGATTTGGGTTAGTTTTAAGGTTAGGATTAGTGTTAGGGTTAGTTTTTGGGTTAGGGTTAGGTTTAGGATTAGGGTTAGGTTTAGGATTAGGGTTAGGGTTTGGGTTAGGGTTAGGGTTAGGGTTAGGGTTATGGTTTGACTTAGGGTTAGGGTTAGCGTTGGGGTTTGGGTTAGGGTTAGGGTTAGGGGTTGGGTTTGTGTTAGGGTTAGGGTTAGTGTTAGGATAAGGGTTAGGGTTAGGGTTAGGATTAGGGTTAGGATTAGGATTAGAGTTAGGGTTAGGGTTTTGGTTTGGGTTAGGGTTAGGGTTAGGGTTTGGGTTAGGGTTAGGGTTAGGGTTAGGTTTAGGTTTTTGGTTAGGTTTAGGGTTAGGGTTAGGATTAGGGTTAGGTTTAGGTTTTGGGTTAGGGTTAGGGTTAGGGTTAATTTTAGGGTTTTGTTTAGGGTTAGGGTTAGGATTAGGGTTTGGGTTAGGGTTCGGGTTTGGGTTAGTTCTTGGGTTAGGGTTAAGGTTAGGATTAGAGTTTGGGTTAGGGTTAGGGTTAGGGTTAGGGTTAGGGTTAGGGTTAGGGTTTGATTAGGGTTTGTGTTAGGGTTAGGTTTAGGGTTAGGGTTTGGGTTAAGGTTAGGGTTAGGGTTAGGGTTAGGGTTAGGAATAGGGTTAGGGTTACGGTTAGGGTTAGGAATAGGGTTAGGGTTAGGGTTATTGTTAGGATTTGGCTTAGAGCTTGTGTTAGGGTTAGGTTTAGGTTTTGGGTTCAGGTTAGAATTAGAGTTATGGTTAGGGTTAGGGTTAGGGGTTGGGTTTGTGTTAGGGTTAGGGTTAGGGTTAGGATTAGGTTTAGGGTTAGTGTTATTTTTTGTGTTAGGTTTAAGGTTAGGATAAGGGTTAGGGTTAGGTTTAGGGTTAGGGTTTGTGTTAGGGTTAGGGTTAGTGTTTGAGTTAGGGTTAGGGTTAAGGTTAGGGTTAGGGTTAGGGTTAGGGTTAGGATTTGGGTTAGGGTTTGGGTTTGGGTGAGGGTTAGGGTTAGGGTTAGGGTTTGATTAGGGTTTGGGTTAGGGTTAGGTTTAGGGTTAGGGTTTGGTTTAAGGTTAGGGTTAGGGTTAGGGTTAGGGTTAGGAATAGGGTTAGGGTTACGGTTAGCGTTCGGAATAGGGTTAGGGTTAGGGTTATTGTTAGGATTTGGCTTAGAGCTTGTGTTAGGGTTAGGTTTAGGTTTTGGGTTCAGGATAGAATTAGAGTTATGGTTAGGGTTTGAGTTAGGGTTAGGGTTAGGGTTAGGGGTTGGGTTTGTGTTATTGTTAGGGTTAGGGTCAGGATTAGGGTTAGGGTTAGGTTTAGGATTAGGGTTAGTTTTAGGTTTTGGGTTAGTGTTAGGGTTAATTTTAATGTTAGGGTTTTGATTAGGGTTAGGGTTAGGATTAGAGTTAGGGTTAGGGTTTTGTTTTGGGTTAATGTTAGGGTTAGGATTTGGGTTAGTGTTTTGGTTAGGGTTAGTATTAGGGTTAGGGTTTGGGTTAGGGTTAGGGTTAGGGTTAGGTTTAGGATTTTGTTTAAGTTTAGGGTTGGTTAGGGTTTGGGTTAGGGTTAGGGTTAGCGTGAATGTTATGTTTAGGGTATTGGTTAGGGTTAGGGTTTAGGGTTAGGGTTAGGAATAGGGTTAGGGTTAGGGTTAGGGTTAGATTTAGTGTTAGGAATAGGGTTAGGTTTAGGGTTATTGTTAGGGTTTGGGTTAGGGTGAGGGTTCGAGTTAGGGTTCGAGTTTGAGTTAGGGTTAGGGTTGGGTTAGGGTTAGGGTTAGGGTTAGGGTTAGGTTTAGGTTAAGGGTTAGGGTTAGGAACAGCGTTAGGGTTAGGGTTTGGTTTAGGGTTAGAGTTAGGATTAGGGTTTGGGTTAGGGTTCGAGTTAGGGTTAGTTTTTGGGTTATGGTTAGGTTTAGGATTAGGGTTAGGTTTAGGTTAAGGTTTAGGGTTTGGGTAAGGGTTAGGGTTTGGGTTAGGTTTAGGGTTAGGTTTAGGGTTTGGTTTAGGGTTAGTGTTATTTTTTGTGTTAGGTTTAAGGTTAGGATAAGGGTTAGGGTTAGGTTTAGGGTTAGGGTTTGGGTTAGGGTTAGGGTTAGTGTTTGAGTTAGGGTTAGGATTAGGGTTAGGGTTAGGGTTAGGGTTAGGGTTAGGGTTAGGGTTAGGATTTGGGTTAGGGTTTGGGTTTGGGTTAGGGTTAGGGTTAGGGTTAGGGTTAGGGTTTGAGTTAGGTTTAGGGTTAGGGTTAGGGTTACGGTTTGGGTTAGGATTAGGGTTAGGTTTAGGGGTTGGGTTTGTGTTAGGGTTAGGGTTAGGGTTAGGATTTGGGTTACGGTTAGGGTTAGGGTTAGGGTTAGGGTTAGGATTAGGGTTAGGGTTAGGTTTTGGGTTAGGGTTAGGGTTAGGGTTAATGTTAGGGTTTTGATTAGGGTTAGGGTTAGGATTAGAGTTAGGGTTAGGGTTTTGGTTTAGGTTAGGGTTAGCGTTAGGATTTGGGTTAGTTTTAAGTTTAGGGTTAGTGTTTGGGTTAGTTTCTGTGTTAGGGTTAGGTTTAGGATTAGGGTCAGGGTTACGTTTAGGGATAGGGTGTGGGTTAGGGTTAGGGTTAGGGTTAGGGTTTGAGTTAGGGTTAGGTTTAGGGTTGGGGTTTGGGTTAGGGTTAGGGTTAGGGGCTGGGTTTGTGTTAGGGTTAGGGTTAGTGTTAGGATAAGGGTTAGGGTTAGGATTAGATTTAGGGTTAGGGTTAGGGTTAGGATTAGGGTTAGGTTTAGGTTTTGTGTTAGGGTTATGGTTAGGATTAGGGTTAGGGTTACGTTTAGGGTTAGGTTTTGGGTTAGGGTTAGAGTTAGGGTTAATGTTAGGGTTTTGATTAGGGTTACGGTTAGGGTTAGGGTTAGGGTTAGGGTTTTGGTTTGTGTTAGGTTTAGGGTTAGGGTTTGGGTTAGTGTTAGGGTTAGGATTAGGGTTAGGTTTAGGTTTTGGGGTAGGGTTACGGTTAGGTTTAATGTTAGGGTTTTGATTAGGGTTAGGGTTAGGATTAGAGTTAGGGTTAGGGTTTTGGTTTGGGTAAATGTTAGGGTTAGGATTTGGGTTAGAGTTTTGGTTAGGGTTAGTATTAGCGTTAGGGTTTGGGTTAGGGTTAGGGTTAGGGTTAGGGTTAGGATTTTGGTTAGGTTTAGGGTTGGTTAGGGTTTGGGTTAGTGTTAGGGTTAGCGTGAATGTTATGTTTAGGGTATTGGTTAGGGTTAGGGTTTAGGGTTAGGGTTAGGAATAGGGTTAGGGTTAGGGTTAGGGTTAGGGTTAGTGTTAGGAATAGGGTTCGGTTTAGGGTTATTGTTAGGGTTTGGGTTAGTGATTGGGTTAGGGTTACGGTTCGAGTTAGGGTTCGAGTTTGAGTTAGGGTTAGGGTTAGGGTTAGGGTTTGGGTTAGGGTTTGGGTTAAGGTTAGGTTTAGGGTTAGGTATAGGAACAGTGTTAGGGTCAGGGTTTGGTTTAGGGTTAGGGTTAGGATTAGGGTTTGGGTTACGGTTCGAGTTAGGGTTAGTTTTTGGGTTAGGGTTAGGGTTAGGATTAGGGTTAGGTTTAGGTTTAGGTTTAGGGTTTGGGTAAAGGTTAGGGTTTGGGTTAGGGTTAGGGTTAGGGTTAGGGTTAGGGTTTGGTTTAGGGTTAGTGTTATTTTTGGTGCTAGCTTTAAGGTTAGGATAAGAGTTAGGGTTAGGTTTAGGGTTAGGGTTTGGGTTAGTGTTAGGGTTAGGATTAGGGTAAGGTTTAGGTTTTGGGTTAGGGTAAGGGTTAGGGTTAATGTTAGGGTTTTGATTAGGGTTAGGGTTAGGATTAGAGGTAGGGTTAGGGGTTTGGTGTGGGTAAGTGTTAGGGTTAGGATTTGGGTTTGTGTTT
>JAJHUQ010000039.1:8375000-8387500 GCA_035773235.1 Eospalax fontanierii | reverse complement strand
GGTTACGTTTAGGGTTAGGGTTTGAGTTAGGGTTAGGGTTAGGGTTAGGGTTATGGTTTGGGTTAGGGTTAGGGTTAGGGTTAGGGGTTGTGTTTGTGTTAGGGTTAGGGTTAGGGTTAGGATTTGGGTTAGGGTTAGGGTTAGGGTTAGGGTTAGGATTAGGGTTAGGTTTAGGTTTTGGGTTAGGGTTAGGGTTAGGGTTAATGTTAGGGTTTTGATTAGGGTTAGGGTTAGGATTAGAGTTAGGGTGAAGGTTTTGGTTTAGGTTGGGGTTAGGGTTAGGGTTAGGGTTAGGATTTGGATTAGTTTTAAGGTTAGGGTTAGTGTTAGGGTTAGTTTTTGGGTTAGGGTTAGGTTTAGGATTAGGTTTAGGGTTAGGTTTAGGGTTAGGGTTTGGGTTAGGGTTAGGGTCAGGGTTAGGGTTATGGTTTGAGTTAGGGTTAGGTTTAGCGTTGGGATTTCGGTTAGGGTTAGGGTTAGGGGTTGAGTTTGTGTTAGGGTTAGTGTTAGTGTTAGGATAAGGGTTAGGGTTAGGGTTAGGATTAGGGTTAGGATTAGGATTAGAGTTAGGTTTAGGGTTTTGGTTTGGGTTAGGGTTAGGGTTAGGGTTTGGGTTAGTGTTAGGGTTGGGGTTAGTGTTAGGGTTTGGGTTTGGGTTAGGGTTAGTGTTAGGGTTAGGTTTAGGTTTTTGGTTAGGTTTAGGGTTAGGATTAGGATTAGAGTTAGGTTTAGGGTTTTGGTTAGGGTTAGGGTTAGGGTTAATGTTAGGGTTTTGTTTAGGGTTAGGGTTAGGATTAGGGTTTGGGTTAGGTTTCGGGTTTGGGTTAGTTCTTGGGTTAGTGTTATGGTTAGGATTAGGGTTTGGGTTAGGGTTAGGGTTAGGGTTAGGAACAGGGTTAGGTTTAGGGTTTGATTTAGGGTTATGGTTAGGATTAGGGTTTGGGTTAGGGTTAGGGTTAGGGTTAGGTTTAGGTTTTTGATTAGGTTTAGGGTTAGGGTTAGGGTTTGGGTTAGGGTTAGCGTTAGCGTGAATGTTATGTTTAGGGTATTGGTTAGGTTAGGGTTTAGGGTTATGGTTAGGAATGGGGTTAGGGTTAGGTTTAGGGTTAGGGTTAGTGTTAGGAATAGGGTTCGGTTTAGGGTTATTGTTAGGGTTTGGGTTAGTGTTTGGGTTAGGGTTAGGGTTCGAGTTAGGGTTCGAGTTTGAGTTAGGGTTAGGGTTAGTGTTAGGGTTTGGGTTAGGGTTTGGGTTAAGGTTAGGTTTAGGGTTAGGATTAGGAACAGGGTTAGGGTTAGGGTTTGGTTTAGGGTTAGGGTTAGGATTAGGGTTTGGGTTAGGGTTCGAGTTAGGGTTAGTTTTTGGGTTAGGGTTAGGGTTAGGATTAGGGTTAGGTTTAGGTTTAGGTTTAGGGTTTGGGTAAGGGTTACAGTTTGGGTTAGGGTTAGGGTTAGGGTTAGGGTTTGGTTTAGGGTTAGTGTTATTTTTTGTGTTAGTTTTAAGGTTAGGATAAGGGTTAGGGTTAGGTTTAGGGTTAGGGTTTGGGTTAGGGTTAGGGTTAGGGTTAGGGTTAGGGTTAGGGTTGAGTTAGGGTTAGGTTTAGGGTTAGGGTTTGGGTTACGGTTAGGGTTAGGGGTTGGGTTTGTGTTTGGGCTAGGGTTAGGGTTAGGATAAGGTTTAGGGTTAGGATTAGGTTTAGGAATAGGGTTAGAGTTAGGGTTAGGATTTTGGTTTAGGTTAGGGTTAGGGTTAGGTTTTGGGTTAGGGTTAGGGTTAGGGTTAATGTTAGGGCTTTGTTTAGGGTTAGGGTTAGGATTAGGGTTTGGGTTAGGGTTCGGGTTTGGGTTAGTTCTTGGGTTAGGGTTTTGGTTAGAATTAGGGTTTGGTTTAGGGTTAGCGTTAGGGTTAGGGTTAGGGTTAGGGTTTGATTAGGGTTTGTGTTAGGGTTAGGTTTAGTGTTAGGGTTTGGGTTAAGTTTAGGGTTAGGGTTAGGGTTAGGAATAGGGTTAGGGTTACGGTTAGGGTTAGGAATAGGGTTAGGGTTAGGGTTATTGTTAGGATTTGGCTTAGAGCTTGTGTTAGGGTTAGGTTTCGGTTTTGGGTTCAGGTTAGAATTAGAGTTATGGTTAGGGTTTGAGTTAGGGTAAGGGTTAGGGTTAGGGGTTGGGTTTGTGTTAGGGTTAGGGTTACGGTTAGGATTAGGTTTAGGGTTAGGTTTAGGATTAGGGTTAGGTTTAGGTTTTGGGTTAGGTTTAGGGTTAGGTTTAATGTTAGGGTTTTGATTAGGGTTAGGGTTAGGATTAGAGTTAGGGTTAGGGTTTGGTTTGGGTTAATGTTAGTGTTAGGATTTGGGTTAGTGTTTTGGTTAGGGTTAGTATTAGGGTTAGGGTTTGGGTTAGGGTTAGGGTTAGGGTTAGGGTTAGGATTTTGGTTAGGTTTAGGGTTGGTTAGGGTTTGGGTTAGGGTTAGGGTTAGCGTGAATGTTATGTTTAGGGTAGTGGTTAGGGTTAGGGTTTAGGGTTAGGGTTAGGAATAGGGTTAGGGTTAGGGTTAGGGTTAGGGTTAGTGTTAGGAATTAGGGTTAGGTTTAGGGTTTGGTGTAGGGTTAGGTTTAGGATTAGGGTTTGGGATAGGGTTCGAGTTAGGGTTAGTTTTTGGGTTAGGGTTAGGGTTAGGATTAGGGTTAGGTTTAGGTTTAGGTTTAGGGTTTGGGTAAAGGTTAGGGTTTGGGTTAGGGTTAGGGTTAGGGTTAGGGTTAGGGTTTGGTTTAGGGTTAGTGTTATTTTTTATGCTAGGTTTAAGGTTAGGATAAGGGTTAGGGTTAGGTTTAGGGTTTATTGTTTGGGTTAGGGTTAGGGTTAGGGTTTGAGTTAGGGTTAGGTTTAGGGTTAGGGTTTGGGTTACGGTTAGGGTTAGGGGTTGGGTTTGTGTTTGGGCTAGGGTTAGGGTTAGGATAAGTTTTAGGGTTAGGATTAATGTTAAGGATAGGGTTAGAGTTAGGGTTAGGGTTTTTTTTTAGGTTAGGGTTAGGGTTAGGGTTAGGATTTGGGTTAGTTTTAAGGTTAGGATTAGTGTTAGGGTTAGTTTTTGGGTTAGGGTTAGGTTTAGGATTAGGGTTAGGTTTAGGATTAGGGTTAGGGTTTGGGTTAGGGTTAGGGTTAGGGTTAGGGTTATGGTTTGAGTTAGGGTTAGGGTTAGCGTTGGGGTTTGGGTTAGGGTTAGGGTTAGGGGTTGGGTTTGTGTTAGGGTTAGGGTTAGTGTTAGGATAAGGGTTAGGGTTAGGGTTAGGATTAGGGTTAGGATTAGGATTAGAGGTAGGGTTAGGGTTTTGGTTTGGGTTAGGGTTAGGGTTAGGGTTTGGGTTAGTGTTAGGGTTAGGGTTAGTGTTAGGGTTTGGGTTTGGGTTAGGGTTAGGGTTAGGGTTAGGTTTAGGTTTTTGGTTAGGTTTAGGGTTAGGGTTAGGATTAGGGTTAGGTTTAGGTTTTGGGTTAGGGTTAGGGTTAGGGTTAATTTTAGGGTTTTGTTTAGGGTTAGGGTTAGGATTAGGGTTTGGGTTAGGGTTCGGGTTTGGGTTAGTTCTTGGGTTAGGGTTAAGGTTAGGATTAGAGTTTGGGTTAGGGTTAGGGTTAGGGTTAGGGTTAGGGTTAGGGTTAGGGTTTGATTAGGGTTTGTGTTAGGGTTAGGTTTAGGGTTAGGGTTTGGGTTAAGGTTATGGTTAGGGTTAGGGTTAGGGTTAGGAATAGGGTTAGGGTTACGGTTAGGGTTAGGAATAGGGTTAGGGTTAGGGTTATTGTTAGGATTTGGCTTAGAGCTTGTGCTAGGGTTAGGTGTAGGTTTTGGGCTCAGGTTAGAATTAGAGTTATGTCTAGGGTTTGAGTTATGGTTAGGGCTAGGGTTAGGGGTTGGGTTTGTGTTAGGGTTAGGGTTAGGGTTAGGATTAGGTTTAGGGTTAGTGTTATTTTTTGTGTTAGGTTTAAGGTTAGGATAAGGGTTAGGGTTAGGTTTAGGGTTAGGGTTTGTGTTAGGGTTAGGGTTAGTGTTTGAGTTAGGGTTAGGGTTAGGGTTAAGGTTAGGGTTAGGGTTAGGGTTAGGGTTAGGATTTGGGTTAGGGTTTGGGTTTGGGTTAGGGTTAGGGTTAGGGTTAGGGTTTGATTAGGGTTTGGGTTAGGGTTAGGTTTAGGGTTGGGGTTTGGTTTAAGGTTAGGGTTAGGGTTAGGGTTAGGGTTAGGAATAGGGTTAGGGTTACGGTTAGCGTTCGGAATAGGGTTAGGGTTAGGGTTATTGTTAGGATTTGGCTTAGAGCTTGTGTTAGGGTTAGGTTTAGGTTTTGGGTTCAGGATAGAATTAGAGTTATGGTTAGGGTTTGAGTTAGGGTTAGGGTTAGGGTTAGGGGTTGGGTTTGTGTTATTGTTAGGGTTAGGGTCAGGATTAGGGTTAGGGTTAGGTTTAGGATTAGGGTTTGAGTAAGGTTTTGGGTTAGTGTTAGGGTTAATTTTAATGTTAGGGTTTTGATTAGGGTTAGGGTTAGGATTAGAGTTAGGGTTAGGGTTTTGGTTTGGGTTAATGTTAGGGTTAGGATTTGGGTTAGTGTTTTGGTTAGGGTTAGTATTAGGGTTAGGGTTTGGGTTAGGGTTAGGGTTAGGGTTAGGTTTAGGATTTTGTTTAAGTTTAGGGTTGGTTAGGGTTTGGGTTAGGGTTAGGGTTAGCGTGAATGTTATGTTTAGGGTATTGGTTAGGGTTAGGGTTTAGGGTTAGGGTTAGGAATAGGGTTAGGGTTAGGGTTAGGGTTAGATTTAGTGTTAGGAATAGGGTTAGGTTTAGGGTTATTGTTAGGGTTTGGGTTAGGGTGAGGGGTCGAGGTAGGGGTCGAGTTTGAGTTAGGGTTAGGGTTGGGTTAGGGTTAGGGTTAGGGTTAGGGTTAGGTTTAGGTTTAGGGTTAGGGTTAGGAACAGCGTTAGGGTTAGGGTTTGGTTTAGGGTTAGAGTTAGGATTAGGGTTTGGGTTAGGGTTCGAGTTAGGGTTAGTTTTTGGGTTAGGGTTAGGTTTAGGATTAGGGTTAGGTTTAGGTTTAGGTTTAGGGTTTGGGTAAGGGTTAGGGTTTGGGTTAGGTTTAGGGTTAGGGTTAGGGTTTGGTTTAGGGTTAGTGTTATTTTTTGTGTTAGGTTTAAGGTTAGGATAAGGGTTAGGGTTAGGTTTAGGGTTAGGGTTTGGGTTAGGGTTAGGGTTAGTGTTTGAGTTAGGGTTAGGATTAGGGTTAGGGTTAGGGTTAGGGTTAGGGTTAGGGTTAGGGTTAGGGTTAGGATTTGGGTTAGGGTTTGGGTTTGGGTTAGGGTTAGGGTTAGAGTTAGAGTTAGGGTTTGAGTAAGGTTTAGCGTTAGGGTTAGGGTTACGGTTTGGGTTAGGATTAGGGTTAGGTTTAGGGGTTGGGTTTGTGTTAGGGTTAGGGTTAGGGTTAGGATTTGGGTTACGGTTAGGGTTAGGGTTAGGGTTAGGGTTAGGATTAGGGTTAGGGTTAGGTTTTGGGTTAGGGTTAGGGTTAGGGTTAATGTTAGGGTTTTGATTTGGGTTAGGGTTAGGATAGGAGTTAGGGTTAGGGTTTTGGTTTAGGTTAGGGTTAGCGTTAGGATTTGGGTTAGTTTTAAGTTTAGGGTTAGTGTTAGGGTTAGTTTTTGTGTTAGGGTTAGGTTTAGGATTAGGGTTAGGGTTACGTTTAGGGTTAGGGTTTGGGTTAGGGTTAGGGTTAGGGTTAGGGTTTGAGTTAGGGTTAGGTTTAGGGTTGGGGTTTGGGTTAGGGTTAGGGTTAGGGGTTGGGTTTGTGTTAGGGTTAGGGTTAGTGTTAGGATAAGGGTTAGGGTTAGGATTAGATTTAGGGTTAGGGTTAGGGTTAGGGTTAGGATTAGGGTTAGGTTTAGGTTTTGTGTTAGGGTTATGGTTAGGATTAGGGTGAGGGCTACGGTTAGGGTTAGGTTTTGGGTTAGGGTTAGAGTTAGGGTTAATGGTAGGGTGTTGATTAGGGTTCCGGTTAGGATTAGAGTTAGGGTTAGGGTTTTGGTTTGTGTTAGGTTTAGGGTTAGGGTTTGGGTTAGTGTTAGGGTTAGGATTAGGTTAGGTTTAGGTTTTGGGTTAGGGTTACGGTTAGGTTTAATGTTAGGGGTTTGATTAGGGTTAGGGTTAGGATTAGAGTTAGGGTAAGGGTTTTGGTTTGGGTAAATGTTAGGGTTAGGATTTGGGTTAGAGTTTTGGTTAGGGTTAGTATTAGCGTTAGGGTTTGGGTTAGGGTTAGGGTTAGGGTTAGGGTTAGGATTTTGGTTAGGTTTAGGGTTGGTTAGGGTTTGGGTTAGTGTTAGGGTTAGCGTGAATGTTATGTTTAGGGTATTGGTTAGGGTTAGGGTTTAGGGTTAGGGTTAGGAATAGGGTTAGGGTTAGGGTTAGGGTTAGGGTTAGTGTTAGGAATAGGGTTCGGTTTAGGGTTATTGTTAGGGTTTGGGTTAGTGATTGGGTTAGGGTTACGGTTCGAGTTAGGGTTCGAGTTTGAGTTAGGGTTAGGGTTAGGGTTAGGGTTTGGGTTAGGGTTTGGGTTAAGGTTAGGTTTAGGGTTAGGTATAGGAACAGTGTTAGGGTCAGGGTTTGGTTTAGGGTTAGGGTTAGGATTAGGGTTTGGGTTACGGTTCGAGTTAGGGTTAGTTTTTGGGTTAGGGTTAGGGTTAGGATTAGGGTTAGGTTTAGGTTTAGGTTTAGGGTTTGGGTAAAGGTTAGGGTTTGGGTTAGGGTTAGGGTTAGGGTTAGAGTTAGGGTTTGGTTTAGGGTTAGTGTTATTTTTGGTGCTAGGTTTAAGGTTAGGATAAGAGTTAGGGTTAGGTTTAGGGTTAGGTTTTGGGTTAGTGTTAGGGTTAGGATTAGGGTAAGGTTTAGGTTTTGGGTTAGGGTTAGGGTTTTGGTTTGGGTAAATGTTAGGGTTAGGATTTGGGTTAGTGTTTTGGTTAGGGTTAGTATTAGGGTTAGGGTTTGGGTTAGGGTTAGGGTTAGGGTTAGGTTTAGGATTTTGGTTAGGTTTTGGGTTAGGGTTAGGTTTTGGGTTAGGGTTAGGGTTAGCGTCAATGTTATGTTTAGGGTATTCGTTAGGGTTAGGGTTTAGGGTTAGGGTTAGGGTTAGGGTTAGGGTTAGGGTTAGGGTTTGGGTTAAGGTTAGGTTTAGGGTAAGGGTTAGGAACAGGGTTAGGGTTAGGGTTTGTTTTAGGGTTAGGGTTAGGATTAGGGTTTGGGTTAGGGTTCGAGTTAGGCTTAATTTTTGGGTTAGGGTTAGGTTTAGGATTAGGGTTAGGTTTAGGTTTAGGTTTAGGGTTTGGGTAAGGGTTAGGGTTTGGGTTAGGGGTAGGGTTAGGGTTAGGGTTTGGTTTAGGTTAGTGTTATTTTTTGTGTTAGGTTTAGGGTTAGGATAAGGGTTAGGTTTAGGTTTAGGGTTAGGGTTAGGGTTAGGGTTAGGGTTAGGGTTAGGGTTAGGATTTGGTTTAGGGTTTGGGTTTGGGTTAGGGTTAGGGTTCGGGTTAGGGTTTGAGTTAGGGTTAGGGTTAGGGTTAGGGTTACGGTTTGGGTTAGGGTTAGGGTTAGAGTTAGGGGTTGGGTTTGTGTTAGGGTTAGGATTAGGGTTAGGATTTGGGTTAGGGTTAGGGTTAGGGTTAGGGTTAGGGTTTGGGTTAGGATTAGGGTTAGGTTTAGGTTTTGGGTTAGGGTTAGGGTTAGGGTTTTGGTTTAGGTTAGGGTTAGGGTTAGGATTTGGGTTAGTTTTAAGGTTAGGGTTAGTGTTAGGGTTAGTTTTTGGGTTAGGGTTAGGTTTAGGATTAGGGTTAGGGTTAGGTTTAGGGTTAGGGTTTGGGTTAGGGTTAGGTTTAGGGTTAGGGTTAGGGTTTGAGTTAGGGTTAGGGTTAGGGTTCGGGTTTGGGTTAGGGTTAGTGTTAGGGGTTGGGTTTGTGTTAGGGTTAGGGTTAGTGTTAGGATAAGGGTTAGGGTTTGGGTTAGGATTAGGGTTAGGTTTAGGATTAGAGTTAGGGTTAGGGTTTTGGTTTGGGTTAGGGTTAGGGTTAGGGTTAGGGCTTGGGTTAGTGTTAGGGTTAGGGTTTGGGTTAGGGTTAGGGTTAGGGTTAGGTTTAGGTTTTTCGTTAGGTTTAGGGTTAGGGTTAGGATTAGGGTTAGGTATAGGTTTTGGGTTAGGGTTAGGGTTAGGGTTAGGGTTAGGGGTAGTTCTTTGGTTAGGGTTAATGTTAGGATTAGGGTTAGGTTTAGGTTTAGGTTTAGAGTTTGGGTAAGGGTTAGGGTTTGGGTTAGGGTTAGGGTTAGGGTTAAGGTTTGGTATAGGGTTAGTTTTATTTTTTGCGTTAGATTTAGTGTTAGGATAAAGGTTAGGGTTAGGTTTAGGGTTAGGGTTTGGGTTAGGGTTAGGATTAGTGTTTGAGTTAGGGTTTTGGTTAGGGTTAGGGTTAGGGTTAGGGTTAGGATTTGGGTTAGGGTTAGGGTTAGGGTTTGAGTTAGGGTTAGGGTTAGGGTTAGGTTTAGTGTTAGAGTTAGGGTTAGGATTAGAGTTAGGGTTAGGATTTTGGTTTCGTTTAGGGTTAGTGTTAGGGTTTGGGTGAGTGTTAGGGTTAGTGTTAGGGTTTGGATTAGGGTTAGGGTTAGGGTTTGAGTTGGGTTAGGGTTAGGGTTAGGGTAAGGGTTACGGTTAGGGTTAGGGTTTGGGTTAGGGTTAGGGTTAGGGTTAGGGTTAGGGTTAGGGTTAGGGTTAGGGTTAGGGTTAGATTTACGGTTTGGTTTAGGGTTAGGTTCAGGGTTAGGGGTTGGGTTTGTGTTAGGGTTAGGGGTTGGGTTTGTGTTAGGGTTAGGGTTAGGGTTAGGATTAGGGTTAGGGTTAGGGTTAGGATTAGGGTTAGGTTTAGGTTTTGGGTTAGGGTTAGGGTTAGGGTTAATGTTAGGGTTTTGTTTAGGGTTAGGGTTAGGATTATAGTTAGGGTTAGGGTTTTGGTTTGTTTTAGGGTTATGGTTAGGGTTTGGGTTAGTTTTTGGGTTAGGGTTAGTGTTAGGATTAGGGTTAGGGTTAGGTTTAGGGTTAGTGTTAGGGTTAATGTTAGGGTTAGGGTTTGGGTTAGGGTTAGGGTTAGAGTTAGGTTTAGGATTTTGGTTAGGTTTAGGGTTAGGGTTAGGGTTAGGGTTCGGGTTTGGGTTAGGGTTAGGGTTAGGGTTAGGGTTAGGGTTTGGGTTAGGGTTAGGGTTAGGGGTTAGGTTTGTGTTAGGGTTAGGGTTAGGTTTAGGATAAGGGTTAGGGTTAGGGTTAGGATTAGGGTTAGGGATAGGATTAGAGTTAGAGTTAGGGTTTTGGTTTGGGTTAGGGTTAGGGTTAGGATTTGGGTTAGTTTTAGGGTTAGGGTTAGTGTTTGGGTTAGGGTTTGGGTTAGGGTTAGGGTGAGGGTTAGGGCTCGGGTTTGGGTTAGGGTTAGGGTTTGGGTTAGGGTTAGAGTTAGGTTTAGGATTAGGGTTAAGGTTAGGATTAGGATTTGGGTTAGGGTTAGGGTTTGGGTTAGGGTTAAGTTTAGGGTTACGTTTACATTTTGGGTTAGGGTTAGGGTTACGTTTAGGATTACGCTTAAGGTTAGTGTTAGGGTTAGGGTTTGGGTTAGGGTTAGGGTTTGAATAGGGTTTGGGTTAGGGTTAGGTTTAGGGTTAGGGTTTGGGTTAAGGTTAGGGTTAGGGTAAAGTTAGGAATAGGTTTAGGGTTAGGGTTAGGGTTACGGTTAGGTTTAGGAATAGGGTTAGGGTTAGCGTTATTGTTAGGGTTTGGGTTAGAGTTTGTGTTAGGGTTAGGTTTAGGTTTTGGGTTCGGTTTAGAATTAGAGTTATGGTTAGGGTTTGAGTTAGGGTTAGGGTTAGTGTTAGGGTTAGGTTTAGGATTAGGTTTAGGTTTAGGTTTTGGGTTAGGGTTAGGGTTAGGTTAAATGTTAGGGTTTTGATTAGGGTTAGGGTTAGGATTAGAGTTAGGGTTAGGGTTTTGGTTTGGGTTAATGTTAGGGTTACGGTTTGGGTTAGTGTTAGGGTTTGCGTTACTGTTAGGGTTAGGGTTTGGGTTAGGGTTAGGGTTAGGTTTAGGTTTTTCGTTAGGTTTAGGGTTAGGGTTAGGATTAGGGTTAGGTATAGGTTTTGGGTTAGCGTTAGGGTTAGGATTAGGGTTAGGCTTAGGGTTAGTTCTTGGGTTAGGATTAATGCTAGCATTAGGGTTAGGTTTAGGTTTATGTTTAGGGTTTGGGTAAGGGTTAGGGTTTGGTTTAGGGTTAGGGTTAGGTTTAAGGTTTGGTATAGGGTTAGTTTTATTTTTTGCGTTAGATTTAGTGTTAGGATAAGGGTTAGGGTTAGGTTTAGGGTTAGGGTTTGGGTTAGGGTTAGGGTTAGTGTTTGAGTTAGGGTTTTGGTTAGGGTTAGGGTTAGGGTTAGGGTTAGGGTTAGGATTTGGGTTAGGGTTAGGGTTAGGGTTTGAGTTAGGGTTAGGGTTAGGGTTTGAGTTAGGGTTAGGGTTAGGGTTAGGGTTAGGGTTAGGGTTAGGGTTAGGTTTAGAGTTAGGGTTAGGATTAGAGTTAGGGTTAGGGTTTTGGTTTCGTTTAGGGTTAGTGTTAGGGATTGGGTGAGTGTTAGGGTTAGTGTTAGGGTTTGGATTAGGGTTAGGGTTAGGGTTTGAGTTGGGTTAGGGTTAGGGTTAGGGTTACGGTTAGGGTTAGGGTTTGTGTTAGGGTTAGGGTTAGGGTTAGGGTTAGGGTTAGGGTTAGGGTTACGGTTTGGTTTAGGGTTAGGTTCAGGGTTAGGGGTTGGGTTTGTGTTAGGGTTAGGGGTTGGGTTTGTGTTAGGGTTAGGGTTAGGGTTAGGATTAGGGTTAGGGTTAGGGTTAGGATTAGGGTTAGGTTTAGGTTTTGGGTTAGGGTTAGGGTTAGGGTTAATGTTAGGATTTTGTTTAGGGTTAGGGTTAGGATTATAGTTAGGATTAGGGTTTTGGTTTGTTTTAGGGTTAGGGTTAGTTTTTGGGTTAGTTTTTGGGTTAGGGTTAGTGTTAGGATTAGGGTTAGGGTTAGGTTTAGGGTTAGGGTTAGGGTTAGGGTTAGGGTTAGGGTTTGGGTTACGATTTGGGTTAGTGTTCGGGTTAGGTTCAGGGGTTGGGTTTGAGTTAGGGTTAGGGTTAGTGTTAGGGTTAGGGTTAGGATAAGGGTTAGGATTAGAGTTAGGGTTAGGGTTTTGGTTTGGTTTAGTGTTAGGGTTAGGGGTTGGGTTTCTGTTAGGGTTAGGGTTAGGGTTAGGATTAGGGTTAGGGTTAGGGTTAGGATTAGGGTTAGGTTTAGGTTTTGGGTTAGGGTTAGTGTTAGGGTAAATGTTAGGGTTTTGATTAGGGTTAGGGTTAGGATTAGAGTTAGTGTTAGGGTTTTGGTTTGAGTTAGGCTTAGGGTTAGCGTTTGGGTTAGTTTTAGGGTTAGGGTTAGTGTTAGGGTTAGTTTTTGCGTTAGGGTTAGGGTTAGGATTAGGGTTAGGGTTAGGTTTATGGTTAGGGTTTGCGTTAGGGTTAGGGTTAGGGTTTGAGTTAGGGTTAGGGTTAGGGTTAGGTTTAGGGTTTGGTTTCGGGTTAGAATTAGAGTTGTGGTTAGGGTTTGAATTAGGGTTAGGGTTAGGGTTAGGGGTTCGTATTGTGTTAGGGTTAGGGTTAGGTTTAGGATTAGGGATAGGGTTAGGTTAAGGATTAGGGTTAGGGTTAGGTTTAGGGTTAGGGTTTTGGTTAGGGTTAGGGTTCGGGTTAAGGTTAGGGTTTGATTTAGGGTTAGGGTTAGGGTTGGGGTTTGGGTTAGGGTATCTGTTAGGGGTTGGGTTTGTGTTAGGGTTAGGGTTAGTGTTAGGATAAGGCTTAGGGTTTGGGTTAGGATTAGGGTTAGGTTTAGGATTAGAGTTAGGGTTAGCGTTATGGTTTGGGTTAGGGTTAGGGTTAGGGTTAGGGTTAGGGTTAGGGTTAGGGTTAGGGTTTGGGTTAGGGTTAGGGTTAGGGTTAGGTTTAGGTTTTTCGTTACGTTTAGGGTTAGGGTTAGGTTTAGGTTTTTCGTTAGGTTTAGGGTTAGGGTTGGGGTTTGGGTTTGTGTTAGGGTTAGCGTGAATGTTATGTTTAGGGTATTGGTTAGGGTTAGTGTTTAGGGTTAGGGTTAGGAATAGGGTTATGGTTAGGGTTAGGGTTAGGGTTAGTGTTAGGAATAGGGTTTGGTTTAGGGTTATTGTTAGGGTTTGGGTTAGTGTTTGGGTTAGGGTTAGGGTTCGAGTTAGGGTTCGAGTTTGAGTTAGGGTTAGGGTTAGTGTTTGGGTTAGGGTTTGGGTTAAGGTTAGGTTTAGGGTTAGGGTTAGGAACACGGTTAGGGTTAGGGTTTGGTTTAGGGTTAGGGTTAGGATTAGGGTTTGGGTTAGGGTTCGAGTTAGGGTTAGTTTTTGGGTTAGGGTTAGG
>JAJHUQ010000039.1:8367500-8372500 GCA_035773235.1 Eospalax fontanierii | reverse complement strand
GTTAGGGTTAGTGTTAGTGTTAGTGTTATTGTTTGGGTTAGCGTTAGGTTTAGGGTTTGAGTTAGGGTTAGGGTTAGGGTTAGGGTTAGGGTTAGGGTTAGGTTTAGGGTTAGGGTTTGTGTTAGGGTTAGGTTTAGGGTTAGGGTTAGGGTTACGATTTGGGTTAGTGTTAGGTTTAGGTTCAGGGGTTGGGTTTGTGTTAGGGTTAGGGGTTGGGTTTGTGTTAGGGTTAGGGTTAGGGTTAGGGTTAGGGTTACGGTTAGGGTTAGGGTTAGGATTAGGGTTAGGTTTAGGTTTTGGGTTAGGGTTAGGTTTAGGGTTAATGATAGGGTTTTGATTAGGGTTAGGGTTAGGATTAGGGTTAGGGTTTGGGTTAGGGTTTTGGTTAGGTTTAGGGTTTGAGTTAGGGTTAGGGTTAGGGTTAGGGTTTGGGTTAGGGTTAGGGTTAGGTGTTAGGTTTGTGTTAGGGTTAGGGTTAGGTTTAGGATAAGGGTTAGGGTTAGGGTTAGGATTAGGTTTAGGGATACGATTAGAGTTAGGGTTAGTGTTTGGTTTGGGTTACGGTTTTGGTTAGGGTTTGGGTTAGTGTTAGGGTTAGGGTTAGGGTTAGGGTTAGGGTTAGGGTTTGGGTTAGGGTTAGGGTTAGGGGTTAGGTTTGTGTTAGGGTTAGGGTTAGGTTTAGGATAAGGGTTAGGGTTAGGGTTAGGATTAGGGTTAGGGATAAGATTAGAGTTAGGGTTAGTGTTTTGGTTTGGGTTAGGGTTAGGGTTAGGATTTGGGTTAGTTTTAGGGTTAGGGTTAGTGTTAGGGTTAGGGTTTGGGTTAGGGTTAGGGTTAGGGTTAGGGCTCGGGTTTGGGTTAGGGTTAGGGTTAGGGTTAGTGTTTGGGTTAGGGTTAGAGTTAGGTTTATGATTAGGGTTAAGGTTAGGATTAGGATTTGGGTTAGGGTTAGGGTTTGGGTTAGTGTTAAGTTTAGGGTTACGTTTACATTTTGGGTTAGGGTTAGGGTTACGTTTAGGATTACGTTTAAGGTTAGTGTTAGGGTTAGGTTTTGGGTTAGGGTTAGGGTTTGATTAGGGTTTGGGTTAGGGTTAGGTTTAGGGTTAGGGTTTGGGTTAATGTTAGGGTTAGGGTAAAGGTTAGGAATAGGTTTAGGGTTAGGGTTAGGGTTACGGTTAGGTTTAGGAATAGGGTTAGGGTTAGGGATATTGTTAGGGTTTGGGTTAGAGTTTGTGTTAGGGTTAGGTTTAGGTTTTGGGTTCGGTTTAGAATTAGAGTTATGGTTAGGGTTTGAGTTAGTTTTAGGGTTAGGGTTAGGGTTAGGTTTATGATTAGGTTTAGGTTTAGGTTTTGGGTTAGGGTTAGGTTTAGGTTAAATGTTAGGGTTTTGATTAGGGTTAGGGTTAGGATTAGAGTTAGGGTTAGGGTTTTGTTTTGGGTTAATGTTAGGGTTAGGATTTGGGTTAGTGTTAGGGTTAGGGTTAGTGTTAGGGTTAGGGTATGGGTTAGGGTTAGGGTTAGGGTTAGGTTTAGGTTTTTGGTTATGTTTAGGGTTAGGGTTAGGATTTGGGTTAGGGATAGGTTTAGATTTAGGTTTTGGGTAAGAGTTATGGTTTGGGTTAGGGTTAGGGTTAGGGTTAGGGTTTGATTTAGGGTTAGTGTTATTTTTCGGGTTAGGTTTAGGTTTACGATAAGGGTTAGTGTTAGGTTTAGGGTTAGGGTTTGGGTTAGGGTTAGGCTTAGTGTTTGAGTTAGGATTAGGGTTAGGGTTAGGGTTAGGGTTAGGGTTAGGTTTAGGATTTGGGTTAGGGTTTGGGTTAGGGTTAGGGTTAGGGTTAGGGTTAGGTTTAGGGTTAATGATAGGGTTTTGATTAGGTTTAGGGTTAGGATTAGAGTTAGGGTTAGGGTTTTGGTTTAGGTTAGGGTTAGGGTTAGGTTTTGGGTTAGTTTTAGGTTTAGGGTTAGTGTTAGGGTTAGTTTTTGGGTTAGGGTTAGGTTTAGGATTAGGGTTAGGGTTAGGTTTAGGGTTAGGGTTTGGGTTAGGGTTAGGGTTAGGGTTAGGGATTGAGTTAGGGTTAGGGTTAGGGTTAGGGTTTGGGTTAGGGTTAGGGTTAGGAGTTAGGTTTGTGTTAGGGTTAGGGTTAGTTTTAGGATAAGGGTTAGGGTTAGGGTTAGGATTTGGGTTAGGGATAGGATTAGAGTTAGGGTTAGGGTTTTGGTTTGGGTTAGGGTTAGGGTTAGGATTTGGGTAAGTTTTAGGGTTAGGGTTAGTGTTAGGGTTAGGGTTTGGGTTAGGGTTAGTGTTAGGGTTAGGTTTAGGTTTTTGGTTAGGTTTAGGGTTAGGGTTAGGGTTTGGGTTCGGGTTAGATTTAGTGTTATGGTTAGGGTTTGAGTTAGGGTTAGGTTAGTGTTAGGGTTAGTGGTTGGTTTAGGGTTAGGTTTAGCATTAGGGTTTCAGTTTGTGTTCTGTTTAGGCTTAGCATTAGGGTTAAGGTTGGGGTTAGTGTTACGGTTTGGGTTAGGGTTAGGGTTAGGGTTAGTGTTTGGGTTAGGGTTAGGGTTAGTGTTAGGGTTTGGGTTAGGGTTAGAGTTCGCGTGAGTGTTTTGTTTAGGGTTGTCGATAGGGTTAGGGTTTTGGGTTAGGGTTAGGAATAAGGTTAGGGCAAGTGTTAGGGTTAGGGTTAGTGTTAGGAATAGGGTTAGGTTAGGGTTATTGTTAGGGTTTAGGTTAGGGTTTGTGTTACTGTTAGGTTTAGATTTTGGGTTAGGGTTACAGTTAGGGTTAGAGTTTGATTTAGGGTTAGGGTTAGGGTTAGGGATAGGGTTTGTGTTAGGGTTTAGGGTTAGGGTTTGTGTTAGGGTTTTTGTTAAGTTTAGGTTTAGGGTTAGGGTTAGGGTTAGGGTTTGGGCTGGGTTAGGGTTAGGATTAGGGTTTGGGTTAGGGTTCAGGTTAGGGTTAGTTCTTGGCTTTGGGTTAGGGTTAGGATTAGTGTTAGGGTTAGGTTTAGGCTTAGGGTTTGGGTAAGGATTAGGGTTTGGGTTAGGGTTAGGGTTAGTGTTAGGGTTAAGGTTTGGTTTAGGGTTAGTGGTATTTTTTGCGTTAGATTTAGGGTTAGGATAAATGTTAGGGTTAGGTTTAGGGTTAGGGTTTGGGTTAGGGTTAGGGTTAGGGTTTGAGTTATGGTTAGGGTTTTTGGTTTGGTTTAGGGTTAGGGTTAGGGTTTTGGTTAGTGTTAGGGTTAGTGTTAGTGTTAGGGATTGGGTTAGGGTTAGGTTTAGGGTTTGAGTTAGGGTTAGGGTTAGGGTTAGGGTTAGGGTTAGGGTTAGGGTTACGTTTAGGATTTTGGTTAGGGTTAGGGTTAGGGTTAGGGTTAGGGTTACGGCTTGGGTTAGGGTTAGGGTTAGCGTTACGGGTTGGGTTTGGGTAAGGGTTAGGGTTTGGTTTAGGGTTAGGGTTAGGTTTAAGGTTTGGTATAGGGTTAGTTTTATTTTTTGCGTTAGATTTAGTGTTAGGATAAGGGTTAGCGTTAGGTTTAGGGTTAGGGTTTGGGTTAGGGTTAGGGTTAGTGTTTGAGTTAGGGTTTTGGTTAGGGTTAGGGTTAGGGTTAGGGTTAGGGTTAGGATAAGTGTTAGGATTAGAGTTAGGGTTAGGGTTTTGGTTTGGTTTAGTGTTAGGGTTAGGGTTTGGGTTTCTGTTAGGGTTAGGGTTAGGGTTAGGATTAGGTTTAGGGTTAGGGTTAGGGTTAGGGTTAGGATTAGGGTTAGGTTTAGGTTTTGGGTTAGGGTTAGGGTTAGGGTAAATGTTAGGGTTTTGATTAGGGTTAGGGTTAGGATTAGAGTTAGTGTTAGGGTTTTGGTTTGAGTTAGGCTTAGGGTTAGCGTTTGGGTTAGTTTTAGGGTTAGGGTTAGTGTTAGGGTTAGTTTTTGCGTTAGGGTTAGGGTTAGGATTAGGGTTAGGGTTAGGTTTAAGGTTAGGGTTTGCGTTAGGGTTAGGGTTAGGGTTTGAGTTAGGGTTAGGGTTAGGGTTAGGTTTAGGGTTTGGTTTCGGGTTAGAATTAGAGTTGTGGTTAGGGTTTGAGTTAGGGTTAGGGTTAGGGTTAGGGGTTCGGTTTGTGTTAGGGTTAGGGTTAGGTTTAGGATTAGGGATAGGGTTAGGTTAAGGATTAGGGTTAGGTTTAGGTTTTGGGTTAGGGTTAGGGTTAGGTTTAATGTTAGGGTTTTGATTAGGGTTAGGGTTAGGATTAGAGTTAGGGTTAGGGTTTTGGTTTGGGTTAATGTTAGGGTTAGGATTTTGGTTAGTGTTAGGGTTAGGGTTAGTATTAGGCTTAGGGTTTGGGTTAGGGTTAGGGTTAGGGTTAGGGTTAGGTTTTTGGTTAGGTTTAGGGTTAGGGTTGGGGTTTGGGTTTGGGTTAGGGTTAGCGTGAATGTTATGTTTAGGGTATTGGTTAGGGTTAGGGTTTAGGGTTAGGGTTAGGAATAGGGTTAGGGTTAGGGTTAGGGTTAGGGTTAGTGTTAGGAATAGGGTTAGGTTTAGGGTTATTGTTAGGGTTTGGGTTAGTGTTTGGGTTAGGGTTAGGGTTCGAGTTAGGGCTCGAGTTTGATTTAGGGTTAGGGTTAGGGTTTGGGTTAGGGTTTGGGTTAAGGTTAGGTTTAGGGTTAGGGTTAGGGTTAGGGTTAGGGTTTGGTTTAGGGTTAGGGTTAGGATTTGGGTTAGGGTTAGGGTTCGAGTTAGGGTTAGTTTTTGGGTTAGGGTTAGGGTTAGGATTAGGGTTAGGTTTAGGTTTAGGTTTAGGGTTTGGGTAAGGGTTTGGGTTTGGGTTAGGGTTAGGGATAGGGTTAGGGTTAGGGTTAGGGTTAGGGTTAGGGTTAATGTTAGGGTTTTAATTAGGGTTAGGGTTAGGATTAGAGTTAGGGTTAGGGTTTTGGTTTACGTTAGGGTTAGGGTTAGGATTTGGGTTAGTTTTAAGGTTAGGGTTAGTGTTAGGGTTAGTTTTTGGGTT
>JAJHUQ010000039.1:8352500-8365000 GCA_035773235.1 Eospalax fontanierii | reverse complement strand
AAGGGTTAGGGTTTGGGTTAGGATTAGGGTTAGGTTTAGGATTAGAGTTAGGGTTAGGGTTTTGGTTTGGGTTAGGGTTAGGGTTAGGGTTAGGGTTTGGGTTAGTGTTAAGGTTAGGGTTAGTGTTAGGGTTAGGGTTTGGGTTTGGGTTAGGGTTAGGGTTAGGTTTAGGTTTTTCGTTAGGTTTAGGGTTAGAGTTAGGATTAGGGTTAGGTATAGGTTTTGGGTTAGGGTTAGGGTTAGGGTTAGGGTTAGGGTTAGGGTTAGTTCTTTGGTTAGGGTTAATGTTAGGATTAGGGTTAGGTTTAGGTTTAGGTTTAGAGTTTGGGGAAGGGTTAGGGTTTGGGTTAGGGTTAGGGTTAGGGTTAAGGTTTGGTATAAGGTTAGTTTTATTTTTTGCGTTAGATTTAGTGTTAGGATAAAGGTTAGGGTTAGGTTAAGGGTTAGGGTTTGGGTTAGGGTTAGGATTAGTGTTTGAGTTAGGGTTTTGGTTAGGGTTAGGGTTAGGGTTAGGGTTAGGATTTGGGTTAGGGTTAGGGTTAGGGTTTGAGTTAGGGTTAGGTTTAGGGTTAGGGTTAGGGTTACGGTTAGTGTTAGAGTTAGGGTTAGGATTAGAGTTAGGGTTAGGATTTTGGTTTCGTTTAGGGTTAGTGTTAGGGTTTGGGTGAGTGTTAGGGTTAGTGTTAGGGTTTGGATTAGGGTTAGGGTTAGGGTTTGAGTTGGGTTAGAGTTAGGGTTAGGGTTAGGGTTACGGTTAGGGTTAGGGTTTGGGTTAGGGTTAGGTTAGGGTTAGGGTTAGGGTTAGGGTTAGGGTTAGGGTTAGATTTACGGTTTGGTTCAGGGTTAGGGGTTGGGTTTGTGTTAGGGTTAGGGGTTGGGTTTGTGTTAGGGTTAGGGTTAGGGTTAGGATTAGGGTTAGGGTTAGGGTTAGGATTAGGGTTAGGTTTAGGTTTTGGGTTAGGGTTAGGGTTAGGGTTAATGTTATGGTTTTGTTTAGGGTTAGGGTTAGGATTATAGTTAGGGTTAGGGTTTTGGTTTGTTTTAGGGTTATGGTTAGGGTTTGGGTTAGTTTTTGGGTTAGTGTTAGTTTTAGGATTAGGGTTAGGGTTAGGTTTAGGGTTAGGGTTAGGGTTAGGGTTAGGGTTAGGGGTTGGGTTAGGGGTAGGGTTAGGGTTAGGATTAGGATTTTGGTTAGGTTTAGGGTTAGTGGTAGGGTTAGGGTTAGGGATCGGGTGTGGGTTAGGGTTAGGGTTGGGGTTAGGGTTAGGGTTTGGGTTAGGGTTAGGGTTAGGGTTTAGGTTTGTGTTAGGGTTAGGGTTAGGTTTAGGATAAGGGTTAGGGTTAGGGTTAGGATTAGGGTTAGGGATAGGATTAGAGTTAGGGTTAGGGTTTTGGTTTGGGTTGGGGTTAGGGTTAGGATTTGGGTTAGTTTTAGGGTTAGGGTAGGTGTTTGGGTTAGGGTTTGGGGTAGGGTTAGGGTGAGGGTTAGGGCTCGGGTTTGGGTTAGGGTTAGGGTTAGGGTTAGGGTTTGGGTTAGGGTTAGAGTTAGGTTTAGGATTAGGGTTAAGGTTAGGATTAGGATTTGGGTTAGGGTTAGGGTTTGGGTTAGGGTTAAGTTTAGGGTTACGTTTACATTTTGGGTTAGGGTTAGGGTTACGTTTTGGATTACGGTTAAGGTTAGTGTTAGGGTTAGGGTTTGGGTTAGGGTTAGGGTTTGAATAGGGTTTGGGTTAGGGTTAGGTTTAGGGTTAGGGTTTGGGTTAAGGTTAGGGTTAGGGTAAAGGTTAGGAATAGGTTTAGGGTTAGGGTTAGGGTTACGGTTAGGTTTAGGAATAGGGTTAGGGTTAGCGTTATTGTTAGGGTTTGGGTTAGAGTTTGTGTTAGGGTTAGGTTTGGGTTTTGGGTTCGGTTTAGAATTAGAGTTATGGTTAGGGTTTGAGTTAGGGTTAGGGTTAGGGTTAGGGTTAGGGTTAGGATTAGGTTTAGGTTTAGGTTTTGGGTTAGGGTTAGGGTTAGGTTAAATGTTAGGGTTTTGATTAGGGTTAGGGTTAGGATTAGAGTTAGGTTTAGGGTTTTGGTTTGGGTTAATGTTAGGGTTAGGATTTGGGTTAGTGTTAGGGTTAGGGTTAGTGTGAGGGTTAGGGTTTGGGTTAGGGTTAGGGTTAGGGTTAGGTTTAGGTTTTTGGTTATGTTTAGGGTTAGGGTTAGGGTTTGGGTTAGGGTTCGGGTTAGGGTTAGGGTTAGGTTTAGGTTTTTGGTTATGTTTAGGGTTTAGGGTTAGGGTTAGGAACAGGGTTAGGGTTAGGGTTACGTTTAGGGTTAGTGTTAGGAATAGGGTTAGGGTTATTGTTAGGGTTTGGGTTAGTGTTTGGGTTAGGGTTAGGGTTCGAGTTAGGGTTAGAGTTTGAGTTAGGGTTAGGGTTAGGGTTATTGTTGGGTTAGGGTTTGGGTTAAGGTTAGGTTTAGGGTTAGGGTTAGGGTTAGGGTTAGGGTTAGGGTTCGAGTTAGGGTTAGTTTTTGGGTTAGGGTTAGGGTTAGGATTAGGGTTAGGGATAGCTTTAGATTTAGGTTTTGGGTAAGGGTTAGGGTTTGGGTTAGGGTTAGGGTTAGGGTTAGGGTTAGGGTTAGGGTTTGGTTTAGGGTTAGTGTTATTTTTCGGGTTAGGTTTAGGTTTACGATAAGGGTTAGTGTTAGGTTTAGGGTTAGGGTTTCGGTTAGGGTTAGGCTTAGTGTTTGAGTTAGGGTTAGGGTTAGGGTTAGGGTTAGGGTTAGGGTTAGGGTTAGGTTTAGGATTTGGGTTAGGGTTTGGGTTAGTGTTAGGGTTAGGGTTAGGGTTAGGTTTAGGGTTAATGATAGGGTTTTGATTAGGTTTAGGGTTAGGATTAGAGTTAGGGTTAGGGTTTTGGTTTAGGTTAGGGTTAGGGTTAGGTTTTGGGTTAGTTTTAGGGTTAGGGTTAGTGTTAGGGTTAATTTTTGGGTTAGGGTTAGGTTTAGGATTAGGGTTAGGGTTAGGTTTAGGGTTAGGGTTTGGGTTAGGGTTAGGGTTAGGGTTAGGGATTGAGTTAGGGTTAGGGTTAGGGTTATGGTTTGGGTTAGGGTTAGGGTTAGGGTTAGGGTTATGGTTAGGGTTAGGATTAGGGTTAGGTTTAGGTTTTGGGTTAGGGTTAGGTTTAGGGTTAATGATAGGGTTTTGATTAGGGTTAGGGTTAGGATTAGATTTAGGGTTAGGGTTTTGGTTTAGGTTAGGGTTAGGGTTAGGGTTTGGGTTAGTTTTAGGGTTAGGGTTAGTGTTAGGGTTAGTTTTTGGGTTAGGGTTAGGTTTAGGATTAGGTTTAGGGTTAGGTTTAGGGTTAGGGTTGGGTTAGGGTTAGGGTTAGGTTTAGGGTTTGAGTTAGGGTTAGGGTTAGGGTTAGGGTTTGGGTTTGGGTTAGGGTTAGGGGTTAGGTTTGTGTTAGGGTTAGGGTTAGGTTTAGGATAAGGGTTAGGGTTAGGGTTAGGATTAGGTTTAGGGATAGGATTAGAGTTAGGGTTAGGGTTTTGGTTTGGGTTAGGGTTAGGGTTAGGGTTTGTGTTAGTGTTAGGGTTAGGGTTAGGTTTATGGTTAGGGTTTGGGTTAGGGTTAGGGTTAGGTTTAGGTTTAGGTTTTTGGTTAGGTTTAGGGTTAGGGTTAGGGTTTGGGTTCGGGTTAGATTTAGCGTTATGTTTAGGCTTTGAGTTCGGGTTAGGTTAGTGTTAGGGTTAGGGTTTGGTTTAGGGTTAGGTTTAGCGTTAGGGTTTGAGTTTGAGTTACGTTTAGGCTTAGCATTAGGGTTAAGGTTAGGGTTAGTGTTATGGTTTGGGTTAGGGTTAGGGTTAGGTTTAGGGTTTGGGTTAGGGTTAGGGTTAGTGTTAGTGTTTGGGTTAGGGTTAGAGTTAGCGTAAGGGTTATGTTTAGGGTATTGGTTAGGGTTAGGGTTTAGGGTTAGGGTTAGAATTAAGGTTAGGGTTAGGTTTAGGGTTAGGGTTAGGGTTAGGGTTAGGATTAGGGTTTGGGTTAGGGTACGGGTTAGGGTTAGTTCTTGGGTTAGGGTTAGGGTTAGGATTAGGGTTAGGGTTAGGTTTAGGTTTAGGGTTTGGGCACGGGTTAGGGTTTGGGTTAGGGTTAGGGTTAGTGTTAGGGTTAAGGTTTGGTTTAGGGTTAGTGTTATTTTTTGCATTAGATTTAGGTTTAGGATAAATGTTAGGGTTAGGTTTAGGGTTAGGGTTTAGGTTAGGGTTAGGGTTAGGGTTTGAGTTAGGGTTAGGGTTAGGTTTAGGGTAAGGGTTAGGGTTAGGGTTAGGGTTAGGGTTCGGGTTTGGGTTAGGGGTAGGGTTAGGGTTAGGGTTAGGGTTTGGGTTAGGGTTAGGGTTAGGGGTTAGGTTTGTGTTAGTGTTAGGGTTAGGTTTAGGATAAGGGTTAGGGTTAGGGTTAGGATTAGGGTTAGGGATAGGATTAGAGTTAGGGTTAGGGTTTTGGTTTGGGTTAGGGTTAGGGTTAGGATTTCGGTTAGTTTTAGGGTTAGGGTTAGTGTTAGGGTTAGGGTTTGGGTTAGGGTTAGGGTTAGGGTGAGGGCTCGGGTTTGGGTTAGGGTTAGGGTTAGGGTTAGGGTTTGGGTTAGGGTTAGAGTTAGGTTTAGGATTAGGGTTAAGGTTAGGATTAGTATTTGGGTTAGGGTTAGGGTTTGGGTTAGGGTTAAGTTTAGGGTTACGTTTACATTTTGGGTTAGGGTTAGGGTTACGTTTAGGATTACGGTTAAGGTTAGTGTTAGGGTTAGGGTTTGGGTTAGGGTTAGGGTTTGATTAGGGTTTGGGTTAGGGTTAGGTTTGGGTTAGGGTTTGGGTTAAGGTTAGGGTTACGGTAAAGGTTAGGAATAGGTTTAGGGTTAGGGTTAGGGTTACGGTTAGGTTTAGGAATAGGGTTAGGGTTAGGGTTAGGGATTGAGTTAGGGTTAGGGTTAGGCTTAGTGTTTGAGTTAGGGTTAGGGTTAGGGTTAGGGTTAGGGTTAGGGTTAGGTTTAGGATTTGGGTTAGGGTTTGGGTTAGGGTTAGGGTTAGGGTTAGGGTTAGGTTTAGGGTTAATGATAGGGTTTTGATTAGTTTTAGGGTTAGGATTAGAGTTAGGGTTAGGGTTTTGGTTTAGGTTAGGGTTAGGGTTAGGTTTTGCGTTAGTTTTAGGGTTAGGGTTAGTGTTAGGGTTAATTTTTGGGTTAGGGTTAGGTTTAGGATTAGGGTTAGGGTTAGGTTTAGGGTTAGGGTTTGGGTTAGGGTTAGGGTTAGGGTTAGGGATTGAGTTAGGGTTAGGTTTAGGGTTAGGGTTTGGGTTAGGGTTAGGGTTAGGGTTAGGTTTAGGGTTAATGATAGGGTTTTGATTAGGGTTAGGGTTAGGATTAGATTTAGGGTTAGGGTTTTGGTTTAGGTTAGGGTTAGGGTTAGGGTTTGGGTTAGTTTTAGGGTTAGGGTTAGTGTTAGGGTTAGTGTTAGGGTTAGTTTTTGGGTTAGGGTTAGGTTTAGGATAAGGTTTAGGGTTAGGTTTAGGGTTAGGGTTGGGTTAGGGTTAGGGTTAGGTTTAGGGTTTGAGTTAGGGTTAGGGTTAGGTTTAGGGTTTGGGTTAGGGTTAGGGTTAGGGGTTAGGTTTGTGTTAGGGTTAGGGTTAGGTTTAGGATAAGGGTTAGGGTTAGGGTTAGGATTAGGTTTAGGGATAGGATTAGAGTTAGGGTTAGGGTTTTGGTTTGGGTTAGGGTTAGGGTTAGGGTTTGGGTTAGTGTTAGTGTTAGGGTTAGTGTTAGGGTTAGGGTTTGGGTTAGGGTTAGGGTTAGGTTTAGGTTTAGGTTTTTGGTTAGGTTTAGGGTTAGGGTTAGGGTTTGGGTTCGGGTTAGATTTAGCGTTATGTTTAGGGTTTGAGTTAGGGTTAGGTTAGTGTTAGGGTTAGGGTTTGGTTTAGGGTTAAGTTTAGCGTTAGGGTTTGAGTTTGAGTTACGTTTAGGCTTAGCATTAGGGTTAAGGTTAGGGTTAGTGTTATGGTTTGGGTTAGGGTTAGGGTTAGGTTTAGGGTTTGGGTTAGGGTTAGGGTTAGTGTTAGTGTTTGGGTTAGGGTTAGAGTTAGCGTAAGGGTTATGTTTAGGGTATTGGTTAGGGTTAGGGTTTAGGGTTAGGGTTAGGAATAAGGTTAGGGTTAGGGTTAGGGTTAGGGTTAGGGTTAGGATTAGGGTTTGGGTTAGGGTTCGGGTTAGGGTTAGTTCTTGGGTTAGGGTTACGGTTAGGATTAGGGTTAGGGTTAGGTTTAGGTTTAGGGTTTGGGCACGGGGTAGGGTTTGGGTTAGGGTTAGGGTTAGTGTTAGGGTTAAGGTTTGGTTTAGGTTTAGTGTTATTTTTTGCGTTAGATTTAGGTTTAGGATAAATGTTAGGGTTAGGTTTAGGGTTAGGGTTTGGGTTAGGGTTAGGGTTAGGATTAGGGTTAGGGTTAGGTTTAGGTTTAGGGTTTGGGCACGGTTTAGGGTTTGGGTTAGGGTTAGGGTTAGTGTTAGGGTTAAGGTTTGGTTTAGGCTTAGTGTTATTTTTTGCGTTAGATTTAGGTTTAGGATAAATGTTAGGGTTAGGTTTAGGGTTAGGGTTTGGGTTAGGGTTAGTGTTAGGGTTTGAGTTAGGGTTAGGGTTAGGTTTAGGGTTAGGGTTAGGGTTAGGGTTAGGGTTAGGGTTCGGGTTTGGGTTAGGGTTAGGGTTAGGGTTAGGGTTAGGGTTTGGGTTCGGGTTAGGGTTAGGGGTTAGGTTTGTGTTAGTGTTAGGGTTAGGTTTAGGATAAGGGTTAGGGTTAGGGTTAGGATTAGGGTTAGGGATAGGATTAGAGTTAGGGTTAGGGTTTTGGTTTGGGTTAGGGTTAGGGTTAGGATTTCGGTTAGTTTTAGGGTTAGGGTTAGTGTTAGGGTTAGGGTTTGGGGTAGGGTTAGGGTTAGGGTTAGGGCTCGGGTTTGGGTTAGGGTTAGGGTTAGGGTTAGGGTTTGGGTTAGGGTTAGAGTTAGGTTTAGGATTAGGGTTAAGGTTAGTATTAGGATTTGGGTTAGGGTTAGGGTTTGGGTTAGGGTTAAGTTTAGGGTTACGTTTACATTTTGGGTTAGGGTTAGGGTTACGTTTAGGATTACGGTTAAGGTTAGTGTTAGGGTTAGGGTTTGGGTTAGGGTTAGGGTTTGATTAGGGTTTGGGTTAGGGTTAGGTTTAGGGTTAGGGTTTGGGTTAAGGTTAGGGTTACGGTAAAGGTTAGGAATAGGTTTAGGTTAGGGTTAGGGTTACGGTTAGGTTTAGGAATAGGGTTAGGGTTAGGGTTATTGTTAGGGTTTGGGTTAGTGTTTGTGTTAGGGTTAGGTTTAGGTTTTGGGTTCGGTTTAGAATTAGAGTTATGGTTAGGGTTTGAGTTAGGGTTAGGGTTAGGGTTAGGGTTAGGTTTAGGATTAGGTTTAGGTTTAGGTTTTGGGTTAGGGTTAGGGTTAGGTTAAATGTTAGGGTTTTGATTAGGGTTAGGGTTAGGATTAGAATTAGGGTTAGGGTTTTGGTTTGGGTTAATGTTAGGGTTAGGGTTAGTGTTAGGGTTAGGGTTTGGGTTAGGGTTAGGGTTAGGGTTAGGTTTAGGTTTTTGGTTATGTTTAGGGTTAGGGTTAGGGTTTGGGTTAGGGTTCGGGTTAGGGTTAGGGTTAGGTTTAGGTTTTTGGTTATGTTTAGGGTTTAGGGTTAGGGTTAGGAACAGGGTTGGGGTTAGGGTTACGGTTAGGGTTAGTGTTAGGAATAGGGTTAGCGTTATTGTTAGGGTTTGGGTTAGTGTTTGGGTTAGGGTTAGGGTTCGAGTTAGGGTTAGAGTTTGAGTTAGGGTTAGGGTTAGGGTTATTGTTTGGGTTAGGGTTTGGGTTAAGGTTAGGTTTAGGATTAGGGTTAGGAATAGTGTTAGGGTTAGGGTTTGGGTTAGGGTTAGGGTTAGGATTAGGGTTTGGGTTAGGGCTCGAGTTAGGGTTAGTTTTTGGGTGAGGGTTAGGGTTAGGATTAGGGTTAGGGATAGGTTTAGATTTAGGTTTTGGGTAAGGGTTAGGGTTTGGGTTAGGTTTTGGGTTAGGGTTAGAGTTGGGGTTAGAGTTTAGGGTTAGTGTTATTTTTCGGGTTAGGTTTAGGTTTACGATAAGGGTTAGTGTTAGGGTTAGGGTTAGGGTTTGGGTTAGGGTTAGGGTTAGGGTTAGGTTTAGGATTTTGGTTAGGTTTTGGGTTAGGGTTAGGGTTTGGGTTAGGGTTAGGGTTAGCGTCAAAGTTATGTTTAGGGTATTCGTTAGGGTTAGGGTTTAGGGTTAGGGTTAGGGTTAGGGTTAGGGTTTGGGTTAAGGTTAGGTTTAGGGTAAGGGTTAGGAACAGGGTTAGGGTTAGGGTTTGTTTTAGGGTTAGGGTTAGGATTAGGGTTTGGGTTAGGGTTCGAGTTAGGCTTAATTTTTGGGTTAGGGTTAGGGTTAGGATTAGGGTTAGGTTTAGGTTTAGGTTTAGGGTTTGGGTAAGGGTTAGGGTTTGGGTTAGGGGTAGGGTTAGGGTTAGGGTTTGGTTTAGGTTAGTGTTATTTTTTGTGTTAGGTTTAGGGTTAGGAGAAGGGTTAGGGTTAGGTTTAGGGTTAGGGTTAGGGGTAGGGTTAGGGTGAGGATTTGGGTTAGGGGTTGGGTTGGGGTTAGGGTTAGGATTCGGGTTAGGGTTTGAGTTAGGGTTAGGGTTAGGGTTAGGGTTACGGTTTGGGTTAGGGTTAGGGTTAGAGTTAGGGGTTGGGTTTGTGTTAGGGTTAGGATTAGGGTTAGGATTTGGGTTAGGGTTAGGGTTAGGGTTAGGGTTTGGGTTAGGATTAGGGTTAGGTTTAGGTTTTGGGTTAGGGTTGGGGTAGGGGTTAATGTTAGGGTTTTGATTAGGATAAGGGTTAGGATTAGAGTTAGGGTTAGGGTTTTGGTTTAGGTTAGGGTTAGGGTTAGGATTTGGGTTAGTTTTAAGGTTAGGGTTAGTGTTAGGGTTAGTTTTTGGGTTAGGGTTAGGTTTAGGATTAGGGTTAGGGTTAGGTTTAGGGTTAGGGTTTGGGTTAGGGTTAGGTTTAGGGTTAGGGTTAGGGTTTGAGTTAGGGTTAGGGTTAGGGTTCGGGTTTGGGTTAGGGTTAGTGTTAGGGGTTGGGTTTGTGTTAGGGTTAGGGTTAGTGTTAGGATAAGGGTTAGGGTTTGGGTTAGGATTAGGGTTAGGTTTAGGATTAGAGTTAGGGTTAGGGTTTTGGTTTGGGTTAGGGTTAGGGTTAGGGTTAGGGCTTGGGTTAGTGTTAAGGTTAGGGTTAGTGTTAGGGTTAGGGTTTGGGTTAGGGTTAGGGTTAGGGTTAGTTTTAGGTTTTTCGTTAGGTTTAGGGTTAGGGTTAGGATTAGGGTTAGGTATAGGTTTTGGGTTAGGGTTAGGGTTAGGGTTAGGGTTAGGGTTAGGGTTAGCTCTTTGGTTAGGGTTAATGTTAGGATTAGGGTTAGGTTTAGGTTTAGGTTTAGAGTTTGGGTAAGGGTTAGGGTTTGGGTTAGGGTTAGGGTTAGGGTTAAGGTTTGGTATAGGGTTAGTTTTATTTTTTGCGTTAGATTTAGTGTTAGGATAAAGGTTAGGGTTAGGTTTAGGGTTAGGGTTTGGGTTAGGGTTAGGATTAGTGTTTGAGTTAGGGTTTTGGTTAGGGTTAGGGTTAGGGTTAGGGTTAGGATTTGGGTTAGGGTTAGGGTTAGGGTTTGAGTTAGGGTTAGGGTTAGGGTTAGGGTTAGTGTTAGAGTTAGGGTTAGGATTAGAGTTAGGGTTAGGATTTTGGTTTCGTTTAGGGTTAGTGTTAGGGTTTGGGTGAGTGTTAGGGTTAGTGTTAGGGTTTGGATTAGGGTTAGGGTTAGGGTTTGAGTTGGGTTAGGGTTAGGGTTAGGGTAAGGGTTACGGTTAGGGTTAGGGTTTGGGTTAGGGTTAGGGTTAGGGTTAGGGTTAGGGTTAGGGTTAGAGTTAGGGTTAGATTTACGGTTTGGTTTAGGGTTAGGTTCAGGGTTAGGGGTTGGGTTTGTGTTAGGGTTAGGGTTAGGGTTAGGATTAGGGTTAGGGTTAGGGTTAGGATTAGGGTTAGGTTTAGGTTTTGGGTTAGGGTTAGGGTTAGGGTTAATGTTAGGGTTTTGTTTAGGGTTAGGGTTAGGATTATAGTTAGGGTTAGGGTTTTGCTTTGTTTTAGGGTTATGGTTAGGGTTTGGGTTAGTTTTTGGGTTAGGGTTAGTGTTAGGATTAGGGTTAGGGTTAGGTTTAGGGTTAGGGTTAGGGTTAATGTTAGGGTTAGGGTTTGGGTTAGGGTTAGGGTTAGAGTTAGGTTTAGGATTTTGGTTAGGTTTAGGGTTAGGGTTAGGGTTAGGGTTCGGGTTTGGTTTAGGGTTAGGGTTAGGGTTAGGGTTAGGGTTTGGGTTACGGTTAGGGTTAGGGGTTAGGTTTGTGTTAGGGTTAGGGTTAGGTTTAGGATAAGGGTTAGGGTTAGGGTTAGGATTAGGGTTAGGGATAGGATTAGAGTTAGGGTTAGGGTTTTGGTTTGGGTTAGGGTTAGGGTTAGGATTTGGTTTAATTTTAGGGTTAGGGTTAGTGTTTGGGTTAGGGTTTGGGTTAGGGTTAGGGTGAGGGTTAGGGCTCGGGTTTGGGTTAGGGTTAGGGTTAGGGTTAGGGTTTGGGTTAGGGTTAGAGTTAGGTTTAGGATTAGGGTTAAGGTTAGGATTAGGATTTGGGTTAGGGTTAGGGTTTGGGTTAGGGTTAAGTTTAGGGTTACGTTTACATTTTGGGTTAGGGTTAGGGTTACGTTTAGGATTACGGTTAATTTTAGTGTTAGGGTTAGGGTTTGGGTTAGGGTTAGGGTTTGAATAGGGTTTGGGTTAGGGTTAGGTTTAGGGTTAGGGTTTGGGTTAAGGTTAGGGTTAGGGTAAAGTTAGGAATAGGTTTAGGGTTAGGGTTAGGGTTACGGTTAGGTTTAGGAATAGGGTTAGGGTTAGCGTTATTGTTAGGGTTTGGGTTAGAGTTTGTGTTAGGGTTAGGTTTAGGTTTTGGGTTCGGTTTAGAATTAGAGTTATGGTTAGGGTTTGAGTTAGGGTTAGGGTTAGCGTTAGGGTTAGGTTTAGGATTAGGTTTAGGTTTAGGTTTTGGGTTAGGGTTAGGGTTAGGTTAAATGTTAGGGTTTTGATTAGGGTTAGGGTTAGGATTAGAGTTAGGTTTAGGGTTTTGGTTTGGGTTAATGTTAGGGTTAGGATTTGGGTTAGTGTTAGGGTTAGGGTTAGTGTGAGGGTTAGGGTTTGGGTTAGGGTTAGGGTTAGGGTTAGGTTTAGGTTTTTGGTTATGTTTAGGTTTAGGGTTAGGGTTTGGGTTAGGGTTCGGGTTAGGGTTAGGGTTAGGTTTAGGTTTTTGGTTATGTTTAGGGTTTAGGGTTAAGGTTAGGAACAGGGTTAGGTTTAGGGTTACGTTTAGGGTTAGTGTTAGGAATAGGGTTAGGGTTATTGTTAGGGTTTGGGTTAGTGTTTGGGTTAGGGTTAGGGTTCGAGTTAGGGTTAGAGTTTGAGTTAGGGTTAGGGTTAGGGTTAGTGTGTGGGTTAGGGTTTGGGTTAAGGTTAGGTTTAGGGTTAGGGTTAGGGTTAGGGTTAGGGTTAGGGTTAGGGTTCGAGTTAGGGTTAGTTTTTGGGTTAGGGTTAGGGTTAGGATTAGGGTTAGGCATAGGTTTAGATTTAGGTTTTGGGTAAGGGTTAGGGTTTGGGTTAGGGTTAGGGTTAGGGTTAGGGTTAGGGTTAGGGTTTGGTTTAGGGTTAGTGTTATTTTTCGGGTTAGGTTTAGGTTTACGATAAGGGTTAGTGTTAGGTTTAGGGTTAGGGTTTGGGTTAGGGTTAGGCTTAGTGTTTGAGTTAGGGATAGGGTTAGGGTTAGGGTTAGGTTTAGGATTTGGTTTACCGTTTGGGTTAGGGTTAGGGGTAGGGTTAGGGTTAGGTTTAGGGTTAATGGTTGGGTTTTGATTAGGTTTAGGGTTAGGATTAGAGTTAGGGTTAGGGTTTTGGTTTAGGTTAGGGTTAGGGTTAGGTTTTGGGTTAGTTTTAGGATTAGGGTTAGTGTTAGGGTTAGTTTTTGGGTTAGGGTTAGGTTTAGGATTAGGGTTAGGGTTAGGTTTAGGGTTAGGGTTTGGGTTAGGGTTAGGGTTAGGGTTAGGGATTGAGTTAGGGTTAGGGTTAGGGTTAGGGTTTGGGTTAGGGTTAGGGTTAGGGTTAGGGTTAGGGTTAGGGTTAGGATTAGGGTTAGGTTTAGGTTTTGGGTTAGGGTTAGGGTTAGGGTTAGGGTTAGGGTTAGGGTTAGGGTTAGGGTTAGGGTTAGGGTTTGGGTTACGGTTCGAGTTAGGGTTAGTTTTTGGGTTAGGGTTAGGTTTAGGATTAGGGTTAGGTTTAGGTTTAGGTTTAGGGTTTGGGTAAGGGTTTGGG
>JAJHUQ010000039.1:8335000-8347500 GCA_035773235.1 Eospalax fontanierii | reverse complement strand
GGGTTAGGGTTTCAATTGGGTTAGGGTTAGGGTTAGGGTCAGGGTTACGGTTAGGGTTAGGGTTTGGGTTAGGGTTAGGGTTATGGTTAGGTTTAGGGTTAGGGTTACGGTTTGGTTTAGGGTTAGGTTCAGGGTTAGGGGTTGGGTTTGTGTTAGGGTTAGGGGTTGGGTTTGTGTTAGGGTTAGGGTTAGGGTTAGGATTAAGGTTAGGGTTAGGGTTAAGATTAGGGTTAGGTTTAGGTTTTGGGTTAGGGTTAGGGTTAATTTTAGGGTTTTGTTTACGGTTAGGGTTAGGATTATAGTTAGGGTTCGGGTTTTGGTTTGGTTTAGATTTAGGGTTAGGGTTTGGGTTAGTTTTTGGGTTAGAGTTAGTGTTAGGATTAGGGTTAGGGTTAGGTTTAGGGTTAGGGATAGGGTTAGGGTTAGGGTTAGGGTTAGGGTTTGAGGTTGGGTTTGTGTTAGGGTTAGGGTTAGGATTAGGGTTTGGGTTAGGTTTAGGGTTAGGGTTAGGGTTTGAGTTAGGGTTAGGGTTAGGGTTAGGGTTAGGGTTAGAATAAGGGTTAGGATTAGAGTTAGGGTTAGGGTTTTGGTTTGGTTTAGTGTTAGTGTTAGGGTTTGGGTTAGTGTTAGGGTTAGTGTTAGTGTTAGTGTTATTGTTTGGGTTAGCGTTAGGTTTAGGGTTTGAGTTAGGGTTAGGGTTAGGGTTAGGGTTAGGGTTAGGTTTAGGGTTAGGGTTTGTGTTAGGGTTAGGGTTAGGGTTACGATTTGGGTTAGTGTTAGGGTTAGGTTCAGGGGTTGGGTTTGAGTTAGGGTTAGGGTTAGGGTTAGGGTTAGGGTTAGGATAAGGGTTAGGATTAGAGTTAGGGTTAGGGTTTTGGTTTGGTTTAGTGTTAGGGTTAGGGGTTGGGTTTCTGTTAGGGTTAGGGTTAGGGTTAGGATTAGGGTTAGGGTTAGGGTTAGGATTAGGGTTACGTTTAGGTTTTGGGTTAGGGTTAGGGTTAGGGTAAATGTTAGGGTTTTGATTAGGGTTAGGGTTAGGATTAGAGTTAGTGTTAGGGTTTTGGTTTGAGTTAGGCTTAGGGTTAGCGTTTGGGTTAGTTTTAGGGTTAGGGTTAATGTTAGGGTTAGTTTTTGCGTTAGGGTTAGGGTTAGGATTAGGGTTAGGGTTAGGTTTATGGTTAGGGTTTGCGTTAGGGTTAGGGTTAGGGTTTGAGTTAGGGTTAGGGTTAGGGTTAGGTTTAGGGTTTGGTTTCGGGTTAGAATTAGAGTTGTGGTTAGGGTTTGAATTAGGGTTAGGGTTAGGGTTAGGGGTTCGGATTGTGTTAGGGTTAGGGTTAGGTTTAGGTTTAGGGATAGGGTTAGGTTAAGGATTAGGGTTAGGTTTAGGTTTTGCGTTAGGGTTAGGGTTAGGTTTAATGTTAGGGTTTTGATTAGGGTTAGGGTTAGGATTAGAGTTAGGGTTAGGGTTTTGGTTTGGGTTAATGTTAGGGTTAGGATTTTGGTTAGTGTTAGGGTTAGGGTTAGTATTAGGCTTAGGGTTTGGGTTAGGTTTAGGGTTAGGGTTAGGTTTAGGTTTTTGGTTAGGTTTAGGGTTAGGGTTGGGGTTTGGGTTTGGGTTAGGGTTAGCGTGAATGTTATGTTTAGGGTATTGGTTAGGGTTAGGGTTTAGGGTTAGGGTTAGGAATAGGGTTGGGGTTAGGGTTAGGGTTAGGGTTAGTGTTAGGAATAGGGTTAGGTTTAGGGTTATTGTTAGGGTTTGGGTTAGTGTTTGGGTTAGGGTTAGGGTTCGAGTTAGGGTTCGATTTTGAGTTAGGGTTAGGGTTAGTGTTTGGGTTAGGGTTTGGGTTAAGGTTAGGTTTAGGGTTAGGGTTAGGAACACGGTTAGGGTTAGGGTTTGGTTTAGGGTTAGGGTTATGATTAGGGTTTCGGTTAGGGTTCGAGTTAGGGTTAGTTTTTGGGTTAGGGTTAGGGTTAGGATTAGGGTTAGGTTTAGGTTTAGGTTTAGGGTTTGGGTAAGGGTTTGGGTTTGGGTTAGGGTTAGGGATAGGGTTAGGGTTAGGGTTAGGGTTTGGTTTAGGTTTAGTGTTATTTTTTGTGTTAGGTTTAGCGTTAGGATAAGGGTTAGGGTTAGGTTTAGGGTTAGGGTTTGGGATAGGGTTAGGGTTAGTGTTTGAGTTAGGGTTAGGGTTAGGGTTAATGTTAGGGTTTTGATTAGGGTTAGGGTTAGGATTAGAGTTAGGGTTAGGGTTTTGGTTTACGTTAGGGTTAGGATTTGGGTTAGTTTTAAGGTTAGGGTTAGTGTTAGGGTTACTTTTTGGGTTAGGGTTAGATTTAGGATTAGGGTTAGGGTTAGGTTTAGGGTTAGGGTTTGGGTTAGGGTTAGGGTTAGGGTTGGGGTTTGGGTTAGGGTTAGGGTTAGGGTTAGGGTTAGTTCTTGGGTTAGGGTTAATGCTAGGATTAGGGTTAGGTTTAGGTTTAGGTTTAGGGTTTGGGTAAGGGTTAGGGTTTGTGTTATGGTTAGGATTAGGGTTAGGGTTAGGGTTAGGGTTAGGGTTAGGGTTAGGTTTAGGGTTAGGGTTAGGGTTTGAGTTAGGGTTAGGGTTAGGTTTGGGGTTTGGGTTAGGGTTAGTGTTAGGGGTTGGGTTTGTGTTAGGGTTAGGGTTAGTGTTAGGATAAGGATTAGGGTTTGGGTTAGGATTAGGGTTAGGTTTAGGATTAGAGTTAGGGTTAGGGTTTTGGTTTGGGTTAGGGTTAGGGTTAGGGTTAGGGTTACGATTTGGGTTAGTGTTCGGGTTAGGTTCAGGGGTTGGGTTTGAGTTAGGGTTAGGGTTAGTGTTAGGGTTAGGGTTAGGATAAGGGTTAGGATTAGAGTTAGGGTTAGGGTTTTGGTTTGGTTTAGTGTTAGGGTTAGGGGTTGGGTTTCTGTTAGGGTTAGGGTTAGGGTTAGGATTAGGGTTAGGGTTAGGGTTAGGATTAGGGTTAGGTTTAGGTTTTGGGTTAGGGTTAGTGTTAGGGTAAATGTTAGGGTTTTGATTAGGGTTAGGGTTAGGATTAGAGTTAGTGTTAGGGTTTTGGTTTGAGTTAGGCTTAGGGTTAGCGTATGGGTTAGTTTTAGGGTTAGGGTTAGTGTTAGGGTTAGTTTTTGCGTTAGGGATATGGTTAGGATTAGGGTTAGGGTTAGGTTTATGGTTAGCGTTAGCGTTAGGGTTAGGGATAGGGTTTGAGATAGGGTTAGGGTTAGGGTTAGGTTTAGGGTTTGGTTTCGGGTTAGAATTAGAGTTGTGGTTAGGGTTTGAATTAGGGTTAGGGTTAGGGGTTCGGATTGTGTTAGGGTTAGGGTTAGGTTTAGGATTAGGGATAGGGTTAGGTTAAGGATTAGGGTTAGGGTTAGGTTTAGGGTTAGGGTTTTGGTTAGGGTTAGGGTTCGGGTTAAGGTTAGGGTTTGAGTTAGGGTTAGGGTTAGGGTTGGGGTTTGGGTTAGGGTATCGGTTAGGGGTTGGGTTTGTGTTAGGGTTAGGGTTAGTGTTAGGATAAGGGTTAGGGTTTGGGTTAGGATTAGGGTTAGGTTTAGGATTAGAGTTAGGGTTAGCGTTATGGTTTGGGTTAGGGTTAGGGTTAGGGTTTGGGTTAGTGTTAGGGTTAGGGTTAGGGTTAGTGTTAGGGTTAGGGTTTGGGTTAGGGTTAGGGTTAGGGTTAGGTTTAGGTTTTTCGTTAGGTTTAGGGTTAGGGTTAGGTTTAGGTTTTTCGTTAGGTTTAGGGTTAGGGTTAGGATTAGGGTTAGGTATAGGTTTTGGGTTAGCGTTAGGGTTAGGGTTAGGGTTAGGGTTAGTTCTTGGGTTAGGGTTAATGTTAGGATTAGGGTTAGGTTTAGGTTTAGTTTTAGGGTTTGGGTAAGGGTTAGGGTTTGGGTTAGGGTTAGGGTTAGGGTTAATGTTTGGTTTAGGGTTAGTTTTATTTTTTGCGTTAGATTTAGTGTTAGGATAAGGGTTAAGGTTAGGTTTAGGGTTAGGGTTTGGGTTAGGGTTAGGGTTAGGGTTTGAGTTAGGGTTAGGGTTAGGGTTTTGGTTTCGTTTAGGGTTAGTGTTAGGGTTTGGGTGAGTGTTAGGGTTAGTGTTAGGGTTTGGATTAGGGTTAGGGTTAGGGTTTCAGTTGGGTTAGGGTTAGGGTCAGGGTTACGGTTAGGGTTAGGGTTTGGGTTAGGGTTAGGGTTATGGTTAGGTTTAGGGTTAGGGTTACGGTTTGGTTTAGGGTTAGGTTCAGGGTTAGGGGTTGGGTTTGTGTTAGGGTTAGGGGTTGGGTTTGTGTTAGGGTTAGGGTTAGGGTTAGGGTTTGGGTTAGGGTTAGGGTTAGGGTTAGGGTTTGAGTTAGGGTTAGGGTTAGGGTTAGGGTTAGGGTTAGGATAAGGGTTAGGATTAGAGTTAGGGTTAGGGTTTTGGTTTGGTTTAGTGTTATTGTTAGGGTTTGGGTTAGTGTTAGGGTTAGTGTTAGTGTTAGTGTTATTGTTTGGGTTAGCGTTAGGTTTAGGGTTTGAGTTAGGGTTAGGGTTAGGGTTAGGGTTAGGGTTAGGGTTAGGGTTAGGGTTAGGGTTTGTGTTAGGGTTAGGTTTAGGGTTAGGGTTAGGGTTACGATTTGGGTTAGTGTTAGGGTTAGGTTCAGGGGTTGGGTTTGTGTTAGGGTTAGGGGTTGGGTTTGTGTTAGGGTTAGGGTTAGGGTTAGGGTTAGGGTTACGGATAGGGTTAGGGTTAGGATTAGGGTTAGGTTTAGGTTTTGGGTTAGGGTTAGGGTTTGATTAGGGTTTGGGTTAGGGTTAGGTTTAGGGTTAGGGTTTGGGTTAGGGTTAGGGTTAGGGTTAGGTTTAGGGTTAATGATAGGGTTTTGATTAGGGTTAGGGTTAGGATTAGATTTAGGGTTAGGGTTTTGGTTTAGGTTAGGGTTAGGGTTAGGGTTTGGGTTCGTTTTAGGGTTAGGGTTAGTGTTAGGGTTAGTTTTTGGGTTAGGGTTAGGTTTAGGATTAGGTTTAGGGTTAGGTTTAGGGTTAGGGTTTGGGTTAGGGTTTTGGCTAGGTTTAGGGTTTGAGTTAGGGTTAGGGTTAGGGTTAGGGTTTGGGTTAGGGTTAGGGTTAGGGGTTAGGTTTGTGTTAGGGTTAGGGTTAGGTTTATGATAAGGGTTAGGGTTAGGGTTAGGATTAGGTTTAGGGATAGGATTAGAGTTAGGGTTAGTGTTTTGGTTTGGGTTAGGGTTAGGGTTAGGGTTTGGGTTAGTGTTAGGGTTAGGGTTAGGGTTAGGGTTAGGGTTTGGGTTAGGGTTAGGGTTAGGGGTTAGGTTTGTGTTAGGGTTAGGGTTAGGTTTAGGATAAGGGTTAGGGTTAGGGTTAGGATTAGGGTTAGGGATAAGATTAGAGTTAGGGTTAGTGTTTTGGTTTGGGTTAGGGTTAGGGTTAGGATTTGGGTTAGTTTTAGGGGTAGGGTTAGTGTTAGGGTTAGGGTTTGGGTTAGGGTTAGGGTTAGGGTTAGGGCGCGGGTATGGGTTAGGGTTAGGGTTAGGGTTAGTGTTTGGGTTAGGGTTAGAGTTAGGTTTAGGATTAGGGTTAAGGTTAGGATTAGGATTTGGGTTAGGGTTAGGGTTTGGGTTAGTGTTAAGTTCAGGGTTACGTTTACATTTTGGGTTAGGGTTAGGGTTACGTTTAGGATTACGTTTAAGGTTAGTGTTAGGTTTAGGTTTTGGGTTAGGGTTAGGGTTTGATTAGGGTTTGGGTTAGGGTTAGGTTTAGGGTTAGGTTTGGGTTAAGGTTAGGGTTAGGGTAAAGGTTAGGAATAGGTTTAGGGTTAGGGTTAGGGTTACGGTTAGGTTTAGGAATAGGGTTAGGGTTAGGGATATTGTTAGGGTTTGGGTTAGAGTTTGTGTTAGGGTTAGGTTTAGGGTTTGGGTTCTGTTTAGAATTAGAGTTATGGTTAGGGTTTGAGTTAGGGTTAGGGTTAGGGTTAGGGTTAGGTTTATGATTAGGTTTAGGTTTAGGTTTTGGGTTAGGGTTAGGGTTAGGTTAATTGTTAGGGTTTTGATTAGGGTTAGGGTTAGGCTTAGAGTTAGGGTTAGGGTTTTGGTTTGGGGTAATGTTAGGGTTAGGATTTGGGTTAGTGTTAGGGTTAGGGTTAGTGTTAGGGTTAGGGTTTGGGTTAGGGTTAGGGTTAGGGTTAGGTTTAGGTTTTTGGTTATGTTTAGGGTTAGGGTTAGGATTTGGGTTAGGGTTCGGGTTAGGGTTACGGATAGGTTTAGGTTTTTGGTTATGTTTAGGGTTTAGGGTTAGGGTTAGGAACAGGGTTATGTTTAGGGTTACGGTTAGGGTTAGTGTTAGGAATGGGGTTAGGGTTATTGTTAGGGTTTGGATTAGTGTTTGGGTTAGGGTTAGGGTTCGAGTTAGGGTTAGAGTTTGAGTTAGGGTTAGGGTTAGGGTTAGTGTGTGGGTTAGGTTTTGGGTTAAGGTTAGGTTTAGGGTTAGGGTTAGGAATAGTGTTAGGGTTAGGGTTTGGGTTAGGGTTAGGGTTAGGATTAGGGTTTGGGTTAGGGTTCGAGTTAGGGTTAGTTTTTGGGTTAGGGTTAGGGTTAGGATTAGGGTTAGGGATAGGTTTAGATTTAGGTTTTGGGTAAGGGTTAGGGTTTGGGTTAGGGTTAGGGTTAGGGTTAGGGTTAGGGTTTGATTTAGGGTTAGTGTTATTTTTCGGGTTAGGTTTAGGTTTACGATAAGGGTTAGTGTTAGGTTTAGGGTTAGGGTTTGGGTTAGGGTTAGGCTTAGTGTTTGAGTTAGGGTTAGGGTTAGGGTTAGGGTTAGGGTTAGGGTTAGTTCTTGGCTTTGGGTTAGGGTTAGGATTAGTGTTAGGGTTAGGTTTAGGCTTAGGGTTTGGGTAAGGATTAGAGTTTGGGTTAGGGTTAGGGTTAGTGTTAGGGTTAAGGTTTGGTTTAGGGTTAGTGTTATTTTTTGCGTTAGATTTAGGGTTAGGATAAATGTTAGGGTTAGGTTTAGGGTTAGGGTTTGGGTTAGGGTTAGGGTTAGGGTTTGAGTTATGGTTAGGGTTTTTGGTTTGGTTTAGGGTTAGGGTTAGGGTTTTGGTTAGTGTTAGGGTTAGTGTTAGTGTTAGGGATTGGGTTAGGGTTAGTTTTAGGGTTTGAGTTAGGGTTAGGGTTAGGGTTAGGGTTAGGGTTAGGGTTACGTTTCGTATTTTGGTTAGGGTTAGGGTTAGGGTTAGGGTTAGGGTTAGGGTTAGGGTTACGGTTTGGGTTAGGGTTAGGGTTAGCGTTACGGGTTGGGTTTGTGTTAGGGTTAGGGGTTGGGTTTGTGTTAGGGTTAGGGTTAGGTTTAGGATTAGGGTTAGGGTTATGGTTAGGATTAGGGTTAGGGTTAGGGTTAGGTTTAGGGTTAATGATAGGGTTTTGATTAGGTTTAGGGTTAGGATTAGAGTTAGGGTTAGGGTTTTGGTTTAGGTTAGGGTTAGGGTTAGGTTTTGGGTTAGTTTTAGGTTTAGGGTTAGTGTTAGGGTTAGTTTTTGGGTTAGGGTTAGGTTTAGGATTAGGGTTAGGGTTAGGTTTAGGGTTAGGGTTTGGGTTAGGGTTAGGGTTAGGGTTAGGGATTGAGTTAGGGGTAGGGTTAGGGTTAGGGTTTGGGTTAGGGTTAGGGTTAGGAGTTAGGTTTGTGTTAGGGTTAGGGTTAGGTTTAGGATAAGGGTTAGGGTTAGGGTTAGGATTTGGGTTAGGGATAGGATTAGAGTTAGGGTTAGGGTTTTGGTTTGGGTTAGGCTTAGGGTTAGGATTTGGGTAAGTTTTAGGGTTAGGGTTAGTGTTAGGGTTAGGTTTTGGGTTAGGGTTAGTGTTAGGGTTAGGTTTAGGTTTTTGGTTAGGTTTAGGGTTAGGGTTAGGGTTTGGGTTCGGGTTAGATTTAGTGTTATGGTTAGGGTTTGAGTTAGGGTTAGGTTAGTGTTAGGGTTAGTGTTTGGTTTAGGGTTAGGTTTAGCATTAGGGTTTGAGTTTGAGTTATGTTTAGGCTTAGCATTAGGGTTAAGGTTAGGGTTAGTGTTACGGTTTGGGTTAGGGTTAGGGTTAGGGTTAGTGTTTGGGTTAGGGTTAGGGTTAGTGTTAGGGTGTGGGTTACGGTTGCAGTTAGCGTGAGGGTTATGTTTAGGGTATTCGTTGGGGTTAGGGTTTTGGGTTAGGGTTAGGAATAAGGTTAGGGTTAGTGTTAGGGTTAGGGTTAGTGTTAGGAATAGGGTTAGGTTAGGGTTATTGTTAGGGTTTAGGTTAGGGTTTGTGTTACGGTTAGGTTTAGATTTTTGGTTAGGGTTACAGTTAGGGTTAGAGTTTGATTTAGGGTTAGGGTTAGGGTTAGGGATAGGGTTTGTGTTAGGGTTTAGGGTTAGGGTTTGTGTTAGGGTTTGGGTTAAGTTTAGGTTTAGGGTTAGGGTTAGGGTTAGGGTTTGGGCTGGGTTAGGGTTAGGATTAGGGTTTGGGTTAGGGTTCAGGTTAGGGTTAGTTCTTGGCTTTGGGTTAGGGTTAGGATTAGTGTTAGGGTTAGGTTTAGGCTTAGGGTTTGGGTAAGGATTAGAGTTTGGGTTAGGGTTAGGGTTAGTGTTAGGGTTAAGGTTTGGTTTAGGGTTAGTGTTATTTTTTGCGATAGATTTAGGGTTAGGATAAATGTTAGGGTTAGGTTTAGGCTTAGGGTTTGGGTTAGGGTTAGGGTTAGGGTTTGAGTTATGGTTAGGGTTTTTGGTTTGGTTTAGGGTTAGGGTTAGGGTTTTGGTTAGTGTTAGGGTTAGTGTTAGTGTTAGGGATTGGGTTAGGGTTAGTTTTAGGGTTTGAGTTAGGGTTAGGGTTAGGGTTAGGGTTAGGGTTAGGGTTAAGTTTCGTATTTTGGTTAGGGTTAGGGTTAGGGTTAGGGTTAGGGTTAGGGTTACGGTTTGGGTTAGGGTTAGGGTTAGCGTTACGGGTTGGGTTTGTGTTAGGGTTAGGGGTTGGGTTTGTGTTGGGGTTAGGGTTAGGTTTAGGATTAGGGTTAGGGTTATGGTTAGGATTAGGGTTAGGATTAGGGTTAGGTTTAGGTTTTGGGTTAGGGTTAGGGTTAGGGTTAGGGTTAGGATTAGGGTTAGTTTTAGGATTAGACTTAGAGTTAGGGTTAGGGTTAGGGTTAGGGTTTGGGTTAGGGTTTGGGTTAGGGTTAGGGTTAGTGTTAGAGGTTGGTTTTGTGTTAGGGTTACGGTTAGGGTTAGGATTAGGGTTAGGGTTAGGGTTAGGATTAGGGTTAGGTTTATGATTAGAGTTAGAGTCTGGGTTAGGTTTTTTGTTTGGGTTAGGGTTAGGGTTAGGGTTTGGGTTAGTTTTAGGGTTAGGGTTAGTGTTAGGGTTAGTTTATGGGTTAGGGTTAGGTTTAGGGTTAGGGTTAGGTTTAGGGTTAGGGTTTGGGTTAGGGTTAGGGTTAGGGTTAGGGTTTGAGTTAGGGTTAGGGTTAGGGTTAGGGTTTGGGTTAGGGTTAGGGTTAGTGTTAGTGGTTGGGTTTGTGTGAGCGTTAGGGTTAGGGTTAGGATTTGGGTTAGGGTTAGGGTTAGGGTTAGTATTAGGGTTAGGTTTAGGATTAGAGTTAGAGTTAGGGTTAGGGTTTTGGTTTGTGTTAGGTTTAGGGTTAGGATTTGGGTTAGTGTTAATGTTAGGGTTAGTGTTACGGTTAGGGTTTGGGTTAGGGTTAGGTTTAGGTTTAGGTTTTTGGTTAGGTTTAGGGTTAGGGTTAGGGTTTGGGTTCGGGTTACAGTTAGGGTTATGGTTAGGGTTTGAGTTAGGGTTAGGTTAGTGTTAGGGTTAGGGTTTGGTTTAGGGTTAGGTTTAGGGTTAGGGTTTGAGTTTGAGTTAGGTTAAGGCTTAGAATTAGGGTTAGTGTTATTTTGGGTTAGGGTTAGGGTTAGGGTTAGTTTTAGGGTTAGTTTTGGGTTAGGGTTATGTTTAGGATCAGGGTTAGGGTTAGGTTTTGTGTTAGGGTTTGGGTTAGGGTTAGGATTAGGATTTGGGTTAGGGTTAGGGTTTGGGTTAGGGTTAGGGTTAGGGTTAGGGTTAGGGTTTGGGTTAGGGTTAGGTTCAGGTTTAGGGTTAGAGTTAGGGTATGGTTTAGGGTTAGGGTTAGTGTTAGGTTTAGGTTTTGGGTTAGGTTTAGGGTTAGGGTTATGGTTTGTGTTCGGCTTAGAATTAGGATTAGGGTTAGGGTTAGGGTTAGGTTTAAGGTTTGGGTTAGGGCTAGGGTTAGGGTTAGGTTTTGAATTTGAATTAGGTTTAAGTTAACGTTAGGTTTAACGTTAGGGTTAGTGTTATGGTTTGATTAGGGTTAGGGTTAGTGTTAGCGATAGGGTTAGGGTTTGGGTTAGGGTTAGGGTTTGGGTTAGGGCTAGGGTTTGGGGTAGGGTTATGGATAGGGTTAGCGTTACGATTAGGGTTAAGTTTAGGGTTTGGGTTTTTTGTTAGGTTTAGGGTTAAGTTTACGGTTAGGGTTAGGGTTATGGTTTGTGTTAACGTTTGTTGTTAGGGGTGAGGTATTAGGTTTAGGGTTATGGTTAGGGTTAGGATTTGGGTTAGGGTTAGGGTTAGGTTTAGGTTTACTTTTTGGATGTGGGTTAGGGTTAGGTTTAGGATTAGGGTTAGGGTTAGTGTTAGGGTTACGGTTTGGGTTAGGGTTAGGGTTAGGGTTAGGGTTAGTGTTAGGGTTACGGTTTGGGTTAGGGTTAGGGTTAGGTTTAGGGTTAGGGTTTAGTTTAGGGTTAGGGTTTGATTTAGGGTTAGGGTTAGCTTAGGGTTAGGGTTTGGTTTAGGGTTAGTGTTATTTTTTGGGTTAAGTTTAGGGTTAGGATAAGGGTTAGGGTTAGGGTTAGGGTTAGTGTTTGAGTTAGGGTTAGGGTTAGGGTTAGGGTTAGGGTTAGGGTTAGGATTTGGGTTAGGGTTTGGGTTAGGGTTAGGGTTAGGGTTAGGGTTAGGATTTGGGTTAGGGTTTGGGTTAGGGTTATGGTTAGGGTTAATGTTAGGGTTTGATTTAGGGTTAGGGTTACGGTTAGGTTTACGGTTTGGGTTAGGGTTAGGGTTAGGGTTATGGGTTGGGTTTGTGTTAGGGTTAGGGTTAGGGTTAGGATTAGGGTTAGGGTTAGGGTTAGGGTTACGGTTAGGGTTAGGGTTAGGATTATGGTTAGGTTTAGGTTTTGGGTTAGGGTTACGGTTAGGGTTAATGATAGGGTTTTCATTAGGGTTAGGGTTAGGGTTAGGATTAGGGTTAGGGTTTTGGTTTAGGTTAGGTTTAGGGTTAGGGTTTGGGTTAGTTTTAGGGTTAGGGTTAGGTTTTGGGTTAGGGTTTGCGTTAGGGTTAGGGTTAGGGTTTGAGTTAGGGTTAGGGTTAAGGAAAGGGTTTGGTTTAGGGTTAGAGTTAGGGGTTGGGTTTGTGTCAGGGTCAGGGTAAGGGGTAGGATAAGGGATAGGGTTAGGTTTAGGATTACGGTTAGGGATAGGATTAGAGTTAGGTTTAGGGTTTTGGTTTAGGTTAGGGTTAGGGTTAGGGTTTGGGTTAGTGTTAGGTTTAGGTTTTGGGTTAGGTTTAGGGTTAGGGTTAAGGTTTGTGTTCGGGTTCGAATTAGGATTAGGGTTAGGGTTAGTGTAAGGGTTAAGGTTTGGGTTAGGGCTAGGGTTATGTTTAGGTTTTGAGTTTAAATTAGTTTTATGTTTAACGTTAGGTTTAACGTTAGGTTTAGTGTTATGGTTTGATTAGGGTTAGGGTTAGAGTTAGCGATAGGGTTAGGGTTTGGGTTAGGGTTAGCGTTTGGGTTAGGGTTAGGGTTTGGGGTAGGGTTATGGATAGGGTTAGGGTTACGATTAGGGTTAAGTTTAGGGTTTGGGTTTTTTGTTAGGTTTAGGGTTAGGGTTAGGGTTAGGGTTAAGTTTACGGTTACGGTTAGGGTTATGGTTTGGGTTAACGTTTGTTGTTAGGGGTTAGGTATTAGGTTTAGGGTTATGGTTAGGGTTAGGGTTTTGGTTAGGGTTAGGGTTAGGTTTAGGTTTACTTTTTGGGTTAGGGTAAGGGTTAGGTTTAGGATTAGTGTTAGGGTTAGTGTTAGGGTTACAATTTGGGTTACGGTTAGGTTTTGGTTTAGGGTTAGTGTTAGGGTTAGTTTTTGGGTTAGGGTAAGGGTTAGGATTAGGGTTAGGGTTAGGTTTAGGGTTAGGTTTTCGGTTAGGGTTAGGGTTTGGGTTAGGGTTAGGGTTAGGGTTAGGGTTAGGGTTTGGTTTAGGGTTAGTGTTATTTTTTGGGTTAGGTTTAGGGTTAGGATATAGGTTAGGGTTAGATTTAGGGTTAGGGTTTGGGTTAGGGTTTTGGTTAGGGGTAGTATTAGGTTTAGGTTTGCTATTTGTGGTAAGGGTAGGGGTAGGTTTAGGATTAGGGTTAGGGTTAGTATTAGGGGTACGGTTTGGTTTAGGGTTAGGGTTTGGGTTAGGGT
>JAJHUQ010000039.1:8330000-8332500 GCA_035773235.1 Eospalax fontanierii | reverse complement strand
TGTTATGGTTATGGTTATGGTTAGGGTTAGGATTAGGGTTACCATTAGGGTTAAGTTTAGGTTTTGGGTTTGGGTTAGGTTTAGTGTTAGGGTTAGGGTTAGGGTTAGGGTTAGGGTCAATGTTAGGGTTAGTGTTAGCGATAGGGTTAGGGTTTGGGTTAGGGATAGGGTTATGGTTAGGGTTTAGATTTGGGTTAGGGTTAGGGTTAATGTTAGGGTTTGGGTTAGGCTTAGGTTTAGTTTTTGGGTTAGGGTTCGTGTTAGGATTAAGATAAGGTTTAGGTTTAGGGTTAGGGTTTGGGTTAGGGTTAAGGTAAGGGTTAGGGTTTGAGTTAGGGTTAGGTTTAGGGTGAGGGTTAGGGTTTGGGTTAGGGTTAGGGTTAGGGTTAGGGATTGGGTTTGGGTTAGGGTTAGTGTTAGCGTTAGGATTAGGGTTAGGGTTAGGGTTAGGATTAGGGTTACGTTTAGGGTTAAGTTTAGTGTTTGTGTTAACGTTAGGTTTAGGGTTAGGGTTAGGGTTATTGTTAGGGTTTAGGGTTAGGGTTAGGTTCAGGGATTGATTTGGGGTTAGGGTTAGGGTTAGTGTTAGGGTTAGGATTAGGTTTAGGGTTAGGGTTAGGTTTAGATTTTGGTTTAGGTTTATGGTTAGGGTTAGATTTAGGTTTTGGGTTAGGTTTAGGGTTAGGGTTATGTTTTTGGTTCGGTTTAGAATTAGGGTTAGGGTTAGGCTTTCAGTTAGGGTTAGGGTTAGTGTTAGGGTAAAGTTTTGGGTTAGGGTTAGGGTTAGGGTTTGAGTTTTAGTTAGGTTTAGTGTTAGCATTAGGGTTAAGTTTAGTGTTAGTGTTATGGTTTGATTAGGGTTAGGGTTAGGGTTAGGGTTTGGATTAGGGTTAGGTTTAGGTTTTGATTTGGGTTAGTGTTACGGTTAGGATTAGTGTTAAGTTTAGAGTTTGTATTAGGGTTAGGGTTAGGGTTAGGGTTAGGGTTAAGGTTAGGGTTTGAGTTTAAGTTAGGTTTAGGCTTAGCATTAGGGTTAAGATTAGGGTTAGTGTTATGGTTTGGGTTAGGGTTAGGGTTAGGGTTAGGGTTAGGTTTAGGGTAAGGATTTGGGTTAGGGTTTGGGTTAGGGTTATGGTTAGGGTTAATGTTAGGGTTTGAGTTAGGGTTAGGGTTACGGTTAGGGTTACGGTTTGCGTTAGGGTTAGGGTTAGGGTTAGGGGTTGGGTTTGTTTTAGGGTTAGGGTTAGGGTTATGATTAGGGTTAGGGTTAGGGTTACGGTTAGGGTTAGGGTTAGGATTATGGTTAGGTTTAGGTTTTGGGTTAGGGTTAGGGTTAGGGTTAATGATAGGGTTTTCATTAGGGTTAGGGTTAGGGTTAGGATGAGGGTTAGGTTTAGGGTTAGGGTTATAGTTAGGGTTAGGGTTAGGATTAGGGTTAGGGTTAGGGTTTGGGTTAGGGTTATGGATGGGGTTAGAGTTTAGGGTTAGTGTTAGGTTTAGGGTTTGGGTTAGGTTTAGGGTTAGGGTTTGGGTTAGGGTTAAGGTAAGGGTTAGGGTTTGAGTTAGGTTTAGGTTTAGGGTGAGGGTTAGGGTTTGGTTTAGGGTTAGTGTTAGGGTTAGGGATTGGTTTTGGGTTAGGGTTAGTGTTAGCGTTAGGATTAGGGTTAGGGTTAGGGTTAGGGTTATGGTTAGGGTTTGGGTTAGGTTTAGGGTTAGGGTTATTGTTATGGTTATGGTTAGGGTTAGGGTTAGGATTAGGGTTACCATTAGGGTTAAGTTTAGGTTTTGGGTTTGGGTTAGGTTTAGTGTTGGGGTTAGGGTTAGGGTTAGGCATAGGGTTAGGGTTAGGGTTAGGGTTAGGGTCAGGGTTAGGGTTAGCGTTAGCGATAGGGTTAGGGTTTGTGTTAGGGATAGGGTTATGGTTAGGGTTTGGATTTGGGTTAGGGTTAGGGTTAGGGTTAGGGTTAAGGTTAGGGTTTGGGTTAGGCTTAGGTTTAGTTTTTGGGTTAGGGTTCGTGTTAGGATTAAGATTAGGGTTAGGTTTAGGGTTAGGGTTTGGGTTAGGGTTAAGGTAAGGGTTAGGGTTTGAGTTAGGGTTAGGTTTAGGGTGAGGGTTAGGGTTTGGGTTAGGGTTAGGGTTAGGGTTAGGGATTGGGTTTGGGTTAGGGTTAGTGTTAGCGTTAGGATTAGGGTTAGGGTTAGGGTTAGGATTAGGGTTACGATTAGGGTTAAGTTTAGGGTTTGGGTTTGGGTTAGGTTTAGGGTTTGGGTTAGGGCTAGGGTTACGTTTAGGGTTAGGGTTAGGGTAAGGTTTGGGTTAGGGTTAGAGTTAGGGTTAAGTTTTGGGTTAGAGTAAGGGTAGGGTTAGGGTTTGGGTTTGGGTTAGGGTTAGGTTTAGGCTTTGGGTTAATGTTTGCGGTTAGGGGTTAGGGGTTAGGTGTAGGGTTAGTGTTAGTGTTAGGGTTTTGGTTAGGGTTAGGGTTATGGTTAGGGTTTGGGT
>JAJHUQ010000039.1:8315000-8327500 GCA_035773235.1 Eospalax fontanierii | reverse complement strand
GGTTAGGGTTAGGGTTAGGCTTTGGGTTAGGGTTATGGTTAGGGTTAGAGTTTAGGGCTAGTGTTAGGTTGAGGGTTTGGGTTAGGGTTGGGGTTAGGGTTAGAATTAGTGTTAGGGTGAGGTTTAGGGTTATGGTTTGGTTTAGGGTTAGGGTTAGGTTTAGGTTTAGGTTTTGGGTTAGGTTTAGGGTTAGTGTTATGGTTAGGAATAAGGTTAGGGTTTGGGTTAGGGTTAGGGTTACGGTGTGATTTTGGGTTAGTGATAGGGTTAGGGTTTGTGTTTGGGTTAGGGTTAGGTTTAGGTTTAGGTTTAGGTTTTGGGTTTATATTAGTGTTAGGGTTATGGATTGTGTTAGGGTTAGGGTTAGGAATAGGGTTAGGGTTAGGGTTATTGTTAGGGTTTGGGTTAGGGTTAGGGTTTGGGTTAGTGTTAGGTTTAGGTTTTGGGTTAGGGTTAGAGTTAGGATTAGGGTTTGGGTTATGGTTAGGGTTTGGGTTAGGATTAGGTTTAGGGTTAGGGTTAGGTTTAGAGTTCGGGTTTAGGGTTAGGATTACGTTTAGGGTTTGGTTTAGGATTAGGGTTAGGGTGAGGGTTGGGTTAGGATTAGGGATAGGGTTAGGGTTAGTGTTAAGATTTGTTTTAGGGTTAGGGTTAGGGTTAGGTTTAGGTTTTGGGTTAGGTTTAGGGTTACGGGTAGGGTTTGGGTTCGGCTTAGGGTTAATGTTAGGGTTTCGTTTAGGGTTAGGTTTAGGTTTTGATTTGAGTTAGTGTTAGAGTTAGGGTTAGTGTTAAGTTTAACGTTTGGGTAAGGGTTAGGGTTAATGTTAGGGTTAAGATTAGGATTAAGTTTAGGGTTTGGGTTTGGTTAGGTTTATGGTTAGGGATAGGGTTTGGGTTAGGTTTAGGGTTTGGGTTACGGTTAGGGTTAGGGTTTAGGTTAAGGTTAGGGTTAGGGTTAGGGTTAGGAATAGGGTTAGGTTTTGGTTTAGGGTTAGGGTTACGGTGCGGGTTTGGGTTAGTTATAGGGTTAGGGTTTGGGTTTGGGTAAGGGTTAGGGTTAGGGTTAGGGTTTGGCTTAGGGTTTTGTTTAGGTTCAGGGTTAGGTTAGGGTTAGGGTTAGGGTTTGGGTTAGGGTTAGGGTTTGATTAGGTTTTGGGTTAGGGTTAGGTTTAGGGTTAGGGTTTGGGTTAAGGTTAGGGTTAGGGTAAAGGTTAGGAATAGGTTTGGGTTAGTGTTAGGGTTACGGTTAGGTTTAGGAATAGGGTTAGGGTTAGGGTTATTGTTAGGGTTTGGGTTAGAGTTTGTGTTAGGGTTAGGTTTAGATTTTGGATTCGGTTTAGAATTAGAGTTATGGTTAGGGTTTGAGTTAGGGTTAGGGTTAGGGTTAGTGTTAGGTTTAGGATTAGGATTAGGTTTAGGTTTTGGGTTAGGGTTAGGGTTAGGATAAATGTTAGGGTTTTGATAAGGGTTAGGGTTAGGATTAGAGTTAGGGTTAGGGTTTGGGTTAGGGTTAGGGTTAGGATTAGGGTTTGGGTTAGTGTTCGAGTTAGGGTTAGTTTTTGGGTTAGGGTTAGGGTTAGGATTAGGGTTAGGGATAGGTTTAGGTTTAGGTTTTGGGTAAGGGTTAGGGCTTGGGTTAGGGTTAGGGTTAGGGTTAGGGTTAGGGTTTGATTTAGGGTTAGTGTTATTTTTCGGGTTAGGTTTAGGTTTACGATAAGGGTTAGTGTTAGGTTTAGGGTTAGGGTTTGGGTTAGGGTTAGGCTTAGTGTTTGAGTTAGGGTTAGGGTTAGGGTTAGGGTTAGGGTTAGGGTTAGGTTTAGGATTTGGGTTAGGGTTTGGGTTAGGGTTAGGGTTAGGGTTAGGGTTAGGTTTAGGGTTAATGATAGGGTTTTGATTAGGTTTAGGGTTAGGATTAGAGTTAGGGTTAGGGTTTTGGTTTAGGTTAGGGTTAGGGTTAGGTTTTGGGTTAGTTTTAGGGTTAGGGTTAGTGTTAGGGTTAGTTTTTGTGTTAGGGTTAGGTTTAGGATTAGGGTTAGGGTTAGGTTTAGGGTTAGGGTTTGGGTTAGGGTTAGGGTTAGGGTTAGGGTTAGGGATTGAGTTAGGGTTAGGGTTAGGGTTAGGGTTTGGGTTAGGGTTAGGGTTAGGGGTTAGGTTTGTGTTAGGGTTAGGGTTAGGTTTAGGATAAGGGTTATGGTTAGGGTTAGGATTAGGGTTAGGGATAGGATTAGAGTTAGGGTTAGGGTTTTGGTTTGGGTTAGGGTTAGGGTTAGGATTTGGGTTAGTTTTAGGGTTAGGGTTAGTGTTAGGGTTAGGGTTTGGGTTAGGGTTAGGGTTAGGGTTAGGTTTAGGTTTTTGGTTAGGTTTAGGGTTAGGGTTAGGGTTTGGGTTCGGGTTAGATTTAGTGTTATGGTTAGGGTTTGAGTTAGGGTTAGGTTAGTGTTAGGGTTAGGGTTTGGTTTAGGGTTAGGTTTAGCATTAGGGTTTGAGTTTGAGTTATGTTTAGGCTTAGCATTAGGGTTAAGGTTAGGGTTAGTGTTATGGTTTGGGTTAGGGTTAGGGTTAGGGTTAGGGTTTGGGTTAGGGTTAGGGTTAGTGTTAGGGTTTGGGTTAGGGTTAGAGTTAGTGTGAGGGTTATGTTTAGGGTATTCGTTAGGGTTAGGGTTTTGGGTTAGGGTTAGAAATAAGGTGAGGGTTAGGGTTAGGGTTAGGGTTAGGGTTAGTTTTAGGAATAGGGTTAGGTTAGGGTTATTGTTAGGGTTTAGGTTAGGGTTTGTGTTACGGTTAGGTTTAGGTTTTGGGTTAGGGTTACAGTTAGGGTTAGAGTTTGATTTAGGGTTAGGGTTAGGGTTAGGGATAGGGTTTGTGTTAGGGTTTAGGGTTAGGGTTTGTGTTAGGGTTTGGGTTAAGTTTAGGTTTAGGGTTAGGGTTAGGGTTAGGGTTTGGGCTGGGTTAGGGTTAGGATTAGGGTTTGGGTTAGGGTTCGGGTTAGGGTTAGTTCTTGGCTTAGGGTTAGGGTTAGGATTAGGGTTAGGCTTAGGTTTAGGCTTAGGGTTTGGGTAAGGATTAGGGTTTGGGTTAGGGTTAGGGTTAGTGTTAGGGTTAAGGTTTGGTTTAGGGTTAGTGTTATTTTTTGCGTTAGATTTAGGGTTAGGATAAATGTTAGGGTTAGGTTTAGGGTTAGGGTTTGGGTTAGGGTTAGGGTTAGGTTTTGAGTTATGGTTAGGGTTTTTGGTTTGGTTTAGGGTTAGGGTTAGGGTTTTGGTTAGTGTTAGGGTTAGTGTTAGTGTTAGTGTTAGGGATTGGGTTAGTGTTAGGTTTAGGGTTTGAGTTAGGGTTAGGGTTAGGGTTAGGGTTAGGGTTAGGTTTAGGGTTAGGGTTAGGGTTAGGGTTACGGTTACGGTTTGGGTTAGGGTTAGGGTTAGCGTTAGTGGTTGGGTTTGTGTTAGTGTTAGGGGTTGGGTTTGTGTTAGGGTTAGGGTTAGGTTTAGGATTAGGATTAGGGTTATGGTTAGGGTTAGGGTTAGGATTAGGGTTAGGTTTAGGTTTTGGGTTAGGGTTAGGGTTAGGGTTAGGGGTAGGGTTAGGTTTAGGGTTAATGATAGGGCTTTGATTAGGTTTAGGGTCAGGATTAGAGTTAGGGTTAGGGTTTTGGTTTAGGTTAGGGTTAGGGTTAGGTTTTGGGTTAGTTTTAGGGTTAGGGTTAGTGTTAGGGTTAGTTTTTGGGTTAGGGTTAGGTTTAGGATTAGGGTTAGGGTTAGGTTTAGGGTTAGGGTTTGGGTTAGGGTTAGGGTTAGGGTTAGGGTTAGGGATTGAGTTAGGGTTAGGGTTAGGGTTAGGGTTTGGGTTAGGGTTAGGGTTAGGGGTTAGGTTTGTGTTAGGTTTAGGGTTAGGTTTAGGATAAGGGTTATGGTTAGGGTTAGTATTAGGGTTAGGGATAGGATTAGAGTTAGGGTTAGGGTTTTGGTTTGGGTTAGGGTTAGGGTTAGGATTTGGGTTATTTTTAGGGTTAGGGTTAGTGTTAGGGTTAGGGTTTGGGTTAGGGTTAGGTTTAGGGTTAGGTTTAGGTTTTTAGTTAGGTTTAGGGTTAGGGTTAGGGTTTGGGTTCGGGTTAGATTTAGTGTTATGATTAGGGTTTGAGTTAGGGTTAGGTTAGTGTTAGGGTTAGGGTTTGGTTTAGGGTTAGGTTTAGCATTAGGGTTTGAGTTTGAGTTATGTTTAGGCTTAGCATTAGGGTTAAGGTTAGGGTTAGTGTTATGGTTTGGGTTAGGGTTAGGGTTAGGGTTAGGGTTTGGGTTAGGGTTAGGGTTAGTGTTAGGGTTTGGGTTAGGGTTAGAGTTAGCGTGAGGGTTATGTTTAGGGTATTCGTTAGGGTTAGGGTTTTGGGTTAGGGTTAGGAATAAGGTTAGGGTTAGGGTTAGGGTTAGGGTTAGGGTTAGGGTTAGTGTTAGGAATAGGGTTAGGTTAGGGTTATTGTTAGGGTTTAGGTTAGGGTTTGTGTTACGGTTAGGTTTAGGTTTTGGGTTAGGGTTACAGTTAGGGTTAGAGTTTGATTTAGGGTTAGGGTTAGGGTTAGGGATAGGGTTTGTGTTAGGGTTTAGGGTTAGGGTTTGTGTTAGGGTTTGGGTTAAGTTTAGGTTTAGGGTTAGGGTTAGGGTTAGGGTTTGGGCTGGGTTAGGGTTAGGATTAGGGTTTGGGTTAGGGTTCGGGTTAGGGTTAGTTCTTGGCTTAGGGTTAGGGTTAGGATTAGGTTTAGGGTTAGGTTTAGGCTTAGGGTTTGGGTAAGGATTAGGGTTTGGGTTAGGGTTAGGGTTAGTGTTAGGGTTAAGGTTTGGTTTAGGGTTAGTGTTATTTTTTGCGTTAGATTTAGGGTTAGGATAAATGTTAGGGTTAGGTTTAGGGTTAGGGTTTGGGTTAGGGTTAGGGTTAGGGTTTGAGTTATGGTTAGGGTTTTTGGTTTGGTTTAGGGTTAGGGTTAGGGTTTTGGTTAGTGTTAGGGTTAGTGTTAGTGTTAGTGTTAGGGACTGGGTTAGGGTTAGGTTTAGGGTTTGAGTTAGGATAAGGGTCAGGGATAGGGTTAGTGTTAGGGATAGGGTTAGGGTTACGTTTAGGATTTTGGTTAGGGTTAGGGTTAGGGTTAGGGTTACGGTTACGGTTTGGGTTAGGGTTAGGGTTAGCGTTAGGGGTTGGGTTTGTGTTAGTGTTAGGGGTTGGGTTTGTGTTAGGGTTAGGGTTAGGTTTAGGATTAGGGTTAGGGTTATGGTTAGGGTTAGGGTTAGGATTAGGGTTAGGTTTAGGTTTTGGGTTAGGGTTAGGGTTAGGGTTAGGTTAGGGTTAGGTTTAGGGTTAATGATAGAGTTTTGATTAGGTTTAGGGTTAGGATTAGAGTTAGGGTTAGGGTTTTGGTTTAGGTTAGGGTTAGGGTTAGGTTTTGGGTTAGTTTTAGGGTTAGGGTTAGTGTTAGGGTTAGTTTTTGTGTTAGGGTTAGGTTTAGGATTAGGGTTAGGGTTAGGTTTAGGGTTAGGGTTTGGGTTAGGGTTAGGGTTAGGGTTAGGGTTAGGGATTGAGTTAGGGTTAGGGTTAGGGTTAGGGTTTGGGTTAGGGTTAGGGTTAGGGGTTAGGTTTGTGTTAGGGTTAGGGTTAGGTTTAGGATAAGGGTTATGGTTAGGGTTAGGATTAGGGTTAGGGATAGGATTAGAGTTAGGGTTAGGGTTTTGGTTTGGGTTAGAGTTAGGGTTAGGATTTGGGTTAGTTTTAGGATTAGGGTTAGTGTTAGGGTTAGGGTTTGGGTTAGGGTTAGGGTTAGGGTTAGGTTTAGGTTTTTGGTTAGGTTTAGGGTTAGGGTTAGGGTTTGGGTTCGGGTTAGATTTAGTGTTATGGTTAGGGTTTGAGTTAGGGTTAGGTTAGTGTTAGGGTTAGGGTTTGGTTTAGGGTTAGGTTTAGCATTAGGGTTTGAGTTTGAGTTATGTTTAGGCTTAGCATTAGGGTTAAGGTTAGGGTTAGTGTTATGGTTTGGGTTAGGGTTAGGGTTAGGGTTAGGGTTTGGGTTAGGGTTAGGGTTAGTGTTAGGGTTTGGGTTAGGGTTAGAGTTAGCGTGAGGGTTATGTTTAGGGTATTCGTTAGGGTTAGGGTTTTGGGTTAGGGTTAGGAATAAGGTTAGGGTTAGGGTTAGGGTTAGGGTTAGGGTTAGTGTTAGGAATAGGGTTAGGTTAGGGTTATTGTTAGGGTTTAGGTTAGGGTTTGTGTTACGGTTAGGTTTAGGTTTTGGGTTAGGGTTACAGTTAGGGTTAGAGTTTGATTTAGGGTTAGGGTTAGGGTTAGGGATAGGGTTTGTGTTAGGGTTTAGGGTTAGGGTTTGTGTTAGGGTTTGGTTTAAGTTTAGGTTTAGGGTTAGGGTTAGGGTTAGGGTTTGGGCTGGGTTAGGGTTAGGATTAGGGTTTGGGTTAGGGTTCGGGTTAGGGTTAGTTCTTGGCTTAGGGTTAGGGTTAGGATTAGGGTTAGGGTTAGGTGTAGGCTTAGGGTTTGGGTAAGGATTAGGGTTTGGGTTAGGGTTAGGGTTAGTGTTAGGGTTAAGGTTTGGTTTAGGGTTAGTGTTATTTTTTGCGTTAGATTTAGGGTTAGGATAAATGTTAGGGTTAGGTTTAGAGTTTGGGTTTGGGTTAGGGTTAGGGTTAGGGTTTGAGTTATGTTTAGGGTTTTTGGTTTGGTTTAGGGTTAGGGTTAGGGTTTTGGTTAGTGTTAGGGTTAGTGTTAGTGTTAGTGTTAGGGATTGGGTTAGGGTTAGGTTTAGGGTTTGAGTTAGGGTTAGGGTTAGGGTTAGGGTTAGGGTTAGGGTTAGGGTTAGGGTTACGTTTAGGATTTTGTTTAGGGTTAGGGTTAGGGTTAGGGTTACGGTTACGGTTTGGGTTAGGGTTAGGGTTAGCGTTAGGGGTTGGGTTTGTGTTAGTGTTAGGGGTTGGGTTTGTGTTAGGGTTAGGGTTAGGTTTAGGATTAGGGTTAGGATTAGGGTTACGGTTAGGGTTAGGATTAGGGTTAAGTTTAGGTTTTGGGTTAGGGTTAGGGTTAGGGTTAGGGTTAGGATTTGTGTTTGGGTTAGGGTTAGAGTTAGGGTTAGGGTTAGGGTTAGGTTTAGGGTTAATGATAGGGTTTTGATTAGGTTTAGGGTTAGGATTAGAGTTAGGGTTAGGGTTTTGGTTTAGGTTAGGGTTAGGGTTAGATTTTGGGTTAGTTTTAGGGTTAGGGTTAGTGTTAGGGTTAGTTTTTGTGTTAGGGTTAGGTTTAGGATTAGGGTTAGGGTTAGGTTTAGGGTTAGGGTGTGGGTTAGGGTTAGGGTTAGGGTTAGGGTTAGGGATTGAGTTAGGGTTAGGGTTAGGGTTAGGGTTTGGGTTAGGGTTAGGGTTAGGGGTTAGGTTTGTGTTAGGGTTAGGGTTAGGTTTAGGATAAGGGTTATGGTTAGGGTTAGGATTAGGGTTAGGGATAGGATTAGAGTTAGGGTTAGGGTTTTGGTTTGGGTTAGGGTTAGGGTTAGGATTTGGGTTAGTTTTAGGGTTAGGGTTAGTGTTAGGGTTAGGGTTTGGGTTAGGGTTAGGGTTAGGGTTAGGTTTAGGTTTTTGGTTAGGTTTAGGGTTAGGGTTAGGGTTTGGGTTCGGGTTAGATTTAGTGTTATGGTTAGGGTTTGAGTTAGGGTTAGGTTAGTGTTAGGGTTAGGGTTTGGTTTAGGGTTAGGTTTAGCATTAGGGTTTGAGTTTGAGTTATGTTTAGGCTTAGCATTAGGGTTAAGGTTAGGGTTAGTGTTATGGTTTGGGTTAGGGTTAGGGTTAGGGTTAGGGTTTGGGTTAGGGTTAGGGTTAGTGTTAGGGTTTGGGTTAGGGTTAGAGTTAGTGTGAGGGTTATGTTTAGGGTATTCGTTAGGGTTAGGGTTTTGGGTTAGGGTTAGAAATAAGGTGAGGGTTAGGGTTAGGGTTAGGGTTAGGGTTAGTTTTAGGAATACGGTTAGGTTAGGGTTATTGTTAGGGTTTAGGTTAGGGTTTGTGTTACGGTTAGGTTTAGGTTTTGGGTTAGGGTTACAGTTAGGGTTAGAGTTTGATTTAGGGTTAGGGTTAGGGTTAGGGATAGGGTTTGTGTTAGGGTTTAGGGTTAGGGTTTGTGTTAGGGTTTGGGTTAAGTTTAGGTTTAGGGTTAGGGTTAGGGTTAGGGTTTGGGCTGGGTTAGGGTTAGGATTAGGGTTTGGGTTAGGGTTCGGGTTAGGGTTAGTTCTTGGCTTAGGGTTAGGGTTAGGATTAGGGTTAGGGTTAGGTTTAGGCTTAGGGTTTGGGTAAGGATTAGGGTTTGGGTTAGGGTTAGGGTTAGTGTTAGGGTTAAGGTTTGGTTTAGGGTTAGTGTTATTTTTTGCGTTAGATTTAGGGTTAGGATAAATGTTAGGGTTAGGTTTAGGGTTAGGGTTTGGGTTAGGGTTAGGGTTAGGTTTTGAGTTATGGTTAGGGTTTTTGGTTTGGTTTAGGGTTAGGGTTAGGGTTTTGGTTAGTGTTAGGGTTAGTGTTAGTGTTAGTGTTAGGGATTGGGTTAGTGTTAGGTTTCGGGTTTGAGTTAGGGTTAGGGTTAGGGTTAGGGTTAGGGTTAGGGTTAGGGTTAGATTTAGGGTTACGGTTACGGTTTGGGTTAGGGTTAGGGTTAGCGTTAGGGGTTGGGTTTGTGTTAGTGTTAGGGGTTGGGTTTGTGTTAGGGTTAGGGTTAGGTTTAGGATTAGGGTTAGGGTTATGGTTAGGGTTAGGGTTAGGATTAGGGTTAGGTTTAGGTTTTGGGTTAGGGTTAGGGTTAGGGTTAGGGTTAGGGTTAGGTTTAGGGTTAATGATAGGGTTTTGATTAGGTTTAGGGTCAGGATTAGAGTTAGGGTTAGGGTTTTGGTTTAGGTTAGGGTTAGGGTTAGGTTTTGGGTTAGTTTTAGGGTTAGGGTTAGTGTTAGGGTTAGTTTTTGGGTTAGGGTTAGGTTTAGGATTAGGGTTAGGGTTAGGTTTAGGGTTAGGGTTTGGGTTAGGGTTAGGGTAAGGGTTAGGGTTAGGGATTGAGTTAGGGTTAGGGTTAGGGTTAGGGTTTGGGTTAGGGTTAGGGTTAGGGGTTAGGTTTGTGTTAGGGTTAGGGTTAGGTTTAGGATAAGGGTTATGGTTAGGGTTAGTATTAGGGTTAGGGATAGGATTAGAGTTAGGGTTAGGGTTTTGGTTTGGGTTAGGGTTAGGGTTAGGATTTGGGTTAGTTTTAGGGTTAGGGTTAGTGTTAGGGTTAGGGTTTGGGTTAGGGTTAGGGTTAGGGTTAGGTTTAGGTTTTTAGTTAGGTTTAGGGTTAGGGTTAGGGTTTGGGTTCGGGTTAGATTTAGTGTTATGATTAGGGTTTGAGTTAGGGTTAGGTTAGTGTTAGGGTTAGGGTTTGGTTTAGGGTTAGGTTTAGCATTAGGGTTTGAGTTTGAGTTATGTTTAGGCTTAGCATTAGGGTTAAGGTTAGGGTTAGTGTTATGGTTTGTGTTAGGGTTAGGGTTAGGGTTAGGGTTTGGGTTAGGGTTAGGGTTAGTGTTAGGGTTTGGGTTAGGGTTAGAGTTAGCGTGAGGGTTATGTTTAGGGTATTCGTTAGGGTTAGGGTTTTGGGTTAGGGTTAGGAATAAGGTTAGGGTTAGGGTTAGGGTTAGGGTTAGGGTTAGTGTTAGGAATAGGGTTAGGTTAGGGTTATTGTTAGGGTTTAGGTTAGGGTTTGTGTTACGGTTAGGTTTAGGTTTTGGGTTAGGGTTACAGTTAGGGTTAGAGTTTGATTTAGGGTTAGGGTTAGGGTTAGGGATAGGGTTTGTGTTAGGGTTTAGGGTTAGGGTTTGTGTTAGGGTTTGGGTTAAGTTTAGGTTTAGGGTTAGGGTTAGGGTTAGGGTTTGGGCTGGGTTAGGGTTAGGATTAGGGTTTGGGTTAGGGTTCGGGTTAGGGTTAGTTCTTGGCTTAGGGTTAGGGTTAGGATTAGGGTTAGGGTTAGGTTTAGGCTTAGGGTTTGGGTAAGGATTAGGGTTTGGGTTAGGGTTAGGGTTAGTGTTAGGGTTAAGGTTTGGTTTAGGGTTAGTGTTATTTTTTGCGTTAGATTTAGGGTTAGGATAAATGTTAGGGTTAGGTTTAGGGTTAGGGTTTGGGTTAGGGTTAGGGTTAGGGTTTGAGTTATGGTTAGGGTTTTTGGTTTGGTTTAGGGTTAGGGTTAGGGTTTTGGTTAGTGTTAGGGTTAGTGTTAGTGTTAGTGTTAGGGACTGGGTTAGGGTTAGGTTTAGGGTTTGAGTTAGGGTTAGGGTTAGGGTTAGGGTTAGGGTTAGGGTTAGGGTTAGGGTTACGTTTAGGATTTTGGTTAGGGTTAGGGTTAGGGTTAGGGTTACGGTTACGGTTTGGGTTAGGGTTAGGGTTAGCGTTAGGGGTTGGGTTTGTGTTAGTGTTAGGGGTTGGGTTTGTGTTAGGGTTAGGGTTAGGTTTAGGATTAGGGTTAGGGTTATGGTTAGGGTTAGGGTTAGGATTAGGGTTAGGTTTAGGTTTTGGGTTAGGGTTAGGGTTAGGGTTAGGTTAGGGTTAGGTTTAGGGTTAATGATAGAGTTTTGATTAGGTTTAGGTTTAGGATTAGAGTTAGGGTTAGGGTTTTGGTTTAGGTTAGGGTTAGGGTTAGGTTTTGGGTTAGTTTTAGGGTTAGGGTTAGTGTTAGGGTTAGTTTTTGTGTTAGGGTTAGGTTTAGGATTAGGGTTAGGGTTAGGTTTAGGGTTAGGGTTTGGGTTAGGGTTAGGGTTAGGGTTAGGGTTAAGGATTGAGTTAGGGTTAGGGTTAGGGTTAGGGTTTGGGTTAGGGTTAGGGTTAGGGGTTAGGTTTGTGTTAGGGTTAGGGTTAGGTTTAGGATAAGGGTTATGGTTAGGGTTAGGATTAGGGTTAGGGATAGGATTAGAGTTAGGGTTAGGGTTTTGGTTTGGGTTAGGGTTAGGGTTAGGATTTGGGTTAGTTTTAGGATTAGGGTTAGTGTTAGGGTTAGGGTTTGGGTTAGGGTTAGGGTTAGGGTTAGGTTTAGGTTTTTGGTTAGGTTTAGGGTTAGGGTTAGGGTTTGGGTTCGGGTTAGATTTAGTGTTATGGTTAGGGTTTGAGTTAGGGTTAGGTTAGTGTTAGGGTTAGGGTTTGGTTTAGGGTTAGGTTTAGCATTAGGGTTTGAGTTTGAGTTATGTTTAGGCTTAGCATTAGGGTTAAGGTTAGGGTTAGTGTTATGGTTTGGGTTAGGGTTAGGGTTAGGGTTAGGGTTTGGGTTAGGGTTAGGGTTAGTGTTAGGGTTTGGGTTAGGGTTAGAGTTAGCGTGAGGGTTATGTTTAGGGTATTCGTTAGGGTTAGGGTTTTGGGTTAGGGTTAGGAATAAGGTTAGGGTTAGGGTTAGGGTTAGGGTTAGGGTTAGTGTTAGGAATAGGGTTAGGTTAGGGTTATTGTTAGGGTTTAGGTTAGGGTTTGTGTTACGGTTAGGTTTAGGTTTTGGGTTAGGGTTACAGTTAGGGTTAGAGTTTGATTTAGGGTTAGGGTTAGGGTTAGGGATAGGGTTTTTGTTAGGGTTTAGGGTTAGGGTTTGTGTTAGGGTTTGGGTTAAGTTTAGGTTTAGGGTTAGGGTTAGGGTTAGGGTTTGGGCTGGGTTAGGGTTAGGATTAGGGTTTGGGTTAGGGTTCGGGTTAGGGTTAGTTCTTGGCTTAGGGTTAGGGTTAGGATTAGGGTTAGGGTTAGGTTTAGGCTTAGGGTTTGGGTAAGGATTAGGGCTTGGGTTAGGGTTAGGGTTAGTGTTAGGGTTAAGGTTTGGTTTAGGGTTAGTGTTATTTTTTGCGTTAGATTTAGGGTTAGGATAAATGTTAGGGTTAGGTTTAGAGTTTGGGTTTGGGTTAGGGTTAGGGTTAGGGTTTGAGTTATGGTTAGGGTTTTTGGTTTGGTTTAGGGTTAGGGTTAGGGTTTTGGTTAGTGTTAGGGTTAGTGTTAGTGTTAGTGTTAGGGATTGGGTTAGGGTTAGGTTTAGGGTTTGAGTTAGGGTTAGGGTTAGGGTTAGGGTTAGGGTTAGGGTTAGGGTTAGGGTTACGTTTAGGATTTTGTTTAGGGTTAGGGTTAGGGTTAGGGTTACGGTTACGGTTTGGGTTAGGGTTAGGGTTAGCGTTAGGGGTTGGGTTTGTGTTAGTGTTAGGGGTTGGGTTTGTGTTAGGGTTAGGGTTAGGTTTAGGATTAGGGTTAGGGTTATGGTTAGGGTTAGGGTTAGGATTAGGGTTAGGTTTAGGTTTTGGGTTAGGGTTAGGGTTAGGGTTAGGGTTAGGATTAGGGTTAGGTTTAGGATTAGACTTAGAATTAGGGTTAGGGTTAGGGTTAGGGTTAGGGTTTGGGTTAGGGTTTGGGTTAGGGTTAGGGTTAGTGTTAGAGGTTGGTTTTGTGTTAGGGTTACGTTTAGGGTTAGGATTAGGGTTAGGGTTAGGGTTAGGATTAGGGTTAGGTTTATGA
>JAJHUQ010000039.1:8300000-8310000 GCA_035773235.1 Eospalax fontanierii | reverse complement strand
AGTGTTAGTGTTAGTGTTAGGGATTGGGTTAGGGTTAGGTTTAGGGTTTGAGTTAGGGTTAGGGTTAGGGTTAGGGTTAGGGTTAGGGTTAGGGTTAGGGTTAGGGTTACGTTTAGGATTTTGGTTAGGGTTAGGGTTAGGGTTAGGGTTACGGTTTGGGTTAGGGTTAGGGTTAGCGTTAGGGGTTGGGTTTGTGTTAGTGTTATGGGTTGGGTTTGTGTTAGGGTTAGGGTTAGGTTTAGGATTAGGTTTAGGGTTATGGTTAGGGTTAGGGTTAGGATTAGGGTTAGGTTTAGGTTTGGGGTTAGGGTTAGGGTTAGGGTTAGGGTTAGGATTAGGGTTAGATTTAGGAGTAGACTCAGAATCAGGGATAGGGTTAGGGTTAGGGTTAGGGTTTGGGTTAGGGTTTGGGTTAGGGTTAGGGTTAGTGTTAGAGGTTGGTTTTGTGTTAGGGTTACGGTTAGGGTTAGGATTAGGGTCAGGGTTAGGCTTAGGATTAGGGTTAGGTTTATGATTAGAGTTAGAGTCTGGGTTAGGGTTTTTGTTTGGGTTAGGGTTAGGGTTAGGGTTTGGGTTAGTTTTAGGGTTAGGGTTAGTGTTAGGGTTAGTTTATGGGTTAGGGTTAGGTTTAGGGTTAGGGTTAGGGTTAGGTTTAGGTTTAGGGTTTGGGTTAGGGTTAGTGTTAGGGTTAGGGTTTGAGTTAGGGTTATGGTTAGGGTTAGGGTTAGGGTTTGGGTTAGGGTTAGGGTTAGTGTTAGTGGTTGGGTTTGTGTTAGCGTTAGGGTTAGGGTTAGGATTTGGGTTAGGGTTAGGGTTAGTGTTAGGATTAGGGTTGGTTTCGGATTAGAGTTAGAGTTAGGGTTAGGGTTTTGGTTTGTGTTAGGTTTAGGGTTAGGATTTGGGTTAGTGTTAATGTTAGTGTTAGTGTTACGGTTAGGGTTTGGGTTAGGGTTAGGGTTAGGTTTAGGTTTAGGTTTTTGGTTAGGTTTAGGGTTAGGGTTAGGGTTTGGGTTCGGGTTACAGTTAGGGTTATGGTTAGGGTTTGTGTTAGGGTTAGGTTAGTGTTAGGGTTAGGGTTAGGGTTAGGGTTAGTTTTAGGGTTAGTTTTGGGTTAGGGTTATGTTTAGGATCAGGGTTAGGGTTAGGTTTTGTGTTAGGGTTTGGGTTAGGGTTAGGATTAGGATTTGGGTTAGGGTTAGGGTTTGGGTTAGGGTTAGGGTTAGGGTTAGGGTTAGGGTTTGGGTTAGGGTTAGGTTCAGGTTTAGGGTTAGGGTTAGGGTTAGGGTTAGGGTTAGGGTTAGGGTTTGGGTTAAGGTTAGGGTTAGGGTAAAGTTTAGGAATAGGTTTAGGGTTAGGTTTAGGGTTACGGTTAGGTTTAGGAATAGGGTTAGTGTTAGGGTTATTGTTAGGGTTTGGGTTAGAGTTTGTGTTAGGGTTAGGTTTAGGTTTTGGGTTCGGTTTAGAATTAGAGTTATGGTTAGGGTTTGAGTTAGGGTTAGGGTTAGGGTTAGGGTTAGGTTTAGGATTAGGTTTAGGTTTAGGTTTTGGGTTAGGGTTAGGGTTAGGTTAAATGTTAGGGTTTTGATTAGGGTTAGGGTTAGGATTAGAGTAAGGGATAGGGTTTTGGTTTGGGTTAATGTTAGGGTTAGGATTTGGGTTACTGTTAGGGTTAGGGTTAGTGTTAGGGTTAGGGTTTGGGTTAGGGTTAGGGTTAGGGTTAGGTTTAGGTTTTTGGTTATGTTTAGGGTTAGGGTTAGGATTTGGGTTAGGGGTCGGGTTAGGGTTAGGGATAGGTTTAAGTTTTTGGTTATGTTTAGGGTTTAGGGTTAGGGTTAGGAACAGGGTTAGGGTTAGGGTTACGGTTAGGGTTAGTGTTAGGAATAGGGTTAGGGTTATTGTTAGGGTTTGGATTAGTGTTTGGGTTAGGGTTAGGGTTCGAGTTAGGGTTAGAGTTTGAGTTAGGGTTAGGGTTAGGGTTAGTGTGTGGGTTAGGTTTTGGGTTAAGGTTAGGTTTAGGGTTAGGGTTAGGAATAGTGTTAGGGTTAGGGTTTGGGTTAGAGTTAGGGTTAGGATTAGGGTTTGGGTTAGGGTTCGAGTTAGGGTTAGTTTTTGGGTTAGGGTTAGGGTTAGGGATAGGTTTAGGTTTAGGTTTTGGGTAAGGGTTAGGGTTTGGGTTTGGGTTAGGGTTAGGGTTAGGTTTAGGGTTAGGGTTTGGGTTAGGGTTAGGCTTAGTGTTTGAGTTAGGGTTAGGGTTAGGGTTAGGGTTAGGGTTAGGGTTAGGTTTAGGATTTGGGTTAGGGTTTGGGTTAGGGTTAGGGTTAGGGTTAGGGTTAGGTTTAGGGTTAATGATAGGGTTTTGATTAGGTTTAGGGTTAGGATTAGAGTGAGGGTTAGGGTTTTGGTTTAGGTTAGGGATATGGTTAGGTTTTGGGTTAGTTTTAGGGTTAGGGTTAGTGTTAGGGTTAGTTTTTGGGTTAGGGTTAGGTTTAGGATTAGGGTTAGGGTTAGGTTTAGGGTTAGGGTTTGGGTTAGGGTTAGGGTTAGGGTTAGGGTTAGGGATTGAGTTAGGGTTAGGGTTAGGGTTAGGGTTTGGGTTAGGGTTAGGGTTAGGGGTTAGGTTTGTGTTAGGGTTAGGGTTAGGTTTAGGATAAGGGTTAGGGTTAGGGTTAGGATTAGGGTTAGGGATAGGATTAGAGTTAGGGTTAGGGTTTTGGTTTGGATTAGGGTTAGGGTTAGGATTTGGGTTAGTTTTAGGGTTAGGTTTAGTGTTAGGGTTAGGGTTTGGGTTAGGGTTAGGGTTAGGGTTAGGTTTAGGTTTTTGGTTAGGTTTAGGGTTAGGGTTAGGGTTTGGGTTCGGATTAGATTTAGTGTTATGGTTAGTGTTTGAGTTAGGGTTAGGTTAGTGTTAGGGTTAGGGTTTGGTTTAGGGTTAGGTTTAGCATTAGGGTTTGAGTTTGAGTTATGTTTAAGCTTAGCATTAGGGTTAAGGTTAGGGTTAGTGTTATGGTTTGGGTTAGGGTTAGGGTTAGGGTTAGGGTTTGGGTTAGGGTTAGGGTTAGTGTTAGGGTTTGGGTTAGGGTTAGAGTTAGCGTGAGGGTTATGTTTAGGGTATTCGTTAGGGTTAGGGTTTTGGGTTAGGGTTAGGAATAAGGTTAGGGTTAGGGTTAGGGTTAGGGTTAGGGTTAGTTTTAGGAATAGGGTTAGGTTAGGGTTATTGTTAGGGTTTAGGTTAGGGTTTGTGTTACGGTTAGGTTTAGGTTTTGGGTTAGGGTTACAGTTAGGGTTAGAGTTTGATTTAGGGTTAGGGTTAGGGTTAGGGATAGGGTTTGTGTTAGGGTTTAGGGTTAGGGTTTGTGTTAGTGTTTGGGTTAAGTTTAGGTTTAGGGTTAGGGTTAGGGTTAGGGTTTGGGCTGGGTTAGGGTTAGGATTAGGGTTTGGGTTAGGGTTCGGGTTAGGGTTAGTTCTTGGCTTAGGGTTAGGGTTAGGATTAGGGTTAGGTTTAGGTTTAGGCTTAGGGTTTGGGTAAGGATTAGGGTTTGGGTTAGGGTTAGGGTTAGTGTTAGGGTTAAGGTTTGGTTTAGGGTTAGTGTTATTTTTTGCGTTAGATTTAGGGTTAGGATAAATGTTAGGGTTAGGTTTAGGGTTAGGGTTTGGGTTAGGGTTAGGTTTAGGGTTTGAGTTATGGTTAGAGTTTTTGGATTGGTTTAGGGTTAGGGTTAGGGTTTTGGTTAGTGTTAGGGTTAGTGTTAGTGTTCGTGTTAGGGATTGGGTTAGGGTTAGATTTAGGGTTTGAGTTAGGGTTAGGGTTAGGGTTAGGGTTAGGGTTAGGGTTACGTTTAGGATTTTGGTTAGGTTTAGGGTTAGGGTTAGGGTTAATTTTTGGGTTAGGGTTAGGTTTAGGATTAGGGTTAGGGTTAGGTTTAGGGTTAGGGTTTGGGTTAGGGTTAGGGTTAGGGTTAGGGATTGAGTTAGGGTTAGGGTTAGGGTTAGGGTTTGGGTTAGGGTTAGGGTTAGGGTTAGGGTTATGGTTAGGGTTAGGATTAGGGTTAGGTTTAGGTTTTGGGTTAGGGTTAGGTTTAGGGTTAATGATAGGGTTTTGATTAGGGTTAGGGTTAGGATTAGATTTAGGGTTAGGGTTTTGGTTTAGGTTAGGGTTAGGGTTAGGGTTTGGGTTAGTTTTAGGTTTAGGGTTAGTGTTAGGGTTAGTTTTTGGGTTAGGGTTAGGTTTAGGATTAGGTTTAGGGTTAGGTTTAGGGTTAGGGTTGGGTTAGGGTTAGGGTTAGGTTTAGGGTTTGAGTTAGGGTTAGGGTTAGTGTTAGGGTTTGGGTTAGGGTTAGGGTTAGGGGTTAGGTTTGTGTTAGGGTTAGGGTTAGGTTTAGGATAAGGGTTAGGGTTAGGGTTAGGATTAGGTTTAGGGATAGGATTAGAGTTAGGGTTAGGGTTTTGGTTTGGGTTAGGGTTAGGGTTAGGGTTTGGGTTAGTGTTAGGGTTAGGGTTTGGGTTAGGGTTAGGGTTAGGTTTAGGTTTAGGTTTTTGGTTAGGTTTAGGGTTAGGGTTAGGGTTTGGGTTCGGGTTAGATTTAGCGTTATGTTTAGGGTTTGAGTTAGGGTTAGGTTAGTGTTAGGGTTAGGGTTTGGTTTAGGGTTAGGTTTAGCGTTAGGGTTTGAGTTTGAGTTACGTTTAGGCTTAGCATTAGGGTTAAGGTTAGGGTTAGTGTTATTTTTTGGGTTAGGGTTAGGGTTAGGTTTAGGGTTTGGGTTAGGGTTAGGGTTAGTGTTAGTGTTTGGGTTAGGGTTAGAGTTAGCGTAAGGGTTATGTTTAGGGTATTGGTTAGGGTTAGGGTTTAGGGTTAGGGTTAGGAATAAGGTTAGGGTTAGGGTTAGGGTTAGGGTTCGGGTTAGGGTTAGTTCTTGGGTTAGGGTTAGGATTAGGGTTAGGGTTAGGGTTAGGTTTAGGTTTAGGGTTTGGGCACGGGTTAGGGTTTGGGTTAGGGTTAGGGTTAGTGTTAGGGTTAAGGTTTGGTTTAGGTTTAGTGTTATTTTTTGCGTTAGATTTAGGTTTAGGATAAATGTTAGGGTTAGGTTTAGGGTTAGGGTTTGGGTTAGGGTTAGGGTTAGGATTAGGGTTAGGGTTAGGTTTAGGTTTAGGGTTTGGGCACGGGATAGGGTTTGGGTTAGGGTTAGGGTTAGTGTTAGGGTTAAGGTTTGGTTTAGGGTTAGTGTTATTTTTTGCGTTAGATTTAGGTTTAGGATAAATGTTAGGTTTAGGTTTAGGGTTAGGGTTTGGGTTATGGTTAGTGTTAGGGTTTGAGTTAGGGTTAGGGTTAGGTTTAGGGTTACGGTTAGGGTTAGGGTTAGGGTTAGGGTTCGGGTTTGGGTTAGGGTTAGGGTTAGGGTTAGGGTTAGGGTTTGGGTTCGGGTTAGGGTTAGGGGTTAGGTTTGTGTTACTGTTAGGGTTAGGTTTAGGATAAGGGTTAGGGTTAGGGTTAGGATTAGGGTTAGGGATAGGATTAGAGTTAGGGTTAGGGTTTTGGTTTGGGTTAGGGTTAGGGTTAGGATTTCGGTTAGTTTTAGGGTTAGGGTTAGTGTTAGGGTTAGGGTTTGGGTTAGGGTTAGGGTTAGGGTTAGGGCTCGGGTTTGGGTTAGGGTTAGGGTTAGGGTTAGGGTTTGGGTTAGGGTTAGAGTTAGGTTTAGGATTAGGGTTAAGGTTAGGATTAGGATTTCGGTTACGGTTAGGGTTTCGGTTAGGGTTAAGTTTAGGGTTACGTTTACATTTTGGGTTAGGGTTAGGGTTACGTTTAGGATTACGGTTAAGGTTAGTGTTAGGGTTAGGGTTTGGGTTAGGGTTAGGGTTTGATTAGGGTTTGGGTTAGGGTTAGGTTTAGGGTTAGGGTTTGGGTTAAGGTTAGGGTTACGGTAAAGGTTAGGAATAGGTTTAGGTTAGGGTTAGGGTTACGGTTAGGTTTAGGAATAGGGTTAGCGTTAGGGTTATTGTTAGGGTTTGGGTTAGTGTTTGTGTTAGGGTTAGGTTTAGGTTTTGGGTTCGGTTTAGAATTAGAGTTATGGTTAGGGTTTGAGGTAGGGTTAGGGTTAGGGTTAGGGTTAGGTTTAGGATTAGGTTTAGGTTTAGGTTTTGGGTTAGGGTTAGGGTTAGGTTAAATGTTAGGGTTTTGATTAGGGTTAGGGTTAGGATTAGAGTTAGGGTTAGGGTTTTGGTTTGGGTTAATGTTAGGGTTAGGGTTAGTGTTAGGGTTAGGGTTTGGGTTAGGATTAGGGTTAGGGTTAGGTTTAGGTTTTTGGTTATGTTTAGGGTTAGGGTTAGGGTTTGGGTTAGGGTTCGGGTTAGGGTTAGGGTTAGGTTTAGGTTTTTGGTTATGTTTAGGGTTTAGGGTTAGGGTTAGGAACAGGGTTGGGGTTAGGGTTACGGTTAGGGTTAGTGTTAGGAATAGGGTTAGGGTTATTGTTAGGGTTTGGGTTAGTGTTTGGGTTAGGGTTAGGGTTCGAGTTAGGGTTAGAGTTTGAGTTAGGGTTAGGGTTAGGGTTATTGTTTGGGTTAGGGTTTGGGTTAAGGTTAGGTTTAGGATTAGGGTTAGGAATAGTGTTAGGGTTAGGGTTTGGGTTAGGGTTAGGGTTAGGATTAGGGTTTGGGTTAGGGCTCGAGTTAGGGTTAGTTTTTGGGTGAGGGTTAGGGTTAGGATTAGGGTTAGGGATAGGTTTAGATTTAGGTTTTGGGTAAGGGTTAGGGTTTGGGTTAGGGTTAGGGTTAGGGTTAGGGTTAGGGTTTGGTTTAGGGTTAGTGTTATTTTTCGGGTTAGGTTTAGGTTTACGATAAGGGTTAGTGTTAGGGTTAGGGTTAGGGTTTGGGTGAGGGTTAGGGTTAGGATTAGGTTTAGGGTTTTGGTTAGGTTTTGGGTTAGGGTTAGGGTTTGGGTTAGGGTTAGGTTTAGCGTCAATATTATGTTTAGGGTATTCGTTAGGGTTAGGGTTTAGGGTTAGGGTTAGGGTTAGGGTTAGGGTTAGGGTTTGGGTTAAGGTTAGGTTTAGGGTAAGGGTTAGGAACAGGGTTAGGGTTAGGGTTTGTTTTAGGGTTAGGGTTAGGATTAGGGTTTGGGTCAGGGTTCGAGTTAGGCTTAATTTTTGGGTTAGGGTTAGGTTTAGGATTAGGGTTAGGTTTAGGTTTAGGTTTAGGGTTTGGGTAAGGGTTAGGGTTTGGGTTAGGGGTAGGGTTAGGGTTAGGGTTTGGTTTAGGTTAGTGTTATTTTTTGTGTTAGGTTTAGGGTTAGGATAAGGGTTAGGGTTAGGTTTAGGGTTAGGGTTAGGGTTAGGGTTAGGGTTAGGGTTAGGATTTGGTTTAGGGTTTGGGTTTGGGTTAGGGTTAGGGTTCGGGTTAGGGTTTGAGTTAGGGTTAGGGTTAGGGTTAGGGTTACGGTTTGGGTTAGGGTTAGGGTTAGAGTTAGGGGTTGGGTTTGTGTTAGGGTTAGGTTTAGGGTTAGGATTTGGGTTAGGGTTAGGGTTAGGGTTAGGGTTAGGGTTTGGGTTAGGATTAGGGTTAGGTTTAGGTTTTGGGTTAGGGTTAGGGTTAGGGTTAATGTTAGGGTTTTGATTAGGGTTAGGGTTAGGATTAGAGTTAGGGTTAGGGTTTTGGTTTAGGTTAGGGTTAGGGTTAGGATTTGGGTTAGTTTTAAGGTTAGGGTTAGTGTTAGGGTTAGTTTTTGGGTTAGGGTTAGGTTTAGGATTAGGGTTAGGGTTAGGTTTAGGGTTAGGGTTTGGGTTAGGGTTAGGTTTAGGGTTAGGGTTAGGGTTTGAGTTAGGGTTAGGGTTAGGGTTCGGGTTTGGGTTAGGGTTAGTGTTAGGGGTTGGGTTTGTGTTAGGGTTAGGGTTAGTGTTAGGATAAGGGTTAGGGTTTGGGTTAGGATTAGGGTTAGGTTTAGGATTAGAGTTAGGGTTAGGGTTTTTGTTTGGGTTAGGGTTAGGGTTAGGGTTAGGGCTTGGGTTAGTGTTAAGGTTAGGGTTAGTGTTAGGGTTAGGGTTTGGGTTAGGGTTAGGGTTAGGGTTAGGTTTAGGTTTTTCGTTAGGTTTAGGGTTAGGGTTAGGATTAGGGTTAGGTATAGATTTTGGGTTAGGGTTAGGGTTAGGGTTAGGGTTAGGGTTAGGGTTAGTTCTTTGGTTAGGGTTAATGTTAGGATTAGGGTTAGGTTTAGGTTTAGGTTTAGAGTTTGGGTAAGGGTTAGGGTTTGGGTTAGGGTTAGGGTTAGGGTTAAGGTTTGGTATAGGGTTAGTTTTATTTTTTGCGTTAGATTTAGTGTTAGGATAAAGGTTAGGGTTAGGTTTAGGGTTAGGGTTTGGGTTAGGGTTAGGATTAGTGTTTGAGTTAGGGTTTTGGTTAGGGTTAGGGTTAGGGTTAGGGTTAGGATTTGGGTTAGGGTTAGGGTTAGGGTTTGAGTTAGGGTTAGGGTTAGGGTTAGGATTAGTGTTAGAGTTAGGGTTAGGATTAGAGTTAGGGTTAGGATTTTGGTTTCGTTTAGGGTTAGTGTTAGGTTTTGGGTGAGTGTTAGGGTTAGTGTTAGGGTTTGGATTAGGGTTAGGGTTAGGGTTTGAGTTGGGTTAGGGTTAGGGTTAGGGTAAGGGTTACGGTTAGGGTTAGGGTTTGGGTTAGGGTTAGGGTTAGGGTTAGGGTTAGGGTTAGGGTTAGGGTTAGGGTTAGATTTACGGTTTGGTTTAGGGTTAGGTTCAGGGTTAGGGGTTGGGTTTGTGTTAGGGTTAGGGGTTGGGTTTGTGTTAGGGTTAGGGTTAGGGTTAGGGTTAGGATTAGGGTTAGGGTTAGGGTTAGGATTAGGGTTAGGTTTAGGTTTTGGGTTAGGGTTAGGGTTAGGGTTAATGTTAGGGTTTTGTTTAGGGTTAGGGTTAGGATTATAGTTAGGGTTAGGGTTTTGGTTTGTTTTAGGGTTATGGTTAGGGTTTGGGTTAGTTTTTGGCTTAGGGTTAGTGTTAGGATTAGGGTTAGGGTTAGGTTTAGGGTTAGTGTTAGGGTTAATGTTAGGGTTAGGGTTTGGGTTAGGGTTAGGGTTAGAGTTAGGTTTAGGATTTTGGTTAGGTTTAGGGTTAGGGTTAGGGTTAGGGTTCGGGTTTGGGTTAGGGTTAGGGTTAGGGTTAGGGTTAGGGTTTGGGTTAGGGTTAGGGTTAGGGGTTAGGTTTGTGTTAGGGTTAGGGTTAGGTTTAGGATAAGGGTTAGGGTTAGGGTTAGGATTAGGGTTAGGGATAGGATTAGAGTTAGGGTTAGGGTTTTGGTTTGGGTTAGGGTTAGGGTTAGGATTTGGGTTAGTTTTAGGGTTAGGGTTAGTGTTTGGGTTAGGGTTTGGGTTAGGGTTAGGGTGAGGGTTAGGGCTCGGGTTTGGGTTAGGGTTAGGGTTAGGGTTAGGGTTTGGGTTAGGGTTAGAGTTAGGTTTAGGATTAGGGTTAAGTTTAGGATTAGGATTTGGGTTAGGGTTAGGGTTTGGGTTAGGGTTAAGTTTAGGGTTACGTTTACATTTTGGGTTAGGGTTAGGGTTACGTTTAGGATTACGGTTAAGGTTAGTGTTAGGGTTAGGGTTTGGGTTAGGGTTAGGGTGAGGGTTAGGGCTCGGGTTTGGGTTAGGGTTAGGGTTAGGGTTAGGATTAGGGTTAGGTTTAGGTTTAGGTTTAGGGTTTGGGTAAGGGTTTGGGTTTGGGTTAGGGTTAGGGATAGGGTTAGGGTTAGGGTTAGGGTTTTGTTTAGGTTTAGTGTTATTTTTTGTGTTAGGTTTAGGGTTAGGATAAGGGTTAGGGTTAGGTTTAGGGTTAGGGTTTGGGATAGGGTTAGGGTTAGTGTTTGAGTTAGGGTTAGGGTTAGGGTTAATGTTAGGGTTTTGATTAGGGTTAGGGTTAGGATTAGAGTTAGGGTTAGGGTTTTGGTTTACGTTAGGGTTAGGGTTAGGATTTGGGTTAGTTTTAAGGTTAGGGTTAGTGTTAGGGTTAGTTTTTGG
>JAJHUQ010000039.1:8292500-8295000 GCA_035773235.1 Eospalax fontanierii | reverse complement strand
GCGTTAGGTTTAGGGTTTGAGTTAGGGTTAGGGTTAGGGTTAGGGTTAGGGTTAGGTTTAGGGTTAGGGTTTGTGTTAGGGTTAGGGTTAGGGTTACGATTTGGGTTAGTGTTAGGGTTAGGTTCAGGGGTTGGGTTTGAGTTAGGGTTAGGGTTAGGGTTAGGGTTAGGATAAGGGTTAGGATTAGAGTTAGGGTTAGGGTTTTGGTTTGGTTTAGTGTTAGGGTTAGGGGTTGGGTTTCTGTTAGGGTTAGGGTTAGGGTTAGGATTAGGGTTAGGGTTAGGGTTAGGATTAGGGTTAGGTTTAGGTTTTGGGTTAGGGTTAGGGTTAGGGTAAATGTTAGGGTTTTGATTAGGGTTAGGGTTAGGATTAGAGTTAGTGTTAGGGTTTTGGTTTGAGTTAGGCTTAGGGTTAGCGTTTGGGTTAGTTTTAGGGTTAGGGTTAGTGTTAGGGTTAGTTTTTGCGTTAGGGTTAGGGTTAGGATTAGGGTTAGGGTTAGGTTTATGGTTAGGGTTTGCGTTAGGGTTAGGGTTAGGGTTTGAGTTAGGGTTAGGGTTAGGGTTAGGTTTAGGGTTTGGTTTCGGGTTAGAATTAGAGTTGTGGTTAGGGTTTGAATTAGGGTTAGGGTTAGGGTTAGGGGTTCGGATTGTGTTAGGGTTAGGGTTAGGTTTAGGTTTAGGGATAGGGTTAGGTTAAGGATTAGGGTTAGCTTTAGGTTTTGGGTTAGGGTTAGTGTTAGGTTTAATGTTAGGGTTTTGATTAGGGTTAGGGTTAGGATTAGAGTTAGGGTTAGGGTTTTGGTTTGGGTTAATGTTAGGGTTAGGATTTTGGTTAGTGTTAGGGTTAGGGTTAGTATTAGGCTTAGGGTTTGGGTTAGGGTTAGGGTTAGGGTTAGGTTTAGGTTTTTGGTTAGGTTTAGGGTTAGGGTTGGGGTTTGGGTTTGGGTTAGGGTTAGCGTGAATGTTATGTTTAGGTTATTGGTTAGGGTTAGGGTTTAGGTTTAGGGTTAGGAATAGGGTTAGGGTTAGGGTTAGGGTTAGGGTTAGTGTTAGGAATAGGGTTAGGTTTAGGGTTATTGTTAGGGTTTGGGTTAGTGTTTGGGGTAGGGTTAGGGTTCGAGTTAGGGTTCGAGTTTGAGTTAGGGTTAGGGTTAGTGTTTGGGTTAGGGTTTGGGTTAAGGTTAGGTTTAGGGTTAGGTTTAGGAACACGGTTAGGGTTAGGGTTTGGTTTAGGGTTAGGGTTAGGATTAGGGTTTGGGTTAGGGTTCGAGTTAGGGTTAGTTTTTGGGTTAGGGTTAGGGTTAGGATTAGGGTTAGGTTTAGGTTTAGGTTTAGGGTTTGGGTAAGGGTTTGGGTTTGGGTTAGGGTTAGGGATAGGGTTAGGGTTAGGGTTAGGGTTTGGTTTAGGTTTAGTGTTATTTTTTGTGTTAGGTTTAGCGTTAGGATAAGGGTTAGGGTTAGGTTTAGGGTTAGGGTTTGGGATAGGGTTAGGGTTAGTGTTTGAGTTAGGGTTAGGGTTAGGGTTAATGTTAGGGTTTTGATTAGGGTTAGGGTTAGGATTAGAGTTAGGGTTAGGGTTTTGGTTTACGTTAGGGTTAAGGTTAGGATTTGGGTTAGTTTTAAGGTTAGGGTTAGTGTTAGGGTTACTTTTTGGGTTAGGGTTAGATTTAGGATTAGGGTTAGGGTTAGGTTTAGGGTTAGGGTTTGGGTTAGGGTTAGGGTTAGGGTTGGGGTTTGGGTTAGGGTTAGGGTTAGGGTTAGGGTTAGTTCTTGGGTTAGGGTTAATGCTAGGATTAGGGTTAGGTTTAGGTTTAGGTTTAGGGTTTGGGTAAGAGTTAGGGTTTGGGTTAGGGTTAGGGTTAGGGTTAGGGTTAGGGCTAGGGTTAGGGTTAGGGTTAGGTTTAGGGTTAGGGTTAGGGTTTGAGTTAGGGTTAGGGTTAGGTTTGGGGTTTGGGTTAGGGTTAGTGTTAGGGGTTGGGTTTGTGTTAGGGTTAGGGTTAGTGTTAGGATAAGGATTAGGGTTTGGTTTAGGATTAGGGTTAGGTTTAGGATTAGAGTTAGGGTTAGGGTTTTGGTTTGGGTTAGGGTTAGGGTTAGGGTTAGGGTTACGATTTGGGTTAGTGTTAGGGTTAGGTTCAGGGGTTGGGTTTGAGTTAGGGTTAGGGTTAGGGTTAGGGTTAGGATAAGGGTTAGGATTAGAGTTAGGGTTAGGGTTTTGGTTTGGTTTAGTGTTAGGGTTAGGGGTTGGGTTTCTGTTAGGGTTAGGGTTAGGCTTAGGATTAGGGTTAGGGTTAGGGTTAGGATTAGGGTTAGGTTTAGGTTTTGGGTTAGGGTTAGTGTTAGGGTAAATGTTAGGGTTTTGATTAGGGTTAGGGTTAGGATTAGAGTTAGTGTTAGGGTTTTGGTTTGAGTTAGGCTTAGGGTTAGCGTTTGGGTTAGTTTTAGGGTTAGGGTTAGTGTTAGGGTTAGTTTTTGCGTTAGGGTTAGGGTTAGGATTAGGG
>JAJHUQ010000039.1:8285000-8287500 GCA_035773235.1 Eospalax fontanierii | reverse complement strand
GGGGTTGGGTTTGAGTTAGGGTTAGGGTTAGGGTTAGGGTTAGGATAAGGGTTAGGATTAGAGTTAGGGTTAGGGTTTTGGTTTGGTTTAGTGTTAGGGTTAGGGGTTGGGTTTCTGTTAGGGTTAGGGTTAGGGTTAGGATTAGGGTTAGGGTTAGGGTTAGGATTAGGGTTAGGTTTAGGTTTTGGGTTAGGGTTAGGGTTAGGGTAAATGTTAGGGTTTTGATTAGGGTTAGGGTTAGGATTAGAGTTAGTGTTAGGGTTTTGGTTTGAGTTAGGCTTAGGGTTAGCGTTTGGGTTAGTTTTAGGGTTAGGGTTAGTGTTAGGGTTAGTTTTTGCGTTAGGGTTAGGGTTAGGATTAGGGTTAGGGTTAGGTTTATGGTTTGGGTTTGCGTTAGGGTTAGGGTTAGGGTTTGAGTTAGGGTTAGGGTTAGGGTTAGGTTTAGGGTTTGGTTTCGGGTTAGAATTAGAGTTGTGGTTAGGGTTTGAATTAGGGTTAGGGTTAGGGTTAGGGGTTCGGATTGTGTTAGGGTTAGGGTTAGGTTTAGGTTTAGGGATAGGGTTAGGTTAAGGATTAGGGTTAGCTTTAGGTTTTGGGTTAGGGTTAGGGTTAGGTTTAATGTTAGGGTTTTGATTAGGGTTAGGGTTAGGATTAGAGTTAGGGTTAGGGTTTTGGTTTGGGTTAATGTTAGGGTTAGGATTTTGGTTAGTGTTAGGGTTAGGGTTAGTATTAGGCTTAGGGTTTGGGTTAGGGTTAGGGTTAGGGTTAGGTTTAGGTTTTTGGTTAGGTTTAGGGTTAGGGTTGGGGTTTGGGTTTGGGTTAGGGTTAGCGTGAATGTTATGTTTAGGTTATTGGTTAGGGTTAGGGTTTAGGTTTAGGGTTAGGAATAGGGTTAGGGTTAGGGTTAGGGTTAGGGTTAGTGTTAGGAATAGGGTTAGGTTTAGGGTTATTGTTAGGGTTTGGGTTAGTGTTTGGGGTAGGGTTAGGGTTCGAGTTAGGGTTCGAGTTTGAGTTAGGGTTAGGGTTAGTGTTTGGGTTAGGGTTTGGGTTAAGGTTAGGTTTAGGGTTAGGGTTAGGAACACGGTTAGGGTTAGGGTTTGGTTTAGGGTTAGGGTTAGGATTAGGGTTTGGGTTAGGGTTCGAGTTAGGGTTAGTTTTTGGGTTAGGGTTAGGGTTAGGATTAGGGTTAGGTTTAGGTTTAGGTTTAGGGTTTGGGTAAGGGTTTGGGTTTGGGTTAGGGTTAGGGATAGGGTTAGGGTTAGGGTTAGGGTTTGGTTTAGGTTTAGTGTTATTTTTTGTGTTAGGTTTAGCGTTAGGATAAGGGTTAGGGTTAGGTTTAGGGTTAGGGTTTGGGATAGGGTTAGGGTTAGTGTTTGAGTTAGGGTTAGGGTTAGGGTTAATGTTAGGGTTTTGATTAGGGTTAGGGTTAGGATTAGAGTTAGGGTTAGGGTTTTGGTTTACGTTAGGGTTAAGGTTAGGATTTGGGTTAGTTTTAAGGTTAGGGTTAGTGTTAGGGTTACTTTTTGGGTTAGGGTTAGATTTAGGATTAGGGTTAGGGTTAGGTTTAGGGTTAGGGTTTGGGTTAGGGTTAGGGTTAGGGTTGGGGTTTGGGTTAGGGTTAGGGTTAGGGTTAGGGTTAGTTCTTGGGTTAGGGTTAATGCTAGGATTAGGGTTAGGTTTAGGTTTAGGTTTAGGGTTTGGGTAAGAGTTAGGGTTTGGGTTAGGGTTAGGGTTAGGGTTAGGGTTAGGGCTAGGGTTAGGGTTAGGGTTAGGTTTAGGGTTAGGGTTAGGGTTTGAGTTAGGGTTAGGGTTAGGTTTGGGGTTTGGGTTAGGGTTAGTGTTAGGGGTTGGGTTTGTGTTAGGGTTAGGGTTAGTGTTAGGATAAGGATTAGGGTTTGGTTTAGGATTAGGGTTAGGTTTAGGATTAGAGTTAGGGTTAGGGTTTTGGTTTGGGTTAGGGTTAGGGTTAGGGTTAGGGTTACGATTTGGGTTAGTGTTAGGGTTAGGTTCAGGGGTTGGGTTTGAGTTAGGGTTAGGGTTAGGGTTAGGGTTAGGATAAGGGTTAGGATTAGAGTTAGGGTTAGGGTTTTGGTTTGGTTTAGTGTTAGGGTTAGGGGTTGGGTTTCTGTTAGGGTTAGGGTTAGGCTTAGGATTAGGGTTAGGGTTAGGGTTAGGATTAGGGTTAGGTTTAGGTTTTGGGTTAGGGTTAGTGTTAGGGTAAATGTTAGGGTTTTGATTAGGGTTAGGGTTAGGATTAGAGTTAGTGTTAGGGTTTTGGTTTGAGTTAGGCTTAGGGTTAGCGTTTGGGTTAGTTTTAGGGTTAGGGTTAGTGTTAGGGTTAGTTTTTGCGTTAGGGTTAGGGTTAGGATTAGGGTTAGGGTTAGGTTTATGTTTAGTGTTTGCGTTATGGTTAGGGTTAGGGTTTGAGTTAGGGTTAGGGTTGGGGGTAGGTTTAGGGTTTGGTTTCGGGTTAGAATTAGAGTTGTGGTAAGGGTTTGAA
>JAJHUQ010000039.1:8260000-8280000 GCA_035773235.1 Eospalax fontanierii | reverse complement strand
TGGGTTTGAGTTAGGGTTAGGGTTAGGGTTAGGGTTAGGATAAGGGTTAGGATTAGAGTTAGGGTTAGGGTTTTGGTTTGGTTTAGTGTTAGGGTTAGGGGTTGGGTTTCTGTTAGGGTTAGGGTTAGGGTTAGGATTAGGGTTAGGGTTAGGGTTAGGATTAGGGTTAGGTTTAGGTTTTGGGGTAGGGTTAGGGTTAGGGTAAATGTTAGGGTTTTGATTAGGGTTAGGGTTAGGATTAGAGTTAGTGTTAGGGTTTTGGTTTGAGTTAGGCTTAGGGTTAGCGTTTGGGTTAGTTTTAGGGTTAGGGTTAGTGTTAGGGTTAGTTTTTGCGTTAGGGTTAGGGTTAGGATTAGGGTTAGGGTTAGGTTTATGGTTAGGGTTTGCGTTAGGGTTAGGGTTAGGGTTTGAGTTAGGGTTAGGGTTAGGGTTAGGTTTAGGGTTTGGTTTCGGGTTAGAATTAGAGTTGTGGTTAGGGTTTGAATTAGGGTTAGGGTTAGGGTTAGGGGTTCGGATTGTGTTAGGGTTAGGGTTAGGTTTAGGTTTAGGGATAGGGTTAGGTTAAGGATTAGGGTTAGCTTTAGGTTTTGGGTTAGGGTTAGGGTTAGGTTTAATGTTAGGGTTTTGATTAGGGTTAGGGTTAGGATTAGAGTTAGGGTTAGGGTTTTGGTTTGGGTTAATGTTAGGGTTAGGATTTTGGTTAGTGTTAGGGTTAGGGTTAGTATTAGGCTTAGGGTTTGGGTTAGGGTTAGGGTTAGGGTTAGGTTTAGGTTTTTGGTTAGGTTTAGGGTTAGGGTTGGGGTTTGGGTTTGGGTTAGGGTTAGCGTGAATGTTATGTTTAGGGTATTGGTTAGGGTTAGGGTTTAGGTTTAGGGTTAGGAATAGGGTTAGGGTTAGGGTTAGGGTTAGGGTTAGTGTTAGGAATAGGGTTAGGTTTAGGGTTAGGGTTAGGGTTAGGGTTAGGGTTAGAGGTTGGGTTTGTGTTAGGGTTAGGGTTAGGATTAGGGTTTGGGTTAGGGTTAGGGTTAGGGTTAGGGTTTGGTTTAGGTTTAGTGTTATTTTTTGTGTTAGGTTTAGCGTTAGGATAAGGGTTAGGGTTAGGTTTAGGGTTAGGGTTTGGGATAGGGTTAGGGTTAGTGTTTGAGTTAGGGTTAGGGTTAGGGTTAATGTTAGGGTTTTGATTAGGGTTAGGGTTAGGATTAGAGTTAGGGTTAGGGTTTTGGTTTACGTTAGGGTTAGGGTTAGGATTTGGGTTAGTTTTAAGGTTAGGGTTAGTGTTAGGGTTACTTTTTGGGTTAGGGTTAGATTTAGGATTAGGGTTAGGGTTAGGTTTAGGGTTAGGGTTTGGGTTAGGGTTAGGGTTAGGGTTGGGGTTTGGGTTAGGGTTAGGGTTAGGGTTAGGGTTAGTTCTTGGGTTAGGGTTAATGCTAGGATTAGGGTTAGGTTTAGGTTTAGGTTTAGGGTTTGGGTAAGAGTTAGGGTTTGGGTTAGGGTTAGGGTTAGGGTTAGGGTTAGGGTTAGGGTTAGGTTTAGGGTTAGGTTTAGGGTTAGGGTTAGGGTTTGAGTTAGGGTTAGGGTTAGGTTTGGGGTTAGGGTTAGGGTTAGGGTAAATGTTAGGGTTTTGATTAGGGTTAGGGTTAGGATTAGAGTTAGTGTTAGGGTTTAGGTTTGAGTTAGGCTTAGGGTTAGCGTTTGGGTTAGTTTTAGGGTTAGGGTTAGTGTTAGGGTTAGTTTTTGCGTTAGGGTTAGGGTTAGGATTAGGGTTAGGGTTAGGTTTATGGTTAGGGTTTGCGTTAGGGTTAGGGTTAGGGTTTGAGTTAGGGTTAGGGTTAGGGTTAGGTTTAGGGTTTGGTTTCGGGTTAGAATTAGAGTTGTGGTTAGGGTTTGAATTAGGGTTAGGGTTAGGGTTAGGGGTTCGGATTGTGTTAGGGTTAGGGTTAGGGTTAGGGTTAGGGTTAGGGTTAGGGTTAGGGTTAGGTTTAGGTTTTTCGTTAGGTTTAGGGTTAGGGTTAGGATTAGGGTTAGGTATAGGTTTTGGGTTAGGGTTAGGGTTAGGATTAGGGTTAGGCTTAGGGTTAGTTCTTGGGTTAGGATTAATGCTAGCATTAGGGTTAGGTTTAGGTTTATGTTTAGGGTTTGGGTAAGGGTTAGGGTTTGGTTTAGGGTTAGGGTTAGGTTTAAGGTTTGGTATAGGGTTAGTTTTATTTTTTGCGTTAGATTTAGTGTTAGGATAAGGGTTAGCGTTAGGTTTAGGGTTAGGGTTTGGGTTAGGGTTAGGGTTAGTGTTTGAGTTAGGGTTTTGGTTAGGGTTAGGGTTAGGGTTAGGGTTAGGGTTAGGATAAGTGTTAGGATTAGAGTTAGGGTTAGGGTTTTGGTTTGGTTTAGTGTTAGGGTTAGGGTTTGGGTTTCTGTTAGGGTTAGGGTTAGGGTTAGGATTAGGTTTAGGGTTAGGGTTAGGGTTAGGGTTAGGATTAGGGTTAGGTTTAGGTTTTGGGTTAGGGTTAGGGTTAGGGTAAATGTTAGGGTTTTGATTAGGGTTAGGGTTAGGATTAGAGTTAGTGTTAGGGTTTTGGTTTGAGTTAGGCTTAGGGTTAGCGTTTGGGTTAGTTTTAGGGTTAGGGTTAGTGTTAGGGATAGTTTTTGCGTTAGGGTTAGGGTTAGGATTAGGGTTAGGGTTAGGTTTATGGTTAGGGTTTGCGTTAGGGTTAGGGTTAGGGTTTGAGTTAGGGTTAGGGTTAGGGTTAGGTTTAGGGTTTGGTTTCGGGTTAGAATTAGAGTTGTGGTTAGGGTTTGAATTAGGGTTAGGGTTAGGGTTAGGGGTTCGGATTGTGTTAGGGTTAGGGTTAGGTTTAGGTTTAGGGATAGGGTTAGGTTAAGGATTAGGGTTAGCTTTAGGTTTTGGGTTAGGGTTAGGGTTAGGTTTAATGTTAGGGTTTTGATTAGGGTTAGGGTTAGGATTAGAGTTAGGGTTAGGGTTTTGGTTTGGGTTAATGTTAGGGTTAGGATTTTGGTTAGTGTTAGGGTTAGGGTTAGTATTAGGCTTAGGGTTTGGGTTAGGGTTAGGGTTAGGGTTAGGTTTAGGTTTTTGGTTAGGTTTAGGGTTAGGGTTGGGGTTTGGGTTTGGGTTAGGGTTAGCGTGAATGTTATGTTTAGGGTATTGGTTAGGGTTAGGGTTTAGGTTTAGGGTTAGGAATAGGGTTAGGGTTAGGGTTAGGGTTAGGGTTAGTGTTAGGAATAGGGTTAGGTTTAGGGTTATTGTTAGGGTTTGGGTTAGTGTTTGGGTTAGGGTTAGGGTTCGAGTTAGGGTTCGAGTTTGAGTTAGGGTTAGGGTTAGTGTTTGGGTTAGGGTTTGGGTTAAGGTTAGGTTTAGGGTAAGGGTTAGGAACACGGTTAGGGTTAGGGTTTGGTTTAGGGTTAGGGTTAGGATTAGGGTTTGGGTTAGGGTTCGAGTTAGGGTTAGTTTTTGGGTTAGGGTTAGGGTTAGGATTAGGGTTAGGTTTAGGTTTAGGTTTAGGGTTTGGGTAAGGGTTTGGGTTTGGGTTAGGGTTAGGGATAGGGTTAGGGTTAGGGTTAGGGTTTGGTTTAGGTTTAGTGTTATTTTTTGTGTTAGGTTTAGCGTTAGGATAAGGGTTAGGGTTAGGTTTAGGGTTAGGGTTTGGGATAGGGTTAGGGTTAGTGTTTGAGTTAGGGTTAGGGTTAGGGTTAATGTTAGGGTTTTGATTAGGGTTAGTGTTACGATTAGAGTTAGGGTTAGGGTTTTGGTTTACGTTAGGGTTAGGGTTAGGATTTGGGTTAGTTTTAAGGTTAGGGTTAGTGTTAGGGTTACTTTTTGGGTTAGGGTTAGATTTAGGATTAGGGTTAGGGTTAGGTTTAGGGTTAGGGTTTGGGTTAGGGTTAGGGTTAGGGTTGGGGTTTGGGTTAGGGTTAGGGTTAGGGTTAGGGTTAGTTCTTGGGTTAGGGTTAATGCTAGGATTAGGGTTAGGTTTAGGTTTAGGTTTAGGGTTTGGGTAAGAGTTAGGGTTTGGGTTAGGGTTAGGGTTAGGGTTAGGGTTAGGGTTAGGGTTAGGGTTAGGGTTAGGTTTAGGGTTAGGGTTAGGGTTTGAGTTAGGGTTAGGGTTAGGTTTGGGGTTTGGGTTAGGGTTAGTGTTAGGGGTTGGGTTTGTGTTAGGGTTAGGGTTAGTGTTAGGATAAGGATTAGGGTTTGGGTTAGGATTAGGGTTAGGTTTAGGATTAGAGTTAGGGTTAGGGTTTTGGTTTGGGTTAGGGTTAGGGTTAGGGTTAGGGTTACGATTTGAGTTAGTGTTAGGGTTAGGTTCAGGGGTTGGGTTTGAGTTTGGGTTAGGGTTAGGGTTAGGGTTAGGGTTAGGATAAGGGTTAGAATTATAGTTATGGTTAGGGTTTTGGTTTGGTTTAGTCTTAGGGTTAGGGGTTGGGTTTCTGTTAGGGTTAGGGTTTGGGTTAGGATTAGGGCTAGGGTAAGGGTTAGGATTAGGGTTAGGTTTAGGTTTTGGGTTAGGGTTAGTGTTAGGGTAAATGTTAGGGTTTTGATTAGGGTTAGGGTTAGGATTAGAGTTAGTGTTAGGGTTTTGGTTTGAGTTAGGCTTAGGGTTAGCGTTTGGGTTAGTTTTAGGGTTAGGGTTAGTGTTAGGGTTAGTTTTTGCGTTAGGGTTAGGGTTAGGATTAGGGTTAGGGTTAGGTTTATGGTTAGGGTTTGCGTTAAGGTTAGGGTTAGGGTTTGAGTTAGGGTTAGGGTTAGGGTTAGGTTTAGGGTTTGGTTTCGGGTTAGAATTAGAGTTGTGGTTAGGGTTTGAATTAGGGTTAGGGTTAGGGTTAGGGGTTCGGATTGTGTTAGGGTTAGGGTTAGGTTTAGGATTAGGGATAGGGTTAGGTTAAGGATTAGGGTTAGGGTTAGGTTTAGGGTTAGGGTTTTGGTTAGGGTTAGGGTTCGGGTTAAGGTTAGGGTTTGAGTTAGGGTTAGGGTTAGGGTTGGGGTTTGGGTTAGGGTATCGGTTAGGGGTTGGGTTTGTGTTAGGGTTAGGGTTAGTGTTAGGATAAGGGTTAGGGTTTGGGTTAGGATTAGGGTTAGGTTTAGGATTAGAGTTAGGGTTAGCGTTATGGTTTGGGTTAGGGTTAGGGTTAGGGTTTGGGTTAGTGTTAGGGTTAGGGTTAGGGTTAGTGTTAGGGTTAGGGTTTGGGTTAGGGTTAGGGTTAGGGTTAGGTTTAGGTTTTTCGTTAGGTTTAGGGTTAGGGTTAGGTTTAGGTTTTTCGTTAGGTTTAGGGTTAGTGTTGGGGTTTGGGTTTGGGTTAGGGTTAGCGTGAATGTTATGTTTAGGGTATTGGTTAGGGTTAGGGTTTAGGGTTAGGGTTAGGAATAGGGTTAGGGTTAGGGTTAGGGTTAGGGTTAGTGTTAGGAATAGGGTTAGGTTTAGGGTTATTGTTAGGGTTTGGGTTAGTGTTTGGGTTAGGGTTAGGGTTCGAGTTAGGGTTCGAGTTTGAGTTAGGGTTAGGGTTAGTGTTTGGGTTAGGGTTTGGGTTAAGGTTAGGTTTAGGGTTAGGGTTAGGAACACGGTTAGGGTTAGGGTTTGGTTTAGGGTTAGGGTTAGGATTAGGGTTTGGGTTAGTTTTCGAGTTAGTGTTATTTTTTGGGTTAGGGTTAGGGTTAGGGTAAATGTTAGGGTTTTGATTAGGGTTAGGGTTAGGATTAGAGTTAGTGTTAGGGTTTTGGTTTGAGTTAGGCTTAGGGTTAGCGTTTGGGTTAGTTTTAGGGTTAGGGTTAGTGTTAGGGTTAGTTTTTGCGTTAGGGTTAGGGTTAGGATTAGGGTTAGGGTTAGGTTTATGGTTAGGGTTTGCGTTAGGGTTAGGGTTAGGGTTTGAGTTAGGGTTAGGGTTAGGGTTAGGTTTAGGGTTTGGTTTCGGGTTAGAATTAGAGTTGTGGTTAGGGTTTGAATTAGGGTTAGGGTTAGGGTTAGGGGTTCGGATTGTGTTAGGGTTAGGGTTAGGGTTAGGGTTAGGGTTAGGGTTAGGGTTAGGGTTAGGGTTAGGTTTAGGTTTTTCGTTAGGTTTAGGGTTAGGGTTAGGATTAGGGTTAGGTATAGGTTTTGGGTTAGGGTTAGGGTTAGGATTAGGGTTAGGCTTAGGGTTAGTTCTTGGGTTAGGATTAATGCTAGCATTAGGGTTAGGTTTAGGTTTATGTTTAGGGTTTGGGTAAGGGTTAGGGTTTGGTTTAGGGTTAGGGTTAGGTTTAAGGTTTGGTATAGGGTTAGTTTTATTTTTTGCGTTAGATTTAGTGTTAGGATAAGGGTTAGCGTTAGGTTTAGGGTTAGGGTTTGGGTTAGGGTTAGGGTTAGTGTTTGAGTTAGGGTTTTGGTTAGGGTTAGGGTTAGGGTTAGGGTTAGGGTTAGGATAAGTGTTAGGATTAGAGTTAGGGTTAGGGTTTTGGTTTGGTTTAGTGTTAGGGTTAGGGTTTGGGTTTCTGTTAGGGTTAGGGTTAGGGTTAGGATTAGGTTTAGGGTTAGGGTTAGGGTTAGGGTTAGGATTAGGGTTAGGTTTAGGTTTTGGGTTAGGGTTAGGGTTAGGGTAAATGTTAGGGTTTTGATTAGGGTTAGGGTTAGGATTAGAGTTAGTGTTAGGGTTTTGGTTTGAGTTAGGCTTAGGGTTAGCGTTTGGGTTAGTTTTAGGGTTAGGGTTAGTGTTAGGGTTAGTTTTTGCGTTAGGGTTAGGGTTAGGATTAGGGTTAGGGTTAGGTTTATGGTTAGGGTTTGCGTTAGGGTTAGGGTTAGGGTTTGAGTTAGGGTTAGGGTTAGGGTTAGGTTTAGGGTTTGGTTTCGGGTTAGAATTAGAGTTGTGGTTAGGGTTTGAATTAGGGTTAGGGTTAGGGTTAGGGGTTCGGATTGTGTTAGGGTTAGGGTTAGGTTTAGGTTTAGGGATAGGGTTAGGTTAAGGATTAGGGTTAGCTTTAGGTTTTGGGTTAGGGTTAGGGTTAGGTTTAATGTTAGGGTTTTGATTAGGGTTAGGGTTAGGATTAGAGTTAGGGTTAGGGTTTTGGTTTGGGTTAATGTTAGGGTTAGGATTTTGGTTAGTGTTAGGGTTAGGGTTAGTATTAGGCTTAGGGTTTGGGTTAGGGTTAGGGTTAGGGTTAGGTTTAGGTTTTTGGTTAGGTTTAGGGTTAGGGTTGGGGTTTGGGTTTGGGTTAGGGTTAGCGTGAATGTTATGTTTAGGGTATTGGTTAGGGTTAGGGTTTAGGTTTAGGGTTAGGAATAGGGTTAGGGTTAGGGTTAGGGTTAGGGTTAGTGTTAGGAATAGGGTTAGGTTTAGGGTTAGGGTTAGGGTTAGGGTTAGGGTTAGAGGTTGGGTTTGTGTTAGGGTTAGGGTTAGGATTAGGGTTTGGGTTAGGGTTAGGGTTAGGGTTAGGGTTAGGGTTTGAGTTAGGGTTAGGGTTAGGTTTAGAATTAGGGTTAGGATAAGGGTTAGGATTAGAGTTAGGGTTAGGGTTTTGGTTTGGTTTAGTGTTAGTGTTAGGGTTTGGGTTAGTGTTAGGGTTAGTGTTAGTGTTAGTGTTATTGTTTGGGTTAGCGTTAGGTTTAGGGTTTGAGTTAGGGTTAGGGTTAGGGTTAGGGTTAGGGTTAGGTTTAGGGTTAGGGTTTGTGTTAGGGTTAGGGTTAGGGTTACGATTTGGGTTAGTGTTAGGGTTTGAGTTAGGGTTAGGGTTAGGGTTAGGGTTAGGATAAGGGTTAGGATTAGAGTTAGGGTTAGGGTTTTGGTTTGGTTTACTGTTAGGGTTAGGGGTTGGGTTTCTGTTAGGGTTAGGTTTAGGGTTAGGATTAGGGTTAGGGTTAGGGTTAGGATTAGGGTTAGGTTTAGGTTTTGGGTTAGGGTTAGGGTTAGGGTAAATGTTAGGGTTTTGATTAGGGTTAGGGTTAGGATTAGAGTTAGTGTTAGGGTTTTGGTTTGAGTTACGCTTAGGGTTAGCGTTTGGGTTAGTTTTAGGGTTAGGGTTAGTGTTAGGGTTAGTTTTTGCGTTAGGGTTAGGGTTAGGATTAGGGTTAGGGTTAGGTTTATGGTTAGGGTTTGCGTTAGGGTTAGGGTTAGGGTTTGAGTTAGGGTTAGGGTTAGGGTTAGGTTTAGGGTTTGGTTTCGGGTTAGAATTAGAGTTGTGGTTAGGGTTTGAATTAGGGTTAGGGTTAGGGTTAGGGGTTCGGATTGTGTTAGGGTTAGGGTTAGGGTTAGGGTTAGGGTTAGGGTTAGGGTTAGGGTTAGGTTTAGGTTTTTCGTTAGGTTTAGGGTTAGGGTTAGGATTAGGGTTAGGTATAGGTTTTGGGTTAGGGTTAGGGTTAGGATTAGGGTTAGGCTTAGGGTTAGTTCTTGGGTTAGGATTAATGCTAGCATTAGGGTTAGGTTTAGGTTTATGTTTAGGGTTTGGGTAAGGGTTAGGGTTTGGTTTAGGGTTAGGGTTAGGTTTAAGGTTTGGTATAGGGTTAGTTTTATTTTTTGCGTTAGATTTAGTGTTAGGATAAGGGTTAGCGTTAGGTTTAGGGTTAGGGTTTGGGTTAGGGTTAGGGTTAGTGTTTGAGTTAGGGTTTTGGTTAGGGTTAGGGTTAGGGTTAGGGTTAGGGTTAGGATAAGTGTTAGGATTAGAGTTAGGGTTAGGGTTTTGGTTTGGTTTAGTGTTAGGGTTAGGGTTTGGGTTTCTGTTAGGGTTAGGGTTAGGGTTAGGATTAGGTTTAGGGTTAGGGTTAGGGTTAGGGTTAGGATTAGGGTTAGGTTTAGGTTTTGGGTTAGGGTTAGGGTTAGGGTAAATGTTAGGGTTTTGATTAGGGTTAGGGTTAGGATTAGAGTTAGTGTTAGGGTTTTGGTTTGAGTTAGGCTTAGGGTTAGCGTTTGGGTTAGTTTTAGGGTTAGGGTTAGTGTTAGGGTTAGTTTTTGCGTTAGGGTTAGGGTTAGGATTAGGGTTAGGGTTAGGTTTATGGTTAGGGTTTGCGTTAGGGTTAGGGTTAGGGTTTGAGTTAGGGTTAGGGTTAGGGTTAGGTTTAGGGTTTGGTTTCGGGTTAGAATTAGAGTTGTGGTTAGGGTTTGAATTAGGGTTAGGGTTAGGGTTAGGGGTTCGGATTGTGTTAGGGTTAGGGTTAGGTTTAGGTTTAGGGATAGGGTTAGGTTAAGGATTAGGGTTAGCTTTAGGTTTTGGGTTAGGGTTAGGGTTAGGTTTAATGTTAGGGTTTTGATTAGGGTTAGGGTTAGGATTAGAGTTAGGGTTAGGGTTTTGGTTTGGGTTAATGTTAGGGTTAGGATTTTGGTTAGTGTTAGGGTTAGGGTTAGTATTAGGCTTAGGGTTTGGGTTAGGGTTAGGGTTAGGGTTAGGTTTAGGTTTTTGGTTAGGTTTAGGGTTAGGGTTGGGGTTTGGGTTTGGGTTAGGGTTAGCGTGAATGTTATGTTTAGGGTATTGGTTAGGGTTAGGGTTTAGGTTTAGGGTTAGGAATAGGGTTAGGGTTAGGGTTAGGGTTAGGGTTAGTGTTAGGAATAGGGTTAGGTTTAGGGTTAGGGTTAGGGTTAGGGTTAGGGTTAGAGGTTGGGTTTGTGTTAGGGTTAGGGTTAGGATTAGGGTTTGGGTTAGGGTTAGGGTTAGGGTTAGGGTTAGGGTTTGAGTTAGGGTTAGGGTTAGGTTTAGGGTTAGGGTTAGGATAAGGGTTAGGATTAGAGTTAGGGTTAGGGTTTTGGTTTGGTTTAGTGTTAGTGTTAGGGTTTGGGTTAGTGTTAGGGTTAGTGTTAGTGTTAGTGTTATTGTTTGGGTTAGCGTTAGGTTTAGGGTTTGAGTTAGGGTTAGGGTTAGGGTTAGGGTTAGGGTTAGGTTTAGGGTTAGGGTTTGTGTTAGGGTTAGGGTTAGGGTTACGATTTGGGTTAGTGTTAGGGTTTGAGTTAGGGTTAGGGTTAGGGTTAGGGTTAGGATAAGGGTTAGGATTAGAGTTAGGGTTAGGGTTTTGGTTTGGTTTAGTGTTAGGGTTAGGGGTTGGGTTTCTGTTAGGGTTAGGTTTAGGGTTAGGATTAGGGTTAGGGTTAGGGTTAGGATTAGGGTTAGGTTTAGGTTTTGGGTTAGGGTTAGGGTTAGGGTAAATGTTAGGGTTTTGATTAGGGTTAGGGTTAGGATTAGAGTTAGTGTTAGGGTTTTGGTTTGAGTTAGGCTTAGGGTTAGCGTTTGGGTTAGTTTTAGGGTTAGGGTTAGTGTTAGGGTTAGTTTTTGCGTTAGGGTTAGGGTTAGGATTAGGGTTAGGGTTAGGTTTATGGTTAGGGTTTGCGTTAGGGTTAGGGTTAGGGTTTGAGTTAGGGTTAGGGTTAGGGTTAGGTTTAGGGTTTGGTTTCGGGTTAGAATTAGAGTTGTGGTTAGGGTTTGAATTAGGGTTAGGGTTAGGGTTAGGGGTTCGGATTGTGTTAGGGTTAGGGTTAGGGTTAGGGTTAGGGTTAGGGTTAGGGTTAGGGTTAGGTTTAGGTTTTTCGTTAGGTTTAGGGTTAGGGTTAGGATTAGGGTTAGGTATAGGTTTTGGGTTAGGGTTAGGGTTAGGATTAGGGTTAGGCTTAGGGTTAGTTCTTGGGTTAGGATTAATGCTAGCATTAGGGTTAGGTTTAGGTTTATGTTTAGGGTTTGGGTAAGGGTTAGGGTTTGGTTTAGGGTTAGGGTTAGGTTTAAGGTTTGGTATAGGGTTAGTTTTATTTTTTGCGTTAGATTTAGTGTTAGGATAAGGGTTAGCGTTAGGTTTAGGGTTAGGGTTTGGGTTAGGGTTAGGGTTAGTGTTTGAGTTAGGGTTTTGGTTAGGGTTAGGGTTAGGGTTAGGGTTAGGGTTAGGATAAGTGTTAGGATTAGAGTTAGGGTTAGGGTTTTGGTTTGGTTTAGTGTTAGGGTTAGGGTTTGGGTTTCTGTTAGGGTTAGGGTTAGGGTTAGGATTAGGTTTAGGGTTAGGGTTAGGGTTAGGGTTAGGATTAGGGTTAGGTTTAGGTTTTGGGTTAGGGTTAGGGTTAGGGTAAATGTTAGGGTTTTGATTAGGGTTAGGGTTAGGATTAGAGTTAGTGTTAGGGTTTTGGTTTGAGTTAGGCTTAGGGTTAGCGTTTGGGTTAGTTTTAGGGTTAGGGTTAGTGTTAGGGATAGTTTTTGCGTTAGGGTTAGGGTTAGGATTAGGGTTAGGGTTAGGTTTATGGTTAGGGTTTGCGTTAGGGTTAGGGTTAGGGTTTGAGTTAGGGTTAGGGTTAGGGTTAGGTTTAGGGTTTGGTTTCGGGTTAGAATTAGAGTTGTGGTTAGGGTTTGAATTAGGGTTAGGGTTAGGGTCAGGCGTTCGGATTGTGTTAGGGTTAGGGTTAGGTTTAGGTTTAGGGATAGGGTTAGGTTAAGGATTAGGGTTAGCTTTAGGTTTTGGGTTAGGGTTAGGGTTAGGTTTAATGTTAGGGTTTTGATTAGGGTTAGGGTTAGGATTAGAGTTAGGGTTAGGGTTTTGGTTTGGGTTAATGTTAGGGTTAGGATTTTGGTTAGTGTTAGGGTTAGGGTTAGTATTAGGCTTAGGGTTTGGGTTAGGGTTAGGGTTAGGGTTAGGTTTAGGTTTTTGGTTAGGTTTAGGGTTAGGGTTGGGGTTTGGGTTTGGGTTAGGGTTAGCGTGAATGTTATGTTTAGGGTATTGGTTAGGGTTAGGGTTTAGGTTTAGGGTTAGGAATAGGGTTAGGGTTAGGGTTAGGGTTAGGGTTAGTGTTAGGAATAGGGTTAGGTTTAGGGTTATTGTTAGGGTTTGGGTTAGTGTTTGGGTTAGGGTTAGGGTTCGAGTTAGGGTTCGAGTTTGAGGTAGGGTTAGGGTTAGTGTTTGGGTTAGGGTTTGGGTTAAGGTTAGGTTTAGGGTTAGGGTTAGGAACACGGTTAGGGTTAGGGTTTGGTTTAGGGTTAGGGTTAGGATTAGGGTTTGGGTTAGGGTTCGAGTTAGGGTTAGTTTTTGGGTTAGGGTTAGGGTTAGGATTAGGGTTAGGTTTAGGCTTAGGTTTAGGGTTTGGGTAAGGGTTTGGGTTTGGGTTAGGGTTAGGGATAGGGTTAGGGTTAGGGTTAGGGTTTGGTTTAGGTTTAGTGTTCTTTTTTGTGTTAGGTTTAGCGTTAGGATAAGGGTTAGGGTTAGGTTTAGGGTTAGGGTTTGGGATAGGGTTAGGGTTAGTGTTTGAGTTAGGGTTAGGGTTAGGGTTAATGTTAGGGTTTTGATTAGGGTTAGGGTTAGGATTAGAGTTAGGGTTAGGGTTTTGGTTTACGTTAGGGTTAGGGTTAGGATTTGGGTTAGTTTTAAGCTTAGGGTTAGTGTTAGGGTTACTTTTTGGGTTAGGTGTAGATTTAGGATTAGGGTGAGGGTTAGTTTTAGGGTTAGGGGTTGGGTTAGGGTTAGGGTTAGGGTTGGGGTTTGGGTTAGGGTTAGGGTTAGGGTTAGGGTTAGTTCTTGGGTTAGGGTTAATGCTAGGATTAGGGTTAGGTTTAGGTTTAGGTTTAGGGTTTGGGTAAGAGTTAGGGTTTGGGTTAGGGTTAGGGTTAGGGTTAGGGTTAGGGTTAGGGTTAGGGTTAGGTTTAGGGTTAGGGTTAGGGTTTGAGTTAGGGTTAGGGTTAGGTTTGGGGTTTGGGTTAGGGTTAGTGTTAGGGGTTGGGTTTGTGTTAGGGTTAGGGTTAGTGTTAGGATAAGGATTAGGGTTTGGGTTAGGATTAGGGTTAGGTTTAGGATTAGAGTTAGGGTTAGGGTTTTGGTTTGGGTTAGGGTTAGGGTTAGGGTTAGGGTTACGATTTGGGTTAGTGTTAGGGTTAGGTTCAGGGGTTGGGTTTGAGTTAGGGTTAGGGTTAGGGTTAGGGTTAGGGTTAGGAAAAGGGTTAGGATTAGAGTTGGGGTTAGGGTTTTGGTTTGGTTTAGTGTTAGGGTTAGGGGTTGGGTTTCTGTTAGGGTTAGGGTTAGGGTTAGGATTAGGGTTAGGGTTAGGGTTAGGATTAGGGTTAGGTTTAGGTTTTGGGTTAGGGTTAGTGTTAGGGTAAATGTTAGGGTTTTGATTAGGGTTAGGGTTAGGATTAGAGTTAGTGTTAGGGTTTTGGTTTGAGTTAGGCTTAGGGTTAGCGTTTGGGTTAGTTTTAGGGTTAGGGTTAGTGTTAGGGTTAGTTTTTGCGTTAGGGTTAGGGTTAGGATTAGGGTTAGGGTTAGGTTTATGGTTAGGGTTTGCGTTAGGGTTAGGGTTAGGGTTTGAGTTAGGGTTAGGGTTAGGGTTAGGTTTAGTGTTTGGTTTCGGGTTAGAATTAGTGTTGTGGTTAGGGTTTGAATTAGGGTTAGGGTTAGGGTTAGAGGTTCGGATTGTGTTAGGGTTAGGGTTAGGTTTAGGATTAGGGATAGGGTTAGGTTAAGGATTAGGGTTAGGGTTAGGTTTAGGGTTAGGGTTTTGGTTAGGGTTAGGGTTCGGGTTAAGGTTAGGGTTTGAGTTAGGGTTAGGGTTAGGGTTGGGGTTTGGGTTAGGGTATCGGTTAGGGGTTGGGTTTGTGTTAGGGTTAGGGTTAGTGTTAGGATAAGGGTTAGGGTTTGGGTTAGGATTAGGGTTAGGTTTAGGATTAGAGTTAGGGTTAGCGTTATGGTTTGGGTTAGGGTTAGGGTTAGGGTTTGGGTTAGTGTTAGGGTTAGGGTTAGGGTTAGTGTTAGGGTTAGGGTTTGGGTTAGGGTTAGGGTTAGGGTTAGGTTTAGGTTTTTCGTTAGGTTTAGGGTTAGGGTTAGGTTTAGGTTTTTCGTTAGGTTTAGGGTTAGTGTTGGGGTTTGGGTTTGGGTTAGGGTTAGCGTGAATGTTATGTTTAGGGTATTGGTTAGGGTTAGGGTTTAGGGTTAGGGTTAGGAATAGGGTTAGGGTTAGGGTTAGGGTTAGGGTTAGTGTTAGGAATAGGGTTAGGTTTAGGGTTATTGTTAGGTTTTGGGTTAGTGTTTGGGTTAGGGTTAGGGTTCGAGTTAGGGTTCGAGTTTGAGTTAGGGTTAGGGTTAGTGTTTGGGTTAGGGTTTGGGTTAAGGTTAGGTTTAGGGTTAGGGTTAGGAACACGGTTAGGGTTAGGGTTTGGTTTAGGGTTAGGGTTAGGATTAGGGTTTGGGTTAGTTTTCGAGTTAGGGTTAGTTTTTGGGTTAGGGTTAGGGTTAGGATTAGGGTTAGGTTTAGGTTTAGGTTTAGGGTTTGGGTAAGGGTTTGGGTTTGGGTTAGGGTTAGGGATAGGGTTAGGGTTAGGGTTAGGGTTTGGTTTAGGTTTAGTGTTATTTTTTGTGTTAGGTTTAGCGTTAGGATAAGGGTTAGGGTTAGGTTTAGGGTTAGGGTTTGGGATAGGGTTAGGGTTAGTGTTTGAGTTAGGGTTAGGGTTAGGGTTAATGTTAGGGTTTTGATTAGGGTTAGGGTTAGGATTAGAGTTAGGGTTAATGTTTTGGTTTACGTTAGGGTTAGGGTTAGGATTTGGGTTAGTTTTAAGGTTAGGGTTAGTGTTAGGGTTACTTTTTGGGTTAGGGTTAGATTTAGGATTAGGGTTAGGGTTAGGTTTAGGGTTAGGGTTTGGGTTAGGGTTAGGGTTAGGGTTGGGTTTGGGTTAGGGTTAGGGTTAGGGTTAGGGTTAGTTCTTGGGTTAGGGTTAATGCTAGGATTAGGGTTAGGTTTAGGTTTAGGTTTAGGGTTTGGGTAAGGGTTAGGGTTTGGGTTAGGGTTAGGGTTAGGGTTAGGGTTAGGGATTGGGTTTGTGTTAGGGTTAGGGTTAGTGTTAGGATAAGGATTAGGGTGTGGATGAGGATTAGGGTTAGGGTTAGGATTAGAGTTAGGGTTAGGGTTTTGGTTTGGGTTAGGGTTAGGGTTAGGGTTAGGGTTCCGATTTGGGTTAGTGTTCGGGTTAGGTCCAGGGGTTGGGTTTGAGTTAGGGTTAGGGTTAGTGTTAGGGCAAGGGTTAGGATAAGGGTTAGGATTAGAGTTAGGGTTAGGGTTTTGGTTTGGTTTAGTGTTAGGGTTAGGGGTTGGGTTTCTATTAGGGTTAGGGTTAGGGTTAGGATTAGGGTTAGGGTTAGGGTTAGGATTAGGGTTAGGTTTAGGTTTTGGGTTAGGGTTAGTGTTAGGGTAAATGTTAGGGTTTTGATTAGGGTTAGGGTTAGGATTAGAGTTAGTGTTAGGGTTTTGGTTTGAGTTAGGCTTAGGGTTAGCGTTTGGGTTAGTTTTAGGGTAAGGGTTAGTGTTAGGGTTAGTTTTTGCGTTAGGGTTAGGGTTAGGATTAGGGTTAGGGTTAGGTTTATGGTTAGGGTTTGCGTTAGGGTTAGGGTTAGGGTTTGAGTTAGGGTTAGGGTTAGGGTTAGGTTTAGGGTTTGGTTTCGGGTTAGAATTAGAGTTGTGGTTAGGGTTTGAATTAGGGTTAGGGTTAGGGTTAGGGGTTCGGATTGTGTTAGGGTTAGGGTTAGGTTTAGGATTAGGGATAGGGTTAGGTTAAGGATTAGGGTTAGGGTTAGGTTTAGGGTTAGGGTTTTGGTTAGGGTTAGGGTTCGGGTTAAGGTTAGGGTTTGAGTTAGGGTTAGGGTTAGGGTTGGGGTTTGGGTTAGGGTATCGGTTAGGGGTTGGGTTTGTGTTAGGGTTTGGGTTAGTGTTAGGATAAGGGTTAGGTTTTGGGTTAGGATTAGGGTTAGGTTTAGGATTAGAGTTAGGGTTAGCGTTATGGTTTGGGTTAGGGTTAGGGTTAGGGTTTGGGTTAGTGTTAGGGTTAGGGTTAGGGTTAGTGTTAGGGTTAGGGTTTGGGTTAGGGTTAGGGTTAGGGTTAGGTTTAGGTTTTTCGTTAGGTTTAGGGTTAGGTTTAGGTTTAGGTTTTTCGTTAGGTTTAGGGTTAGGGTTAGGATTAGGGTTAGGTATAGGTTTTGGGTTAGCGTTAGGGTTAGGGTTAGGGTTAGGGTTAGTTCTTGGGTTAGGGTTAATGTTAGGATTAGGGTTAGGTTTAGGTTTAGTTTTAGGGTTTGGGTAAGGGTTAGGGTTTGGGTTAGGGTTAGGGTTAGGGTTAATGTTTGGTTTAGGGTTAGTTTTATTTTTTGCGTTAGATTTAGTGTTAGGATAAGGGTTAGGGTTAGGTTTAGGGTTAGGGTTTGGGTTAGGGTTAGGGTTAGGGTTTGAGTTAGGGTTAGGGTTAGGGTTTTGGTTTCGTTTAGGGTTAGTGTTAGGGTTTGGGTGAGTGTTAGGGTTAGTGTTAGGGTTTGGATTAGGGTTAGGGTTAGGGTTTCAGTTGGGTTAGGGTTAGGGTCAGGGTTACGGTTAGGGTTAGGGTTTGTGTTAGGGTTAGGGTTATGGTTAGGTTTAGGGTTAGGGTTACGGTTTGGTTTAGGGTTAGGTTCAGGGTTAGGGGTTGGGATTGTGTTAGGGTTAGGGGTTGGGTTTGTGTTAAGGTTAGGGTTAGGGTTTGGGTTAGGGTTAGGGTTAGGGTTAGGGTTTGAGTTAGGGTTAGGGTTAGGGTTAGGGTTAGGGTTAGGATAAGGGTTAGGATTAGAGTTAGGGTTAGGGTTTTGGTTTGGTTTAGTGTTATTGTTAGGGTTTGGGTTTGTGTTAGGGTTAGTGTTAGTGTTAGTGTTATTGTTTGGGTTAGCGTTAGGTTTAGGTTTTGAGTTAGGGTTAGGGTTAGGGTTAGGGTTAGGGTTAGGGTTAGGGTTAGGGTTAGGTTTAGGGTTAGGGTTTGTGTTAGGGTTAGGTTTAGGGTTAGGGTTAGGGTTACGATTTGGGTTAGTGTTAGGGTTAGTTCAGCGGTTGGGTTTGTGTTAGGGTTAGGGGTTGGGTTTGTGTTAGGGTTAGGGTTAGGGTTAGGGTTAGGGTTACGGTTAGGGTTAGGGTTAGGATTAGGGTTAGGTTTAGGTTTTGGGTTAGGGTTAGGTTTAGGGTTAATGATAGGGTTTTGTTTAGGGTTAGGGTTAGGATTAGATTTAGGGTTAGGGTTTTGGTTTAGGTTAGGGTTAGGGTTAGGGTTTGGGTTAGTTTTAGGGTTAGGGTTAGTGTTAGGGTTAGTTTTTGGGTTAGGGTTAGGTTTAGGATTAGGTTTAGGGTTAGGTTTAGGGTTAGGGTTTGGGTTAGGGTTTTGGTTAGGTTTAGGGTTTGAGTTAGGGTTAGGGTTAGGGTTAGGGTTTGGGTTAGGGTTAGGGTTAGGGGTTAGGTTTGTGTTAGGGTTAGGGTTAGGTTTAGGATAAGGGTTAGGGTTAGGGTTAGGATTAGGTTTAGGGACAGGATTAGAGTTAGGGTTAGTGTTTTGGTTTGGGTTACGGTTAGGGTTAGGGTTTGGGTTAGTGTTAGGGTTAGGGTTAGGGTTAGGGTTAGGGTTAGGGTTTGGGTTAGGGTTAGGGTTAGGGGTTAAGTTTGTGTTAGGGTTAGGGTTAGGTTTAGGATAAGGGTTAGGGTTAGGGTTAGGATTAGGGTTAGGTATAAGATTAGAGTTAGGGTTAGTGTTTTGGTTTGGGTTAGGGTTAGGGTTAGGATTTGGGTTAGTTTTAGGGTTAGGGTTAGTGTTAGGGTTAGGGTTTGGGTTAGGGTTAGGGTTAGGGTTAGGGCTCGGGTTTGGGTTAGGGTTAGGGTTAGGGTTAGTGTTTGGGTTAGGGTTAGAGTTAGGTTTAGGATTAGGGTTAAGGTTAGGATTAGGATTTGGGTTAGGGTTAGGGTTTGGGTTAGTGTTAAGTTTAGGGTTACGTTTACATTTTGGGTTAGGGTTAGGGTTACGTTTAGGATTACGTTTAAGGTTAGTGTTAGGGTTAGGTTTTGGGTTAGGGTTAGGGTTTGATTAGGGTTTGGGTTAGGGTTAGGTTTAGGGTTAGGGTTTGGGTTAAGGTTAGGGTTAGGGTAAAGGTTAGGAATAGGTTTAGGGTTAGGGTTAGGGTTACGGTTAGGTTTAGGAATAGGGTTAGGGTTAGGGATATTGTTAGGGTTTGGGTTAGAGTTTGTGTTAGGGTTAGGTTTAGGTTTTGGGTTCGGTTTAGAATTAGAGTTATGGTTAGGGTTTGAGTTAGTTTTAGGGTTAGGGTTAGGGTTAGGTTTATGATTAGGTTTAGGTTTAGGTTTTGGGTAGGGTTAGGTTTAGGTTAAATGTTAGGGTTTTGATTAGGGTTAGGGTTAGGATTAGAGTTAGGGTTAGGGTTTTGGTTTGGGTTAATGTTAGGGTTAGGATTTGGGTTAGTGTTAGGGTTAGGGTTAGTGTTAGGGTTAGGGTTTGGGTTAGGGTTAGGGTTAGGGTTAGGTTTAGGTTTTTGGTTATGTTTAGGGTTAGGGTTAGGATTTGGGTTAGGGATAGGTTTAGATTTAGGTTTTGGGTAAGGGTTATGGTTTGGGTTAGGGTTAGGGTTAGGGTTAGGGTTAGGGTTTGATTTAGGGTTAGTGTTATTTTTCGGGTTAGGTTTAGGTTTACGATAAGGGTTAGTGTTAGGTTTAGGGTTAGGGTTTGGGTTAGGGTTAGGCTTAGTGTTTGAGTTAGGGTTAGGGTTAGGGTTAGGGTTAGGGTTAGGGTTAGGTTTAGGATTTGGGTTAGGGTTTGGGTTAGGGTTAGGGTTAGGGTTAGGGTTAGGTTTAGGGTTAATGATAGGGTTTTGATTAGGTTTAGGGTTAGGATTAGAGTTAGGGTTAGGGTTTTGGTTTAGGTTAGGGTTAGGGTTAGGTTTTGGGTTAGTTTTAGGTTTAGGGTTAGTGTTAGGGTTAGTTTTTGGGTTAGGGTTAGGTTTAGGATTAGGGTTAGGGTTAGGTTTAGGGTAAGGGTTTGGGTTAGGGTTAGGGTTAGGGTTAGGGATTGAGTTAGGGTTAGGGTTAGGGTTAGGGTTTGGGTTAGGGTTAGGGTTAGGAGTTAGGTTTGTGTTAGGGTTAGGGTTAGGTTTAGGATAAGGGTTAGGGTTAGGGTTAGGATTTGGGTTAGGGATAGGATTAGAGTTAGGGTTAGGGTTTTGGTTTGGGTTAGGGTTAGGGTTAGGATTTGGGTAAGTTTTAGGGTTAGGGTTAGTGTTAGGGTTAGGGTTTGGGTTAGGGTTAGTGTTAGGGTTAGGTTTAGGTTTTTGGTTAGGTTTAGGGTTAGGGTTAGGGTTTGGGTTCGGGTTAGATTTAGTGTTATGGTTAGGGTTTGAGTTAGGGTTAGGTTAGTGTTAGGGTTAGTGTTTGGTTTAGGGTTAGGTTTAGCATTAGGGTTTGAGTTTGAGTTATGTTTAGGCTTAGCATTAGGGTTAAGGTTAGGGTTAGTGTTACGGTTTGGGTTAGGGTTAGGGTTAGGGTTAGTGTTTGGGTTAGGGTTAGGGTTAGTGTTAGGGTTTGGGTTAGGGTTAGAGTTAGCGTGAGGGTTATGTTTAGGGTATTCGTTAGGGTTAGGGTTTTGGGTTAGGGTTAGGAATAAGGTTAGGGTTAGTGTTAGGGTTAGGGTTAGTGTTAGGAATAGGGTTAGGTTAGGGTTATTGTTAGGGTTTAGGTTAGGGTTTGTGTTACGGTTAGGTTTAGATTTTGGGTTAGGGTTACAGTTAGGGTTAGAGTTTGATTTAGGGTTAGGGTTAGGGTTAGGGATAGGGTTTGTGTTAGGGTTTAGGGTTAGGGTTTGTGTTAGGGTTTGGGTTAAGTTTAGGTTTAGGGTTAGGGTTAGGGTTAGGATTTGGGCTGGGTTAGGGTTAGGATTAGGGTTTGGGTTAGGGTTCAGGTTAGGGTTAGTTCTTGACTTTGGGTTAGGGTTAGGATTAGTGTTAGGGTTAGGTTTAGGCTTAGGGTTTGGGTAAGGATTAGGGTTTGGGTTAGGGTTAGGGTTAGTGTTAGGGTTAAGGTTTGGTTTAGGGTTAGTGTTATTTTTTGCGTTAGATTTAGGGTTAGGATAAATGTTAGGGTTAGGTTTAGGGTTAGGGTTTGGGTTAGGGTTAGGGTTAGGGTTTGAGTTATGGTTAGGGTTTTTGGTTTGGTTTAGGGTTAGGGTTAGGGTTTTGGTTAGTGTTAGGGTTAGTGTTAGTGTTAGGGATTGGGTTAGGGTTAGGTTTAGGGTTTGAGTTAGGGTT
>JAJHUQ010000039.1:8245000-8255000 GCA_035773235.1 Eospalax fontanierii | reverse complement strand
GTTTGTGTTAGGGTTAGGGGTTGGGTTTGTGTTAGGGTTAGGGTTAGGGTTAGGATTAGGGTTAGGGTTAGGGTTAGGATTAGGGTTAGGTTTAGGTTTTGGGTTAGGGTTAGGGTTAGGGTTAATGTTAGGGTTTTGTTTAGGGTTAGGGTTAGGATTATAGTTAGGGTTAGGGTTTTGGTTTGTTTTAGGGTTATGGTTAGGGTTTGGGTTAGTTTTTGGGTTAGTGTTAGTTTTAGGATTAGGGTTAGGGTTAGGTTTAGGGTTAGGGTTAGAGTTAGGGTTAGGGTAAGGTTTTAGGTTAGGGTTAGGGTTAGGGTTAGGTTTAGGATTTTGGTTAGGTTTAGGGTTAGTGTTAGGGTTAGGGTTAGGGTTCGGGTTTGGGGTAGGGTTAGGGTTAGGGTTAGGGTTAGGGTTTGGGTTAGGGTTAGGGTTAGGGGTTAGGTTTGTGTTAGGGTTAGGGTTAGGTTTAGGATAAGGGTTAGGGTTAGGGTTAGGATTAGGGTTAGGGATAGGATTAGAGTTAGGGTTAGGGTTTTGGTTTGGGTTGGGGTTAGGGTTAGGATTTGGGTTAGTTTTAGGGTTAGGGTAGGTGTTTGGGTTAGGGTTTGGGTTAGGGTTAGGGTGAGGGTTAGGGCTCGGGTTTGGGTTAGGGTTAGGGTTAGGGTTAGGGTTTGGGTTAGGGGAAGAGTTACGTTTAGGATTAGGGTTAAGCTTAGAATTAGGATTTGGGTTAGGGTTAGGGTTTGGGTTAGGGTTAAGTTTAGGGTAACGTTTACATTTTGGGTTAGGGCTAGGGTTACGTTTAGGATTACGGGTAAGGTTAGTGTTAGGGTTAGGGTTTGGGTTAGAGTTAGGTTTTGAATAGGGTTTGGGTTAGGGTTAGATTTAGGGTTAGGGTTTGGGTTAAGGTTAGGGTTAGGGTAAAGGTTAGGAATAGGTTTAGGGTTAGGGTTAGGGTTACGGTTAGGTTTAGGAGTAGGGTTAGGGTTAGCGTTATTGTTAGGGTTTGGGTTAGAGTTTGTGTTAGGGTTAGGTTTAGGTTTTGGGTTCGGTTTAGAATTAGAGTTATGGTTAGGGTTTGAGTTAGGGTTAGGGTTAGGGTTAGGGTTAGGTTTAGGATTAGGTTTAGGTTTAGGTTTTGGGTTAGGGTTAGGGTTAGGCTAAATGTTAGGGTTTTGATTAGGGTTAGGGTTAGGATTAGAGTTAGGTTTAGGGATTTGGTTTGGGTAAATGTTAGGGTTAGGATTTGGGTTAGTGTTAGGGTTAGGGTTAGTGTGAGGGTTAGGGTTTGGGTTAGGGTTAGGGTTAGGGTTAGGTTTAGGTTTTTGGTTATGTTTAGGGTTAGGGTTAGGGTTTGGGTTAGGGTTCGGGTTAGGGTTAGGGTTAGGTTTAGGTTTTTGGTTATGTTTAGGGTTTAGGGTTAGGGTTAGGAACAGGGTTATGTTTAGGGTTACGGTTAGGGTTAGTGTTAGGAATGGGGTTAGGGTTATTGTTAGGGTTTGGATTAGTGTTTGGGTTAGGGTTAGGGTTCGAGTTAGGGTTAGAGTTTGAGTTAGGGTTAGGGTTAGGGTTAGTGTGTGGGTTAGGTTTTGGGTTAAGGTTAGGTTTAGGGTTAGGGTTAGGAATAGTGTTAGGGTTAGGGTTTGGGTTAGGGTTAGGGTTAGGATTAGGGTTTGGGTTAGGGTTCGAGTTAGGGTTAGTTTTTTGGTTAGGGTTAGGGTTAGGATTAGGGTTAGGGATAGGTTTAGATTTAGGTTTTGGGTAAGGGTTAGGGTTTGGGTTAGGGTTAGGGTTAGGGTTAGGGTTAGGGTTTGATTTAGGGTTAGTGTTATTTTTCGGGTTAGGTTTAGGTTTACGATAAGGGTTAGTGTTAGGTTTAGGGTTAGGGTTTGGGGTAGGGTTAGGCTTAGTGTTTGAGTTAGGATTAGGGTTAGGGTTAGGGTTAGGGTTAGGGTTAGGTTTAGGATTTGGGTTAGGGTTTGGGTTAGGGTTAGGGTTAGGGTTAGGGTTAGGTTTAGGGTTAATGATAGGGTTTTGATTAGGTTTAGGGTTAGGATTAGAGTTAGGGTTAGGGTTTTGGTTTAGGTTAGGGTTAGGGTTAGGTTTTGGGTTAGTTTTAGGTTTAGGGTTAGTGTTAGGGTTAGTTTTTGGGTTAGGGTTAGGTTTAGGATTAGGGTTAGGGTTAGGGTTTGGGTTAGGGTTAGGGTTAGGGTTAGGGATTGAGTTAGGGTTAGGGTTAGGGTTAGGGTTTGGGTTAGGGTTAGGGTTAGGAGTTAGGTTTGTGTTAGGGTTAGGGTTAGGTTTAGGATAAGGGTTAGGGTTAGGGTTAGGATTTGGGTTAGGGATAGGATTAGAGTTAGGGTTAGGGTTTTGGTTTGGGTTAGGATTAGGGTTAGGATTTGGGTAAGTTTTAGGGTTAGGGTTAGTGTTAGGGTTAGGGTTTGGGTTAGGGTTAGTGTTAGGGTTAGGTTTAGGTTTTTGGTTAGGTTTAGGGTTAGGGTTAGGGTTTGGGTTCGGGTTAGATTTAGTGTTATGGTTAGGGTTTGAGTTAGGGTTAGGTTAGTGTTAGGGTTAGTGTTTGGTTTAGGGTTAGGTTTAGCATTAGGGTTTGAGTTTGAGTTATGTTTAGGCTTAGCATTAGGGTTAAGGTTAGGGTTAGTGTTACGGTCTGGGTTAGGGTTAGGGTTAGGGTTAGTGTTTGGGTTAGGGTTAGGGTTAGTGTTAGGGTTTGGGTTAGGGTTAGAGTTAGCGTGAGGGTTATGTTTAGGGTATTCGTTAGGGTTAGGGTTTTGGGTTAGGGTTAGGAATAAGGTTAGGGTTAGTGTTAGGGTTAGGGTTAGTGTTAGGAATAGGGTTAGGTTAGGGTTATTGTTAGGGTTTAGGTTAGGGTTTGTGTTACGGTTAGGTTTAGATTTTGGGTTAGGGTTACAGTTAGGGTTAGAGTTTGATTTAGGGTTAGGGTTAGGGTTAGGGATAGGGTTTGTGTTAGGGTTTAGGGTTAGGGTTTGTGTTAGGGTTTGGGTTAAGTTTAGGTTTAGGGTTAGGGTTAGGGTTAGGGTTTGGGCTGGGTTAGGGTTAGGATTAGGGTTTGGGTTAGGGTTCAGGTTAGGGTTAGTTCTTGGCTTTGGGTTAGGGTTAGGATTAGTGTTAGGGTTAGGTTTAGGCTTAGGGTTTGGGTAAGGATTAGGGTTTGGGTTAGGGTTAGGGTTAGTGTTAGGGTTAAGGTTTGGTTTAGGGTTAGTGTTATTTTTTGCGTTAGATTTAGGGTTAGGATAAATGTTAGGGTTAGGTTTAGGGTTAGGGTTTGGGTTAGGGTTAGGGTTAGGGTTTGAGTTATGGTTAGGGTTTTTGGTTTGGTTTAGGGTTAGGGTTAGGGTTTTGGTTAGTGTTAGGGTTAGTGTTAGTGTTAGGGATTGGGTTAGGGTTAGGTTTAGTGTTTGAGTTAGGGTTAGGGTTAGGGTTAGGGTTAGGGTTAGGGTTACGTTTAGGATTTTGGTTAGGGTTAGGGTTAGGGTTAGGGTTAGGGTTACGGTTTGGGTTAGGGTTAGGGTTAGCGTTACGGGTTGGGTTTGGGTAAGGGTTAGGGTTTGGTTTAGGGTTAGGGTTAGGTTTAAGGTTTGGTATAGGGTTAGTTTTATTTTTTGCGTTAGATTTAGTGTTAGGATAAGGGTTAGCGTTAGGTTTAGGGTTAGGGTTTGGGTTAGGGTTAGGGTTAGTGTTTGAGTTAGGGTTTTGGTTAGGGTTAGGGTTAGGGTTAGGGTTAGGGTTAGGATAAGTGTTAGGATTAGAGTTAGGGTTAGGGTTTTGGTTTGGTTTAGTGTTAGGGTTAGGGTTTGGGTTTCTGTTAGGGTTAGGGTTAGGGTTAGGATTAGGGTTAGGTTTAGGTTTTGGGTTAGGGTTAGGGTTAGGGTAAATGTTAGGGTTTTGATTAGGGTTAGGGTTAGGATTAGAGTTAGTGTTAGGGTTTTGGTTTGAGTTAGGCTTAGGGTTAGCGTTTGGGTTAGTTTTAGGGTTAGGGTTAGTGTTAGGGTTAGTTTTTGCGTTAGGGTTAGGGTTAGGATTAGGGTTAGGGTTAGGTTTAAGGTTAGGGTTTGCGTTAGGGTTAGGGTTAGGGTTTGAGTTAGGGTTAGGGTTAGGGTTAGGTTTAGGGTTTGGTTTCGGGTTAGAATTAGAGTTGTGGTTAGGGTTTGAGTTAGGGATAGGGTTAGGGTTAGGGGTTCGGTTTGTGTTAGGGTTACGGTTAGGTTTAGGATTAGGGATAGGGTTAGGTTAAGGATTAGGGTTAGGTTTAGGTTTTGGGTTAGGGTTAGGGTTAGGTTTAATGTTAGGGTTTTGATTAGGGTTAGGGTTAGGATTAGAGTTAGGGTTAGGGTTTTGGTTTGGGTTAATGTTAGGGTTAGGATTTTGGTTAGTGTTAGGGTTAGGGTTAGTATTAGGCTTAGGGTTTGGGTTAGGGTTAGGGTTAGGGTTAGGTTTAGGTTTTTGGTTAGGTTTAGGGTTAGGGTTGGGGTTTGGGTTTGGGTTAGGGTTAGCGTGAATGTTATGTTTAGGGTATTGGTTAGGGTTAGGGTTTAGGGTTAGGGTTAGGAATAGGGTTAGGGTTAGGGTTAGGGTTAGTGTTAGGAATAGGGTTAGGTTTAGGGTTATTGTTAGGGTTTGGGTTAGTGTTTGGGTTAGGGTTAGGGTTCGAGTTAGGGCTCGAGTTTGATTTAGGGTTAGGGTTAGGGTTTGGGTTAGGGTTTGGTTTAAGGTTAGGTTTAGGGTTAGGGTTAGGAACACGGTTAGGGTTAGGGTTTGGTTTAGGGTTAGGGTTAGGATTAGGGTTTGGGTTAGGGTTCGAGTTAGGGTTAGTTTTTGGGTTAGGGTTAGGGTTAGGATTAGGGTTAGGTTTAGGTTTAGGTTTAGGGTTTTGGGTAAGGGTTTGGGTTTGGGTTAGGGTTAGGGATAGGGTTAGGGTTAGGGTTAGGGTTAGGGTTAGGGTTAATGTTAGGGTTTTAATTAGGGTTAGGGTTAGGATTAGAGTTAGGGTTAGGGTTTTGGTTTACGTTAGGGTTAGGGTTAGGATTTGGGTTAGTTTTAAGGTTAGGGTTAGTGTTAGGGTTAGTTTTTGGGTTAGGGTTAGATTTAGGATTAGGGTTAGGGTTAGGTTTAGTTTTAGGGTTTGGGTTAGGGTTAGGGTTAGGGTTGGGGTTTGGGTTAGGGTTAGGGTTAGGGTTAGGGTTAGTTCTTGGGTTAGGGTTAATGCTAGGATTAGGGTTAGGTTTAGGTTTAGGTTTAGGGTTTGGGTAAGGGTTAGGGTTTGTGTTAGGGTTAGGGTTAGGGTTAGGGTTAGGATTAGTGTTAGGGTTAGGATTAGGGTTAGGGTTAGGTTTAGGATTAGGGATAAGGTTTGAGTTAGGGTTAGGGTTAGGTTTGGGGGTTGGGTTAGGGTTAGAGTGAGGGGTTGAGTTTGTGTTAGGGTTAGGGTTAGTGTTAGGGTAAGGATTAGGGTTTGGGTTAGGATTAGGGTTAGGTTTAGGATTAGAGTTAGGGTTAGGGTTTTGGTTTGGGTTAGGGTTAGGGTTAGGGTTTGGGTTAGTGTTAGGGTTTGGGTTAGTGTTAGGTTTAGGGTTTGGGTTAGGGTTAGTGTTAGGGTTAGGTTTAGGTTTTTCGTTAGGTTTAGGGTTAGGGTTAGGATTAGGGTTAGGTATAGGTTTTGGGTTAGGGTTAGGGTTAGGGTTAGGGTTAGGGTTAGGGTTAGGGTTAGTTCTTGGGTTAGGATTAATGCTAGCATTAGGGTTAGGTTTAGGTTTAGGTTTAGGGTTTGGGTAAAGGTTAGGGTTTGGTTTAGGGTTAGGGTTAGGTTTAAGGTTTGGTATAGGGTTAGTTTTATTTTTTGCGTTAGATTTAGTGTTAGGATAAGGGTTAGGGTTAGGTTTAGGGTTAGGGTTTGGGTTAGGGTTAGGGTTAGTGTTTGAGTTAGGGTTTTGGTTAGGGTTAGGGTTAGGGTTAGGGTTAGGGTTAGGATTTGGGTTAGGGTTAGGGTTAGGGTTTCAGTTAGGGTTAGGGTTAGGGTTAGGTTTAGGGTTAGGTTTAGAGTTAGGGTTAGGATTAGAGTTAGGGTTAGGGTTTTGGTTTCGTTTAGGGTTAGTGTTAGGGTTTGGGTGAGTGTTAGGGTTAGTGTTAGGGTTTGGATTAGGGTTAGGGTTAGGGTTTGAGTTGGGTTAGGGCTAGGGTTAGGGTTACGGTTAGGGTTAAGGTTTGTGTTAGGGTTAGGGTTAGGGTTAGGGTTAGGGTTAGGGTTAGGGTTAGGGTTACGGTTTGGTTTAGAGTTAGGTTGAGGGTTAGGGGTTGGGTTTGTGTTAGGGTTAGGGGTTGGGTTTGTGTTAGGGTTAGGGTTAGGGTTAGGATTAGGGTTAGGTTTAGGTTTTGGGTTAGGGTTAATGTTAGGGTTTTGTTTAGGGTTAGGGTTAGGATTATAGTTAGGATTAGGGTTTTGGTTTGTTTTAGGGTTATGGTTAGTATTTGGGTTAGTTTTTGGGTTAGGGTTAGTGTTAGGATTAGGGTTAGGGTTAGGTTTAGGGTTAGGGTTAGGGTTAGGGTTAGGGTTAGGGTTTGGGTTAGGGTTAGGGTTAGGGTTAGGTTTAGGATTTTTTTAGGTTTAGGGTGAGGGTTAGGGTTTGGTTTAGGGTTAGGGTTAGCGTGAATGTTATGTTTAGGGTATTCGTGAGGGTTAGGGTTTAGGGTTAGGGTTAGGGTTAGGGTTAGGGTTAGGGTTAGGGTTTGGGTTCAGGTTAGGTTTAGGGTAAGGGTTAGGAACAGGTTTAGGGTTAGGGTTTGTTTTAGGGTTAGGGTTAGGATTAGGGTTTGGGTTAGGGTTCGAGTTAGGCTTAATTTTTGGGTTAGGGTTAGGGTTAGGATTAGGGTTAGGTTTAGGTTTAGGGTTTGGGTAAGGGTTAGGGTTTGGGTTAGGGGTAGGGTTAGGGTTAGGGTTTGGTTTAGGTTAGTGTTATTTTTTATGTTAGGTTTAGGGTTAGGATAAGGGTTAGGGTTAGGTTTAGCGTTAGGGTTAGGGTTAGGGTTAGGGTTAGGGTTAGGATTTGGTTTAGGGTTTGGTTTTGGGTTAGGGTTAGGGTTCGGGTTAGGGTTTGAGTTAGGGTTAGGGTTAGGGTTAGGGTTACGGTTTGGGTTAGGGTTAGGGTTAGAGTTAGGGGTTGGGTTTGTGTTAGGGTTAGGATTAGGGTTAGGATTTGGGTTAGGGTTAGGGTTAGGGTTAGGGTTAGGGTTAGGATTAGGGTTAGGTTTAGGTTTTGGGTTAGGGTTAGGGTTAGGGTTAATGTTAGGGTTTTGATTAGGGTTAGGGTTAGGATTAGAGTTAGGGTTGGGTTTTGGTTTAGGTTAGGGTTAGGGTTAGGATTTGGGTTAGTTTTAAGGTTAGGGTTAGTGTTAGGGTTAGTTTTTGGGTTAGGCTTAGGTTTAGGATTAGGGTTAGGGTTAGGTTTAGGGTCAGGGTTTGGGTTAGGGTTAGGTTTAGGGTTAGTGTTAGGGTTTGAGTTAGGGTTAGGGTTAGGGTTCGGGTTTGGGTTAGGGTTAGTGTTAGGGGTTGGGTTTGTGTTAGGGTTAGGGTTAGTGTTAGGATAAGGGTTAGGGTTTGGGTTAGGATTAGGGTTAGGTTTAGGGTTAGAGTTAGGGTTAGGGTTTTGGTTTGGGTTAGGGTTAGGGTTAGGGTTAGGGTTTGGGTTAGTGTTAAGGTTAGGGTTAGTGTTAGGGTTAGGGTTTGGGTTAGGGTTAGGGTTAGGGTTAGGTTTAGGTTTTTCGTTAGGTTTAGGGTTAGAGTTAGGATTAGGGTTAGGTATAGGTTTTGGGTTAGGGTTAGGGTTAGGGTTAGGGTTAGGGTTAGTTCTTTGGTTAGGGTTAATGTTAGGATTAGGGTTAGGTTTAGGTTTAGGTTTAGAGTTTGGGTAAGGGTTAGGGTTTGGTTTAGGGTTAGGGTTAGGGTTAAGGTTTGGTATAAGGTTAGTTTTATTTTTTGCGTTAGATTTAGTGTTAGGATAAAGGTTAGGGTTAGGTTAAGGGTTAGGGTTTGGGTTAGGGTTAGGATTAGTGTTTGAGTTAGGGTTTTGGTTAGGGTTAGGGTTAGGGTTAGGGTTAGAATTTGGGTTAGGGTTAGGGTTAGGGTTTGAGTTAGGGTTAGGTTTAGGGTTAGGGTTAGGGTTAGGGTTAGTGTTAGAGTTAGGGTTAGGATTAGAGTTAGGGTTAGGATTTTGGTTTCGTTTAGGGTTAGTGTTAGGGTTTTATGTGAGTGTTAGGGTTAGTGTTAGGGTTTGGATTAGGGTTAGGGTTAGGGTTTGAGTTGCGTTAGAGTTAGGGTTAGGGTTAGGGTTACGGTTAGGGTTAGGGTTTGGGTTAGGGTTAGGGTTAGGGTTAGGGTTAGGGTTAGGGTTAGGGTTAGGGTTTTGGTTAGTGTTAGGGTTAGTGTTAGTGTTAGGGATTGGGTTAGGGTTAGGTTTAGGGTTTGAGTTAGGGTTAGGGTTAGGGTTAGGCTTAGGGTTACGTTTAGGATTTTGGTTAGGGTTAGGGTTAGGGTTAGGGTTAGGGTTAGGGTTAGCGTTACGGGTTGGGTTTGGGTAAGGGTTAGGGTTTGGTTTAGGGTTAGGGTTAGGTTTAGGTTTAAGGTTTGGTATAGGGTTAGTTTTATTTTTTGCGTTAGATTTAGTGTTAGGATAAGGGTTAGCGTTAGGTTTAGGGTTAGGGTTTGGGTTAGGGTTAGGGTTAGTGTTTGAGTTAGGGTTTTGGTTAGGGTTAGGGTTAGGGTTAGGGTTAGGATAAGTGTTAGGATTAGAGTTAGGGTTAGGGTTTTGGTTTGGTTTAGTGTTAGGGTTAGGGTTTGGGTTTCTGTTAGGGTTAGGGTTAGGGTTAGGATTAGGGTTAGGGTTAGGGTTAGGGTTAGGGTTAGGATTAGGGTTAGGTTTAGGTTTTGGGTTAGGGTTAGGGTTAGGGTAAATGTTAGGGTTTTGATTAGGGTTAGGGTTAGGATTAGAGTTAGTGTTAGGGTTTTGATTTGAGTTAGGCTTAGGGTTAGCGTTTGGGTTAGTTTTAGGGTTAGGGTTAGTGTTAGGGTTAGTTTTTGCGTTAGGGTTAGGGTTAGGATTAGGGTTAGGGTTAGGTTTAAGGTTAGGGTTTGCGTTAGGGTTAGGGTTAGGGTTTGAGTTAGGGTTAGGGTTCGGGTTAGGTTTAGGGTTTGGTTTCGGGTTAGAATTAGAGTTGTGGTTAGGGTTTGAGTTAGGGTTAGGGTTAGGGTTAGGGGTTCGGTTTGTGTTAGGGTTAGGGTTAGGTTTAGGATTAGGGATAGGGTTAGGTTAAGGATTAGGGTTAGGTTTAGGTTTTGGGTTAGGGTTAGGGTTAGGTTTAATGTTAGGGTTTTGATTAGGGTTAGGGTTAGGATTAGAGTTAGGGTTAGGGTTTTGGTTTGGGTTAATGTTAGGGTTAGGATTTTGGTTAGTGTTAGGGTTAGGGTTAGTATTAGGCTTAGGGTTTGGGTTAGGGTTAGGTTTAGGTTTTTGGTTAGGTTTAGGGTTAGGGTTGGGGTTTGGGTTTGGGTTAGGGTTAGCGTGAATGTTATGTTTAGGGTATTGGTTAGGGTTAGGGTTAAGGGTTAGGGTTAGGAATAGGGTTAGGGTTAGGGTTAGGGTTAGGGTTAGTGTTAGGAATAGGGTTAGGTTTAGGGTTATTGTTAGGGTTTGGGTTAGTGTTTGGGTTAGGGTTAGGGTTCGAGTTAGGGCTCGAGTTTGATTTAGGGTTAGGGTTAGGGTTTGGGTTAGGGTTTGGGTTAAGGTTAGGTTTAGGGTTAGGGTTAGGGTTAGGGTTAGGGTTTGGTTTAGGGTTAGGGTTAGGATTAGGGTTTGGGTTAGGGTTCGATTTAGGGTTAGTTTTTGGGTTAGGGTTAGGGTTAGGATTAGGGTTAGGTTTAGGTTTAGGTTTAGGGTTTGGGTAAGGGTTTGGGTTTGGGTTAGGGTTA
>JAJHUQ010000039.1:8230000-8242500 GCA_035773235.1 Eospalax fontanierii | reverse complement strand
TGGGTTAGGGTTAGGAATAAGGTTAGTGTTAGTGTTAGGGTTAGGGTTAGTGTTAGGAATAGGGTTAGGTTAGGGTTATTGTTAGGGTTTAGGTTAGGGTTTGTGTTACGGTTAGGTTTAGATTTTGGGTTAGGGTTACAGTTAGGGTTAGAGTTTGATTTAGGGTTAGGGTTAGGGTTAGGGATAGGGTTTGTGTTAGGGTTTAGGGTTAGGGTTTGTGTTAGGGTTTGGGTTAAGTTTAGGTTTAGGGTTAGGGTTAGGGTTAGGGTTTGGGCTGGGTTAGGGTTAGGATTAGGGTTTGGGTTAGGGTTCAGGTTAGGGTTAGTTCTTGGCTTTGGGTTAGGGTTAGGATTAGTGTTAGGGTTAGGTTTAGGCTTAGGGTTTGGGTAAGGATTAGGGTTTGGGTTAGGGTTAGGGTTAGTGTTAGGGTTAAGGTTTGGTTTAGGGTTAGTGTTATTTTTTGCGTTAGATTTAGGGTTAGGATAAATGTTAGGGTTAGGTTTAGGGTTAGGGTTTGGGTTAGGGTTAGGGTTAGGGTTTGAGTTATGGTTAGGGTTTTTGGTTTGGTTTAGGGTTAGGGTTAGGGTTTTGGTTAGTGTTAGGGTTAGTGTTAGTGTTAGGGATTGGGTTAGGGTTAGGTTTAGTGTTTGAGTTAGGGTTAGGGTTAGGGTTAGGGTTAGGGTTAGGGTTACGTTTAGGATTTTGGTTAGGGTTAGGGTTAGGGTTAGGGTTAGGGTTACGGTTTGGGTTAGGGTTAGGGTTAGCGTTACGGGTTGGGTTTGGGTAAGGGTTAGGGTTTGGTTTAGGGTTAGGGTTAGGTTTAAGGTTTGGTATAGGGTTAGTTTTATTTTTTGCGTTAGATTTAGTGTTAGGATAAGGGTTAGCGTTAGGTTTAGGGTTAGGGTTTGGGTTAGGGTTAGGGTTAGTGTTTGAGTTAGGGTTTTGGTTAGGGTTAGGGTTAGGGTTAGGGTTAGGGTTAGGATAAGTGTTAGGATTAGAGTTAGGGTTAGGGTTTTGGTTTGGTTTAGTGTTAGGGTTAGGGTTTGGGTTTCTGTTAGGGTTAGGGTTAGGGTTAGGATTAGGGTTAGGTTTAGGTTTTGAGTTAGGGTTAGGGTTAGGGTAAATGTTAGGGTTTTGATTAGGGTTAGGGTTAGGATTAGAGTTAGTGTTAGGGTTTTGGTTTGAGTTAGGCTTAGGGTTAGCGTTTGGGTTAGTTTTAGGGTTAGGGTTAGTGTTAGGGTTAGTTTTTGCGTTAGGGTTAGGGTTAGGATTAGGGTTAGGGTTAGGTTTAAGGTTAGGGTTTGCGTTAGGGTTAGGGTTAGGGTTTGAGTTAGGGTTAGGGTTAGGGTTAGGTTTAGGGTTTGGTTTCGGGTTAGAATTAGAGTTGTGGTTAGGGTTTGAGTTAGGGATAGGGTTAGGGTTAGGGGTTCGGTTTGTGTTAGGGTTACGGTTAGGTTTAGGATTAGGGATAGGGTTAGGTTAAGGATTAGGGTTAGGTTTAGGTTTTGGGTTAGGGTTAGGGTTAGGTTTAATGTTAGGGTTTTGATTAGGGTTAGGGTTAGGATTAGAGTTAGGGTTAGGGTTTTGGTTTGGGTTAATGTTAGGGTTAGGATTTTGGTTAGTGTTAGGGTTAGGGTTAGTATTAGGCTTAGGGTTTGGGTTAGGGTTAGGGTTAGGGTTAGGTTTAGGTTTTTGGTTAGGTTTAGGGTTAGGGTTGGGGTTTGGGTTTGGGTTAGGGTTAGCGTGAATGTTATGTTTAGGGTATTGGTTAGGGTTAGGGTTTAGGGTTAGGGTTAGGAATAGGGTTAGGGTTAGGGTTAGGGTTAGTGTTAGGAATAGGGTTAGGTTTAGGGTTATTGTTAGGGTTTGGGTTAGTGTTTGGGTTAGGGTTAGGGTTCGAGTTAGGGCTCGAGTTTGATTTAGGGTTAGGGTTAGGGTTTGGGTTAGGGTTTGGTTTAAGGTTAGGTTTAGGGTTAGGGTTAGGAACACGGTTAGGGTTAGGGTTTGGTTTAGGGTTAGGGTTAGGATTAGGGTTTGGGTTAGGGTTCGAGTTAGGGTTAGTTTTTGGGTTAGGGTTAGGGTTAGGATTAGGGTTAGGTTTAGGTTTAGGTTTAGGGTTTGGGTAAGGGTTTGGGTTTGGGTTAGGGTTAGGGATAGGGTTAGGGTTAGGGTTAGGGTTAGGGTTAGGGTTAATGTTAGGGTTTTAATTAGGGTTAGGGTTAGGATTAGAGTTAGGGTTAGGGTTTTGGTTTACGTTAGGGTTAGGGTTAGGATTTGGGTTAGTTTTAAGGTTAGGGTTAGTGTTAGGGTTAGTTTTTGGGTTAGGGTTAGATTTAGGATTAGGGTTAGGGTTAGGTTTAGTTTTAGGGTTTGGGTTAGGGTTAGGGTTAGGGTTGGGGTTTGGGTTAGGGTTAGGGTTAGGGTTAGGGTTAGTTCTTGGGTTAGGGTTAATGCTAGGATTAGGGTTAGGTTTAGGTTTAGGTTTAGGGTTTGGGTAAGGGTTAGGGTTTGTGTTAGGGTTAGGGTTAGGGTTAGGGTTAGGATTAGGGTTAGGGTTAGGGTTAGGGTTAGGGTTAGGTTTAGGGTTAGGGTTAGGGTTTGAGTTAGGGTTAGGGTTAGGTTTGGGGTTTGGGTTAGGGTTAGTGTTAGGGGTTGAGTTTGTGTTAGGGTTAGGGTTAGTGTTAGGGTAAGGATTAGGGTTTGGGTTAGGATTAGGGTTAGGTTTAGGATTAGAGTTAGGGTTAGGGTTTTGGTTTGGGTTAGGGTTAGGGTTAGGGTTTGGGTTAGTGTTAGGGTTTGGGTTAGTGTTAGGTTTAGGGTTTGGGTTAGGGTTAGTGTTAGGGTTAGGTTTAGGTTTTTCGTTAGGTTTAGGGTTAGGGTTAGGATTAGGGTTAGGTATAGGTTTTGGGTTAGGGTTAGGGTTAGGGTTAGGGTTAGGGTTAGGGTTAGGGTTAGGGTTAGTTCTTGGGTTAGGATTAATGCTAGCATTAGGGTTAGGTTTAGGTTTAGGTTTAGGTTTTGGTTACGGGTTAGGTTTTCGTTTAGGATTAGGCTTAGGTTTAAGGTTTGGTTTAGGGTTAGTTTTATTTTTTGCGTTAGATTTAGTGTTAAGATAAGGGTTAGGGTTAGGTTTAGGGTTAGGGTTTGGGTTAGGCTTAGGGTTAGTGTTTGAGTTAGGGTTTTGGTTAGGGTTAGGGTTAGGGTTAGGGTTAGGGTTAGGATTTGGGTTAGGGTTAGGGTTAGGGTTTGAGTTAGGGTTAGGGTTAGGGTTAGGTTTAGGGTTAGGTTTAGAGTTAGGGTTAGGATTAGAGTTAGGGTTAGGGTTTTGGTTTCGTTTAGGGTTAGTGTTAGGGTTTGGGTGAGTGTTAGGGTTAGTGTTAGGGTTTGGATTAGGGTTAGGGTTAGGGTTTGAGTTGGGTTAGGGCTAGGGTTAGGGTTACGGTTAGGGTTAAGGTTTGTGTTAGGGTTAGGGTTAGGGTTAGGGTTAGGGTTAGGGTTAGGGTTAGGGTTACGGTTTGGTTTAGAGTTAGGTTCAGGGTTAGGGGTTGGGTTTGTGTTAGGGTTAGGGGTTGGGTTTGTGTTAGGGTTAGGGTTAGGGTTAGGATTAGGGTTAGGTTTAGGTTTTGGGTTAGGGTTAATGTTAGGGTTTTGTTTAGGGTTAGGGTTAGGATTATAGTTAGGATTAGGGTTTTGGTTTGTTTTAGGGTTATGGTTAGTATTTGGGTTAGTTTTTGGGTTAGGGTTAGTGTTAGGATTAGGGTTAGGGTTAGGTTTAGGGTTAGGGTTAGGGTTAGGGTTAGGGTTAGGGTTTGGGTTAGGGTTAGGGTTAGGGTTAGGTTTAGGATTTTTTTAGGTTTAGGGTGAGGGTTAGGGTTTGGTTTAGGGTTAGGGTTAGCGTGAATGTTATGTTTAGGGTATTCGTTAGGGTTAGGGTTTAGGGTTAGGGTTAGGGTTAGGGTTAGGGTTAGGGTTAGGGTTTGGGTTCAGGTTAGGTTTAGGGTAAGGGTTAGGAACAGGTTTAGGGTTAGGGTTTGTTTTAGGGTTAGGGTTAGGATTAGGGTTTGGGTTAGGGTTCGAGTTAGGCTTAATTTTTGGGTTAGGGTTAGGGTTAGGATTAGGGTTAGGTTTAGGTTTAGGGTTTGGGTAAGGGTTAGGGTTTGGGTTAGGGGTAGGGTTAGGGTTAGGGTTTGGTTTAGGTTAGTGTTATTTTTTATGTTAGGTTTAGGGTTAGGATAAGGGTTAGGGTTAGGTTTAGCGTTAGGGTTAGGGTTAGGGTTAGGGTTAGGGTTAGGATTTGGTTTAGGGTTTGGTTTTGGGTTAGGGTTAGGGTTCGGGTTAGGGTTTGAGTTAGGGTTAGGGTTAGGGTTAGGGTTACGGTTTGGGTTAGGGTTAGGGTTAGAGTTAGGGGTTGGGTTTGTGTTAGGGTTAGGATTAGGGTTAGGATTTGGGTTAGGGTTAGGGTTAGGGTTAGGGTTAGGGTTAGGATTAGGGTTAGGTTTAGGTTTTGGGTTAGGGTTAGGGTTAGGGTTAATGTTAGGGTTTTGATTAGGGTTAGGGTTAGGATTAGAGTTAGGGTTGGGTTTTGGTTTAGGTTAGGGTTAGGGTTAGGATTTGGGTTAGTTTTAAGGTTAGGGTTAGTGTTAGGGTTAGTTTTTGGGTTAGGCTTAGGTTTAGGATTAGGGTTAGGGTTAGGTTTAGGGTCAGGGTTTGGGTTAGGGTTAGGTTTAGGGTTAGTGTTAGGGTTTGAGTTAGGGTTAGGGTTAGGGTTCGGGTTTGGGTTAGGGTTAGTGTTAGGGGTTGGGTTTGTGTTAGGGTTAGGGTTAGTGTTAGGATAAGGGTTAGGGTTTGGGTTAGGATTAGGGTTAGGTTTAGGGTTAGAGTTAGGGTTAGGGTTTTGGTTTGGGTTAGGGTTAGGGTTAGGGTTAGGGTTTGGGTTAGTGTTAAGGTTAGGGTTAGTGTTAGGGTTAGGGTTTGGGTTAGGGTTAGGGTTAGGGTTAGGTTTAGGTTTTTCGTTAGGTTTAGGGTTAGAGTTAGGATTAGGGTTAGGTATAGGTTTTGGTTTAGGTATAGGTATAGGGTTAGGTTTAGGATTTGGGTTAGGGTTTGGGTTAGGGTTAGGGTTAGGGTTAGGGTTAGGTTTAGGGTTAATGATAGGGTTTTGATTAGGTTTAGGGTTAGGATTAGAGTTAGGGTTAGGGTTTTGGTTTAGGTTAGGGTTAGGGTTAGTTTTTGGGTTAGGGTTAGGTTTAGGATTAGGGTTAGGGTTAGGTTTAGGGTTAGGGTTTGGGTTAGGGTTAGGGTTAGGGTTAGGGATTGAGTTAGGGTTAGGGTTAGGGTTAGGGTTTGGGTTAGGGTTAGGGTTAGGAGTTAGGTTTGTGTTAGGGTTAGGGTTAGGTTTAGGATAAGGGTTAGGGTTAGGGTTAGGATTTGGGTTAGGGATAGGATTAGAGTTAGGGTTAGGGTTTTGGTTTGGGTTAGGGTTAGGGTTAGGATTTGGGTAAGTTTTAGGGTTAGGGTTAGTGTTAGGGTTAGGGTTTGGGTTAGGGTTAGTGTTAGGGTTAGGTTTAGGTTTTTGGTTAGGTTTAGGGTTAGGGTTAGGGTTTGGGTTCGGGTTAGATTTAGTGTTATGGTTAGGGTTTGAGTTAGGGTTAGGTTAGTGTTAGGGTTAGTGTTTGGTTTAGGGTTAGGTTTAGCATTAGGGTTTGAGTTTGAGTTATGTTTAGGCTTAGCATTAGGGTTAAGGTTAGGGTTAGTGTTACGGTTTGGGTTAGGGTTAGGGTTAGGGTTAGTGTTTGGGTTAGGGTTAGGGTTAGTGTTAGGGTTTGGGTTAGGGTTAGAGTTAGCGTGAGGGTTATGTTTAGGGTATTCGTTAGGGTTAGGGTTTTGGGTTAGGGTTAGGAATAAGGTTAGGGTTAGTGTTAGGGTTAGGGTTAGTGTTAGGAATAGGGTTAGGTTAGGGTTATTGTTAGGGTTTAGGTTAGGGTTTGTGTTACGGTTAGGTTTAGATTTTGGGTTAGGGTTACAGTTAGGGTTAGAGTTTGATTTAGGGTTAGGGTTAGGGTTAGGGATAGGGTTTGTGTTAGGGTTTAGGGTTAGGGTTTGTGTTAGGGTTTGGGTTAAGTTTAGGTTTAGGGTTAGGGTTAGGGTTAGGGTTTGGGCTGGGTTAGGGTTAGGATTAGGGTTTGGGTTAGGGTTCAGGTTAGGGTTAGTTCTTGGCTTTGGGTTAGGGTTAGGATTAGTGTTAGGGTTAGGTTTAGGCTTAGGGTTTGGGTAAGGATTAGGGTTTGGGTTAGGGTTAGGGTTAGTGTTAGGGTTAAGGTTTGGTTTAGGGTTAGTGTTATTTTTTGCGTTAGATTTAGGGTTAGGATAAATGTTAGGGTTAGGTTTAGGGTTAGGGTTTGGGTTAGGGTTAGGGTTAGGGTTTGAGTTATGGTTAGGGTTTTTGGTTTGGTTTAGGGTTAGGGTTAGGGTTTTGGTTAGTGTTAGGGTTAGTGTTAGTGTTAGGGATTGGGTTAGGGTTAGGTTTAGTGTTTGAGTTAGGGTTAGGGTTAGGGTTAGGGTTAGGGTTAGGGTTACGTTTAGGATTTTGGTTAGGGTTAGGGTTAGGGTTAGGGTTAGGGTTACGGTTTGGGTTAGGGTTAGGGTTAGCGTTACGGGTTGGGTTTGGGTAAGGGTTAGGGTTTGGTTTAGGGTTAGGGTTAGGTTTAAGGTTTGGTATAGGGTTAGTTTTATTTTTTGCGTTAGATTTAGTGTTAGGATAAGGGTTAGCGTTAGGTTTAGGGTTAGGGTTTGGGTTAGGGTTAGGGTTAGTGTTTGAGTTAGGGTTTTGGTTAGGGTTAGGGTTAGGGTTAGGGGTAGGGTTAGGATAAGTGTTACGATTAGAGTTAGCGTTAGGGTTTTGGTTTGGTTTAGTGTTAGGGTTAGGGTTTGGGTTTCTGTTAGGGTTAGGGTTAGGGTTAGGATAAGGGTTAGGTTTAGGTTTTGGGTTAGGGTTAGGGTTAGGGTAAATGTTAGGGTTTTGATTAGGGTTAGGGTTAGGATTAGAGTTAGTGTTAGGGTTTTGGTTTGAGTTAGGCTTAGGGTTAGCGTTTGGGTTAGTTTTAGGGTTAGGGTTAGTGTTAGGGTTAGTTTTTGCGTTAGGGTTAGGGTTAGGATTAGGGTTAGGGTTAGGTTTAAGGTTAGGGTTTGCGTTAGGGTTAGGGTTAGGGTTTGAGTTAGGGTTAGGGTTAGGGTTAGGTTTAGGGTTTGGTTTCGGGTTAGAATTAGAGTTGTGGTTAGGGTTTGAGTTAGGGATAGGGTTAGGGTTAGGGGTTCGGTTTGTGTTAGGGTTACGGTTAGGTTTAGGATTAGGGATAGGGTTAGGTTAAGGATTAGGGTTAGGTTTAGGTTTTGGGTTAGGGTTAGGGTTAGGTTTAACGTTAGGGTTTTGATTAGGGTTAGGGTTAGGATTAGAGTTAGGGTTAGGGTTTTGGGTTGCGTTAATGTTAGGGTTAGGATTTTGGTTAGTGTTAGGGTTAGGGTTAGTATTAGGCTTAGGGTTTGGGTTAGGGTAAGGGCTAGGGCTAGGTTTAGGTTTTTGGTTAGGTTTAGGGTTAGGGTTGGGGTTTGGGTTTGGGTTAGGGTTAGCGTGAATGTTATGTTTAGGGTATTGGTTAGGGTTAGGGTTTAGGGTTAGGGTTAGGAATAGGGTTAGGGTTAGGGTTAGGGTTAGTGTTAGGAATAGGGTTAGGTTTAGGGTTATTGTTAGGGTTTGGGTTAGTGTTTGGGTTAGGGTTAGGGTTCGAGTTAGGGCTCGAGTTTGATTTAGGGTTAGGGTTAGGGTTTGGGTTAGGGTTTGGTTTAAGGTTAGGTTTAGGGTTAGGGTTAGGAACACGGTTAGGGTTAGGGTTTGGTTTAGGGTTAGGGTTAGGATTAGGGTTTGGGTTAGGGTTCGAGTTAGGGTTAGTTTTTGGGTTAGGGTTAGGGTTAGGATTAGGGTTAGGTTTAGGTTTAGGTTTAGGGTTTGGGTAAGGGTTTGGGTTTGGGTTAGGGTTAGGGATAGGGTTAGGGTTAGGGTTAGGGTTAGGGTTAGGGTTAATGTTAGGGTTTTAATTAGGGTTAGGGTTAGGATTAGAGTTAGGGTTAGGGTTTTGGTTTACGTTAGGGTTAGGGTTAGGATTTGGGTTAGTTTTAAGGTTAGGGTTAGTGTTAGGGTTAGTTTTTGGGTTAGGGTTAGATTTAGGATTAGGGTTAGGGTTAGGTTTAGTTTTAGGGTTTGGGTTAGGGTTAGGGTTAGGGTTGGGGTTTGGGTTAGGTTTAGGGTTAGGGTTAGGGTTAGTTCTTGGGTTAGGGTTAATGCTAGGATTAGGGTTAGGTTTAGGTTTAGGTTTAGGGTTTGGGTAAGGGTTAGGGTTTGTGTTAGGGTTAGGGTTAGGGTTAGGGTTAGGATTAGGGTTAGGGTTAGGGTTAGGGTTAGGGTTAGGTTTAGGGTTAGGGTTAGGGTTTGAGTTAGGGTTAGGGTTAGGTTTGGGGTTTGGGTTAGGGTTAGTGTTAGGGGTTGAGTTTGTGTTAGGGTTAGGGTTAGTGTTAGGGTAAGGATTAGGGTTTGGGTTAGGATTAGGGTTAGGTTTAGGATTAGAGTTAGGGTTAGGGTTTTGGTTTGGGTTAGGGTTAGGGTTAGGGTTTGGGTTAGTGTTAGGGTTTGGGTTAGTGTTAGGTTTAGGGTTTGGGTTAGGGTTAGTGTTAGGGTTAGGTTTAGGTTTTTCGTTAGGTTTAGGGTTAGGGTTAGGATTAGGGTTAGCTATAGGTTTTGGGTTAGGGTTAGGGTTAGGGTGAGGGTTAGGGTTAGGGTTAGGGTTAGGTCTTGGGTTAGGATTAATGCTAGCATTAGGGTTAGGTTTAGGTTTAGGTCTAGGGTTTGGGTAAGGTTTCGGGTTTGGTTTAGGGTAAGGGTTAGGTTTAAGGTTTGGTATAGGGTTAGTTTTATTTTTTGGGTTAGATTTAGTGTTAAGATAAGGGTTAGGGTTAGGTTTAGGGTTAGGGTTTGGGTTAGGGTTAGGGTTTGTGTTTGAGTTTGGGTTTTGGTTAGGGTTAGGGTTAGGGTTAGGGTTAGGGTTAGGATTTGGGTTAGGGTTAGGGTTAGGGTTTCAGTTAGGGTTAGGGTTAGGGTTAGGTTTAGGGTTAGGTTTAGAGTTAGGGTTAGGATTAGAGTTAGGGTTAGGGTTTTGGTTTCGTTTAGGGTTAGTGTTAGGGTTTGGGTGAGTGTTAGGGTTAGTGTTAGGGTTTGGATTAGGGTTAGGGTTAGGGTTTGAGTTGGGTTAGGGCTAGGGTTAGGGTTACGGTTAGGGTTAAGGTTTGTGTTAGGGTTAGGGTTAGGGTTAGGGTTAGGGTTAGGGTTACGGTTTGGTTTAGAGTTAGGTTCAGGGTTAGGGGTTGGGTTTGTGTTAGGGTTAGGGGTTGGGTTTGTGTTAGGGTTAGGGTTAGGGTTAGGATTAGGGTTAGGTTTAGGTTTTGGGTTAGGGTTAATGTTAGGGTTTTGTTTAGGGTTAGGGTTAGGATTATAGTTAGGATTAGGGTTTTGGTTTGTTTTAGGGTTATGGTTAGTATTTGGGTTAGTTTTTGGGTTAGGGTTAGTGTTAGGATTAGGGTTAGGGTTAGGTTTAGGGTTAGGGTTAGGGTTAGGGTTAGGGTTAGGGTTTGGGTTAGGGTTAGGGTTAGGGTTAGGTTTAGGATTTTTTTAGGTTTCGGGTGAGGGTTAGGGTTTGGTTTAGGGTTAGGGTTAGCGTGAATGTTATGTTTAGGGTATTCGTTAGGGTTAGGGTTTAGGGTTAGGGTTAGGGTTAGGGTTAGGGTTAGGGTTAGGGTTTGGGTTCAGGTTAGGTTTAGGGTAAGGGTTAGGAACAGGTTTAGGGTTAGGGTTTGTTTTAGGGTTAGGGTTAGGATTAGGGTTTGGGTTAGGGTTCGAGTTAGGCTTAATTTTTGGGTTAGGGTTAGGGTTAGGATTAGGGTTAGGTTTAGGTTTAGGGTTTGGGTAAGGGTTAGGGTTTGGGTTAGGGGTAGGGTTAGGGTTAGGGTTTGGTTTAGGTTAGTGTTATTTTTTATGTTAGGTTTAGGGTTAGGATAAGGGTTAGGGTTAGGTTTAGCGTTAGGGTTAGGGTTAGGGTTAGGGTTAGGGTTAGGATTTGGTTTAGGGTTTGGTTTTGGGTTAGGGTTAGGGTTCGGGTTAGGGTTTGAGTTAGGGTTAGGGTTAGGGTTAGGGTTACGGTTTGGGTTAGGGTTAGGGTTAGAGTTAGGGGTTGGGTTTGTGTTAGGGTTAGGATTAGGGTTAGGATTTGGGTTAGGGTTAGGGTTAGGGTTAGGGTTAGGGTTAGGATTAGGGTTAGGTTTAGGTTTTGGGTTAGGGTTAGGGTTAGGGTTAATGTTAGGGTTTTGATTAGGGTTAGGGTTAGGATTAGAGTTAGGGTTGGGTTTTGGTTTAGGTTAGGGTTAGGGTTAGGATTTGGGTTAGTTTTAAGGTTAGGGTTAGTGTTAGGGTTAGTTTTTGGGTTAGGCTTAGGTTTAGGATTAGGGTTAGGGTTAGGTTTAGGGTCAGGGTTTGGGTTAGGGTTAGGTTTAGGGTTAGTGTTAGGGTTTGAGTTAGGGTTAGGGTTAGGGTTCGGGTTTGGGTTAGGGTTAGTGTTAGGGGTTGGGTTTGTGTTAGGGTTAGGGTTAGTGTTAGGATAAGGGTTAGGGTTTGGGTTAGGATTAGGGTTAGGTTTAGGGTTAGAGTTAGGGTTAGGGTTTTGGTTTGGGTTAGGGTTAGGGTTAGGGTTAGGGTTTGGGTTAGTGTTAAGGTTAGGGTTAGTGTTAGGGTTAGGGTTTGGGTTAGGGTTAGGGTTAGGGTTAGGTTTAGGTTTTTCGTTAGGTTTAGGGTTAGAGTTAGGATTAGGGTTAGGTATAGGTTTTGGGTTAGGGTTAGGGTTAGGGTTAGGGTTATGGTTAGTTCTTTGGTTAGGGTTAATGTTAGGATTAGGGTTAGGTTTAGGTTTAGGTTTAGAGTTTGGGTAAGGGTTAGGGTTTGGGTAAGGGTTAGGGTTAGGGTTAAGGTTTGGTATAAGGTTAGTTTTATTTTTTGCGTTAGATTTAGTGTTAGGATAAAGGTTAGGGTTAGGTTAAGGGTTAGGGTTTGGGTTAGGGTTAGGATTAGTGTTTGAGTTAGGGTTTTGGTTAGGGTTAGGGTTAGGGTTAGGGTTAGGGTTAGAATTTGGGTTAGGGTTAGGGTTAGGGTTTGAGTTAGGGTTAGGTTTAGGGTTAGGGTTAGGGTTAGGGTTAGTGTTAGAGTTAGGGTTAGGATTAGAGTTAGGGTTAGGATTTTGGTTTCGTTTAGGGTTAGTGTTAGGGTTTTATGTGAGTGTTAGGGTTAGTGTTAGGGTTTGGATTAGGGTTAGGGTTAGGGTTTGTGTTGGGTTAGAGTTAGGGTTAGGGTTAGGGTTACGGTTAGGGTTAGGGTTTGGGTTAGGGTTAGGGTTAGGGTTAGGGTTAGGGTTAGGGTTAGGGTTAGGGTTAGGGTTTTGGTTAGTGTTAGGGTTAGTGTTAGTGTTAGGGATTGGGTTAGGGTTAGGTTTAGGGTTTGAGTTAGGGTTAGGGTTAGGGTTAGGCTTAGGGTTACGTTTAGGATTTTGGTTAGGGTTAGGGTTAGGGTTAGGGTTAGGGTTAGGGTTAGCGTTACGGGTTGGGTTTGGGTAAGGGTTAGGGTTTGGTTTAGGGTTAGGGTTAGGTTTAGGTTTAAGGTTTGGTATAGGGTTAGTTTTATTTTTTGCGTTAGATTTAGTGTTAGGATAAGGGTTAGCGTTAGGTTTAGGGTTAGGGTTTGGGTTAGGGTTAGGGTTAGTGTTTGAGTTAGGGTTTTGGTTAGGGTTAGGGTTAGGGTTAGGGTTAGGATAAGTGTTAGGATTAGAGTTAGGGTTAGGGTTTTGGTTTGGTTTAGTGTTAGGGTTAGGGTTTGGGTTTCTGTTAGGGTTAGGGTTAGGGTTAGGATTAGGGTTAGGGTTAGGGTTAGGGTTAGGGTTAGGATTAGGGTTAGGTTTAGGTTTTGGGTTAGGGTTAGGGTTAGGGTAAATGTTAGGGTTTTGATTAGGGTTAGGGTTAGGATTAGAGTTAGTGTTAGGGTTTTGATTTGAGTTAGGCTTAGGGTTAGCGTTTGGGTTAGTTTTAGGGTTAGGGTTAGTGTTAGGGTTAGTTTTTGCGTTAGGGTTAGGGTTAGGATTAGGGTTAGGGTTAGGTTTAAGGTTAGGGTTTGCGTTAGGGTTAGGGTTAGGGTTTGAGTTAGGGTTAGGGTTCGGGTTAGGTTTAGGGTTTGGTTTCGGGTTAGAATTAGAGTTGTGGTTAGGGTTTGAGTTAGGGTTAGGGTTAGGGTTAGGGGTTCGGTTTGTGTTAGGGTTAGGGTTAGGTTTAGGATTAGGGATAGGGTTAGGTTAAGGATTAGGGTTAGGTTTAGGTTTTGGGTTAGGGTTAGGGTTAGGTTTAATGTTAGGGTTTTGATT
>JAJHUQ010000039.1:8220000-8222500 GCA_035773235.1 Eospalax fontanierii | reverse complement strand
GTGTTAGGGTTAGGATTAGGGTTAGGATTTGGGTTAGGGTTAGGGTTAGGGTTAGGGTTAGGGTTAGGATTAGGGTTAGGTTTAGGTTTTGGGTTAGGGTTAGGGTTAGGGTTAATGTTAGGGTTTTGATTAGGGTTAGGGTTAGGATTAGAGTTAGGGTTGGGTTTTGGTTTAGGTTAGGGTTAGGGTTAGGATTTGGGTTAGTTTTAAGGTTAGGGTTAGTGTTAGGGTTAGTTTTTGGGTTAGGCTTAGGTTTAGGATTAGGGTTAGGGTTAGGTTTAGGGTCAGGGTTTGGGTTAGGGTTAGGTTTAGGGTTAGTGTTAGGGTTTGAGTTAGGGTTAGGGTTAGGGTTCGGGTTTGGGTTAGGGTTAGTGTTAGGGGTTGGGTTTGTGTTAGGGTTAGGGTTAGTGTTAGGATAAGGGTTAGGGTTTGGGTTAGGATTAGGGTTAGGTTTAGGGTTAGAGTTAGGGTTAGGGTTTTGGTTTGGGTTAGGGTTAGGGTTAGGGTTAGGGTTTGGGTTAGTGTTAAGGTTAGGGTTAGTGTTAGGGTTAGGGTTTGGGTTAGGGTTAGGGTTAGGGTTAGGTTTAGGTTTTTCGTTAGGTTTAGGGTTAGAGTTAGGATTAGGGTTAGGTATAGGTTTTGGGTTAGGGTTAGGGTTAGGGTTAGGGTTAGGGTTAGTTCTTTGGTTAGGGTTAATGTTAGGATTAGGGTTAGGTTTAGTTTTAGGTTTAGAGTTTGGGTTAGGGTTAGGGTTTGGGTAAGGGTTAGGGTTAGGGTTAAGGTTTGGTATAAGGTTAGTTTTATTTTTTGCGTTAGATTTAGTGTTAGGATAAAGGTTAGGGTTAGGTTAAGGGTTAGGGTTTGGGTTAGGGTTAGGATTAGTGTTTGAGTTAGGGTTTTGGTTAGGGTTAGGGTTAGGGTTAGGGTTAGAATTTGGGTTAGGGTTAGGGTTAGGGTTTGAGTTAGGGTTAGGTTTAGGGTTAGGGTTAGGGTTAGGGTTAGTGTTAGAGTTAGGGTTAGGATTAGAGTTAGGGTTAGGATTTTGGTTTCGTTTAGGGTTAGTGTTAGGGTTTTATGTGAGTGTTAGGGTTAGTGTTAGGGTTTGGATTAGGGTTAGGGTTAGGGTTTGAGTTGGGTTAGAGTTAGGGTTAGGGTTAGGGTTACGGTTAGGGTTAGGGTTTGGGTTAGGGTTAGGGTTAGGGTTAGGGTTAGGGTTAGGGTTAGGGTTAGGGTTTTGGTTAGTGTTAGGGTTAGTGTTAGTGTTAGGGATTGGGTTAGGGTTAGGTTTAGGGTTTGAGTTAGGGTTAGGGTTAGGGTTAGGCTTAGGGTTACGTTTAGGATTTTGGTTAGGGTTAGGGTTAGGGTTAGGGTTAGGGTTAGGGTTAGCGTTACGGGTTGGGTTTGGGTAAGGGTTAGGGTTTGGTTTAGGGTTAGGGTTAGGTTTAGGTTTAAGGTTTGGTATAGGGTTAGTTTTATTTTTTGCGTTAGATTTAGTGTTAGGATAAGGGTTAGCGTTAGGTTTAGGGTTAGGGTTTGGGTTAGGGTTAGGGTTAGTGTTTGAGTTAGGGTTTTGGTTAGGGTTAGGGTTAGGGTTAGGGTTAGGATAAGTGTTAGGATTAGAGTTAGGGTTAGGGTTTTGGTTTGGTTTAGTGTTAGGGTTAGGGTTTGGGTTTCTGTTAGGGTTAGGGTTAGGGTTAGGATTAGGGTTAGGGTTAGGGTTAGGGTTAGGGTTAGGATTAGGGTTAGGTTTAGGTTTTGGGTTAGGGTTAGGGTTAGGGTAAATGTTAGGGTTTTGATTAGGGTTAGGGTTAGGATTAGAGTTAGTGTTAGGGTTTTGATTTGAGTTAGGCTTAGGGTTAGCGTTTGGGTTAGTTTTAGGGTTAGGGTTAGTGTTAGGGTTAGTTTTTGCGTTAGGGTTAGGGTTAGGATTAGGGTTAGGGTTAGGTTTAAGGTTAGGGTTTGCGTTAGGGTTAGGGTTAGGGTTTGAGTTAGGGTTAGGGTTCGGGTTAGGTTTAGGGTTTGGTTTCGGGTTAGAATTAGAGTTGTGGTTAGGGTTTGAGTTAGGGTTAGGGTTAGGGTTAGGGGTTCGGTTTGTGTTAGGGTTAGGGTTAGGTTTAGGATTAGGGATAGGGTTAGGTTAAGGATTAGGGTTAGGTTTAGGTTTTGGGTTAGGGTTAGGGTTAGGTTTAATGTTAGGGTTTTGATTAGGGTTAGGGTTAGGATTAGAGTTAGGGTTAGGGTTTTGGTTTGGGTTAATGTTAGGGTTAGGATTTTGGTTAGTGTTAGGGTTAGGGTTAGTATTAGGCTTAGGGTTTGGGTTAGGGTTAGGTTTAGGTTTTTGGTTAGGTTTAGGGTTAGGGTTGGGGTTTGGGTTTGGGTTAGGGTTAGCGTGAATGTTATGTTTAGGGTATTGGTTAGGGTTAGGGTTAAGGGTTAGGGTTAGGAATAGGGTTAGGGTTAGGGTTAGGGTTAGGGTTAGTGTTAGGAATAGGGTTAGGTT
>JAJHUQ010000039.1:8207500-8212500 GCA_035773235.1 Eospalax fontanierii | reverse complement strand
GGGTTAGGGTTAGGGTTACGGTTTGGGTTAGGGTTAGGGTTAGAGTTAGGGGTTGGGTTTGTGTTAGGGTTAGGATTAGGGTTAGGATTTGGGTTAGGGTTAGGGTTAGGGTTAGGGTTAGGGTTAGGATTAGGGTTAGGTTTAGGTTTTGGGTTAGGGTTAGGGTTAGGGTTAATGTTAGGGTTTTGATTAGGGTTAGGGTTAGGATTAGAGTTAGGGTTAGGGTTTTGGTTTAGGTTAGGGTTAGGGTTAGGATTTGGGTTAGTTTTAAGGTTAGGGTTAGTGTTAGGGTTAGTTTTTGGGTTAGGGTTAGGTTTAGGATTAGGGTTAGGGTTAGGTTTAGGGTTAGGGTTTGGGTTAGGGTTAGGTTTAGGGTTAGTGTTAGGGTTTGAGTTAGGGTTAGGGTTAGGGTTCGGGTTTGGGTTAGGGTTAGTGTTAGGGGTTGGGTTTGTGTTAGGGTTAGGGTTAGTGTTAGGATAAGGGTTAGGGTTTGGGTTAGGATTAGGGTTAGGTTTAGGATTAGAGTTAGGGTTAGGGTTTTGGTTTGGGTTAGGGTTAGGGTTAGGGTTAGGGTTTGGGTTAGTGTTAAGGTTAGGGTTAGTGTTAGGGTTAGGGTGTGGGTTAGGGTTAGGGTTAGGGTTAGGTTTAGGTTTTTCGTTAGGTTTAGGGTTAGAGTTAGGATTAGGGTTAGGTATAGGTTTTGGGTTAGGGTTAGGGGTAGGGTTAGGGTTAGGGTTAGTTCTTTGGTTAGGGTTAATGTTAGGATTAGGGTTAGGTTTAGGTTTAGGTTTAGAGTTTGGGTAAGGGTTAGGGTTTGGTTTAGGGTTAGGGTTAGGGTTAAGGTTTGGTATAAGGTTAGTTTTATTTTTTGCGTTAGATTTAGTGTTAGGATAAAGGTTAGGGTTAGGTTAAGGGTTAGGGTTTGGGTTAGGGTTAGGTTTAGTGTTTGAGTTAGGGTTTTGGTTAGGGTTAGGGTTAGGGTTAGGGTTAGGATTTGGGTTAGGGTTAGGTTTAGGATTTGAGTTAGGGTTAGGTTTAGGGTTAGGGTTAGGGTTAGGATTAGTGTTAGAGTTAGGGTTAGGATTAGAGTTAGGGTTAGGATTTTGGTTTCGTTTAGGGTTAGTGTTAGGGTTTTATGTGAGTGTTAGGGTTAGTGTTAGGGTTTGGATTAGGGTTAGGGTTAGGGTTTGAGTTGGGTTAGAGTTAGGGTTAGGGTTAGGGTTACGGTTAGGGTTAGGGTTTGGGTTAGGGTTAGGGTTAGGGTTAGGGTTAGGGTTAGGGTTAGGGTTAGATTTACGGTTTGGTTCAGGGTTAGGGGTTGGGTTTGTGTTAGGGTTAGGGGTTGGGTTTGTGTTAGGGTTAGGGTTAGGGTTAGGATTAGGGTTAGGGTTAGAGTTAGGATTAGGGTTAGGTTTAGGTTTTGGGTTAGGGTTAGGGTTAGGGTTAATGTTAGGGTTTTGTTTAGGGTTAGGGTTAGGATTATAGTTAGGGTTAGGGTTTTGGTTTGTTTTAGGGTTATGGTTAGGGTTTGGGTTAGTTTTTGGGTTAGGGTTAGTTTTAGGATTAGGGTTAGGGTTAGGTTTAGGGTTAGGGTTAGGGTTAGGGTTAGGGTTAGGGTTTGGGTTAGGGTTAGGGTTAGGGTTAGGTTTAGGATTTTGGTTAGGTTTAGGGTTAGTGTTAGGGTTAGGGTTAGGGTTCGGGTTTGGGTTAGGGTTAGGGTTAGGGTTAGGGTTAGGGTTTGGGTTAGGGTTAGGGTTAGGGGTTAGGTTTGTGTTAGGGTTAGGGTTAGGTTTAGGATAAGGGTTAGGGTTAGGGTTAGGATTAGGGTTAGGGATAGGATTAGAGTTAGGGTTAGGGTTTTGGTTTGGGTTGGGGTTAGGGTTAGGATTTGGGTTAGTTTTAGGGTTAGGGTAGGTGTTTGGGTTAGGGTTTGGGTTAGGGTTAGGGTGAGGGTTAGGGCTCGGGTTTGGGTTAGGGTTAGGGTTAGGGTTAGGGTTTGGGTTAGGGTTAGAGTTAGGTTTAGGATTAGGGTTAAGGTTAGGATTAGGATTTGGGTTAGGGTTAGGGTTTGGGTTAGGGTTAAGTTTAGGGTTACGTTTACATTTTGGGTTAGGGTTAGGGTTACGTTTAGGATTACGGTTAAGGTTAGTGTTAGGGTTAGGGTTTGGGTTAGGGTTAGGTTTTGAATAGGGTTTGGGTTAGGGTTAGATTTAGGGTTAGGGTTTGGGTTAAGGATAGGGTTAGGGTAAAGGTTAGGAATATGTTTAGGGTTAGGGTTAGGGTTACGGTTAGGTTTAGGAATAGGGTTAGGGTTAGCGTTATTGTTAGGGTTTGGGTTAGAGTTTGTGTTAGGGTTAGGTTTAGGTTTTGGGTTCGGTTTAGAATTAGAGTTATGGTTAGGGTTTGAGTTAGGGTTAGGGTTAGGGTTAGGGTTAGGTTTAGGATTAGGTTTAGGTTTAGGTTTTGGGTTAGGGTTAGGGTTAGGTTAAATGTTAGGGTTTTGATTAGGGTTAGGGTTAGGACTAGAGTTAGGTTTAGGGTTTTGGTTTGGGTTAATGTTAGGGTTAGGATTTGGGTTAGTGTTAGGGTTAGGGTTAGTGTGAGGGTTAGGGTTTGGGTTAGGGTTAGGGTTAGGGTTAGGGTTAGGTTTAGGTTTTTGGTTATGTTTAGGGTTAGGGTTAGGGTTTGGGTTAGGGTTCGGGTTGGGGTTAGGGTTAGGTTTAGGTTTTTGGTTATGTTTAGGGTTTAGGGTTAGGGTTAGGAACAGGGTTATGTTTAGGGTTACGGTTAGGGTTAGTGTTAGGAATGGGGTTAGGGTTATTGTGAGGGTTTGGATTAGTGTTTGGGTTAGGGTAAGGGTTCGAGTTAGGGTTAGAGTTTGAGTTAGGGTTAGGGTTAGGGTTAGTGTGTGGGTTAGGTTTTGGGTTAAGGTTAGGTTTAGGGTTAGGGTTAGGAATAGTGTTAGGGTTAGGGTTTGGGTTAGGGTTAGGATTAGGATTAGGGTTTGGGTTAGGGTTCGAGTTAGGGTTAGTTTTTTGGTTAGGGTTAGGGTTAGGATTAGGGTTAGGGATAGGTTTAGATTTAGGTTTTGGGTAAGGGTTAGGGTTTGGGTTAGGGTTAGGGTTAGGGTTAGGGTTAGGGTTTGATTTAGGGTTAGTGTTATTTTTCGGGTTAGGTTTAGGTTTACGATAAGGGTTAGTGTTAGGTTTAGGGTTAGGGTTTGGGTTAGGGTTAGGCTTAGTGTTTGAGTTAGGGTTAGGGTTAGGGTTAGGGTTAGGTTTAGGATTTGGGTTAGGGTTTGGGTTAGGGTTAGGGTTAGGGTTAGGGTTAGGTTTAGGGTTAATGATAGGGTTTTGATTAGGTTTAGGGTTAGGATTAGAGTTAGGGTTAGGCTTTTGGTTTAGGTTAGGGTTAGGGTTAGGTTTTGGGTTAGTTTTAGGTTTAGGGTTAGTGTTAGGGTTAGTTTTTGGGTTAGGGTTAGGTTTAGGATTAGGGTTAGGGTTAGGTTTAGGGTTAGGGTTTGGGTTAGGGTTAGGGTTAGGGTTAGGGATTGAGTTAGGGTTAGGGTTAGGGTTAGGGTTTGGGTTAGGGTTAGGGTTAGGAGTTAGGTTTGTGTTAGGGTTAGGTTTAGGTTTAGGATAAGGGTTAGGGTTAGGGTTAGGATTTGGGTTAGGGATAGGATTAGAGTTAGGGTTAGGGTTTTGGTTTGGGTTAGGGTTAGGGTTAGGATTTGGGTAAGTTTTAGGGTTAGGGTTAGTGTTAGGGTTAGGGTTTGGGTTAGGGTTAGTGTTAGGGTTAGGTTTAGGTTTTTGGTTAGGTTTAGGGTTAGGGTTAGGGTTTGGGTTCGGGTTAGATTTAGTGTTATGGATAGGGTTTGAGTTAGGGTTAGGTTAGTGTTAGGGTTAGTGTTTGGTTTAGGGTTAGGTTTAGCATTAGGGTTTGAGTTTGAGTTATGTTTAGGCTTAGCATTAGGGTTAAGGTTAGGGTTAGTGTTACGGTTTGGGTTAGGGTTAGGGTTAGGGTTAGTGTTTGGGTTAGGGTTAGGGTTAGTGTTAGGGTTTGGGTTAGGGTTAGAGTTAGCGTGAGGGTTATGTTTAGGGTATTCGTTAGGGTTAGGGTTTTGGGTTAGGGTTAGGAATAAGGTTAGGGTTAGTGTTAGGGTTAGGGTTAGTGTTAGGAATAGGGTTAGGTTAGGGTTATTGTTAGGGTTTAGGTTAGGGTTTGTGTTACGGTTAGGTTTAGATTTTGGGTTAGGGTTACAGTTAGGGTTAGAGTTTGATTTAGGGTTAGGGTTAGGGTTAGGGATAGGGTTTGTGTTAGGGTTTAGGGTTAGGGTTTGTGTTAGGGTTTGGGTTAAGTTTAGGTTTAGGGTTAGGGTTAGGGTTAGGGTTTGGGCTGGGTTAGGGTTAGGATTAGGGTTTGGGTTAGGGTTCAGGTTAGGGTTAGTTCTTGGCTTTGGGTTAGGGTTAGGATTAGTGTTAGGGTTAGGTTTAGGCTTAGGGTTTGGGTAAGGATTAGGGTTTGGGTTAGGGTTAGGGTTAGTGTTAGGGTTAAGGTTTGGTTTAGGGTTAGTGTTATTTTTTGCGTTAGATTTAGGGTTAGGATAAATGTTAGGGTTAGGTTTAGGGTTAGGGTTTGGGTTAGGGTTAGGGTTAGGGTTTGAGTTATGGTTAGGGTTTTTGGTTTGGTTTAGGGTTAGGGTTAGGGTTTTGGTTAGTGTTAGGGTTAGTGTTAGTGTTAGGGATTGGGTTAGGGTTAGGTTTAGGGTTTGAGTTAGGGTTAGGGTTAGGGTTAGGGTTAGGGTTAGGGTTACGTTTAGGATTTTGGTTAGGGTTAGGGTTAGGGTTAGGGTTAGGGTTACGGTTTGGGTTAGGGTTAGGGTTAGCGTTACGGGTTGGGTTTGGGTAAGGGTTAGGGTTTGGTTTAGGGTTAGGGTTAGGTTTAAGGTTTGGTATAGGGTTAGTTTTATTTTTTGCGTTAGATTTAGTGTTAGGATAAGG
>JAJHUQ010000039.1:8195000-8202500 GCA_035773235.1 Eospalax fontanierii | reverse complement strand
AGGATTTGGGTTAGTTTTAGGGTTAGGGTAGGTGTTTGGGTTAGGGTTAGGGTGAGGGTTAGGGCTCGGGTTTGGGTTAGGGTTAGGGTTAGGGTTAGGGTTTGGGTTAGGGTTAGAGTTAGGTTTAGGATTAGGGTTAAGGTTAGGATTAGGATTTGGGTTAGGGTTAGGGTTTGGGTTAGGGTTAAGTTTAGGGTTACGTTTACATTTTGGGTTAGGGTTAGGGTTACGTTTAGGATTACGGTTAAGGTTAGTGTTAGGGTTAGGGTTTGGGTTAGGGTTAGGGTTTGAATAGGGTTTGGGTTAGTGTTAGGTTTAGGGTTAGGGTTTGGGTTAAGGTTAGGGTTAGGGTAAAGGTTAGGAATAGGTTTAGGGTTAGGGTTAGGGTTACGGTTAGGTTTAGGAATAGGCTTAGGGTTAGCGTTATTGTTAGCGTTTGGGTTAGAGTTTGTGTTAGGGTTAGGTTTGGGTGTTGGGTTCGGTTTAGAATTAGAGTTATGGTTAGGGTTTGAGTTAGGGTTAGGGTTAGGGTTAGGGTTAGGTTTAGGATTAGGTTTAGGTTTAGGTTTTGGGTTAGGGTTAGGGTTAGGTTAAATGTTAGGGTTTTGTTTAGGGTTAGGGTAAGGATTAGAGTTAGGTTTAGGGTTTTGGTTTGGGTTAATGTTAGGGTTAGGATTTGGGTTAGTGTTAGGGTTAGGGTTAGTGTGAGGGTTAGGGTTTGGGTTAGGGTTAGGGTTAGGGTTAGGTTTAGGTTTTTGGTTATGTTTAGGGTTAGGGTTAGGGTTTGGGTTAGGGTTCGGGTTAGGGTTAGGGTTAGGTTTAGGTTTTTGGTTATGTTTAGGGTTTAGGGTTAGGGTTAGGAACAGGGTTAGGGTTAGGGTTACGTTTAGGGTTAGTGTTAGGAATAGGGTTAGGGTTATTGTTAGGGTTTGGGTTAGTGTTTGGGTTAGGGTTAGGGTTCGAGTTAGGGTTAGAGTTTGAGTTAGGGTTAGGGTTAGGGTTATTGTTGGGTTAGGGTTTGGGTTAAGGTTAGGTTTAGGGTTAGGGTTAGGGTTAGGGTTAGGGTTCGAGTTAGGGTTAGTTTTTGGGTTAGGGTTAGGGTTAGGATTAGGGTAAGGGATAGCTTTAGATTTAGGTTTTGGGTAAGGGTTAGGGTTTGGGTTAGGGTTAGGGTTAGGGTTAGGGTTAGGGTTAGGGTTTGGTTTAGGGTTAGTGTTATTTTTCGGGTTAGGTTTAGGTTTACGATAAGGGTTAGTGTTAGGTTTAGGGTTAGGGTTTGGGTTAGGGTTAGGCTTAGTGTTTGAGTTAGAGTTAGGGTTACGGTTAGGGTTAGGGTTAGGGTTAGGTTTAGGATTTGGGTTAGGGTTTGGGTTAGTGTTATGGATAGGGTTAGGGTTAGGTTTAGGGTTAATGATAGGGTTTTGATTAGGTTTAGGGTTAGGATTAGAGTTAGGGTTAGGGTTTTGGTTTAGGTTAGGGTTAGGGTTAGGTTTTGGGTTAGTTTTAGGGTTAGGGTTAGTGTTAGGGTTAATTTTTGGGTTAGGGTTAGGTTTAGGATTAGGGTTAGGGTTAGGTTTAGGGTTAGGGTTTGGGTTAGGGTTAGGGTTAGGGTTAGGGATTGAGTTAGGGTTAGGGTTAGGGTTAGGGTTTGGGTTAGGTTTAGGGTTAGGGTTAGGGTTATGGTTAGGGTTAGGATTAGGGTTAGGTTTAGGTTTTGGGTTAGGGTTAGGTTTAGGGTTAATGATAGGGTTTTGATTAGGGTTAGGGTTAGGATTAGATTTAGGGTTAGGGTTTTGGTTTAGGTTAGGGTTAGGGTTAGGGTTTGGGTTAGTTTTAGGGTTAGGGTTAGTGTTAGGGTTAGTTTTTGGGTTAGGGTTAGGTTTAGGATTAGGTTTAGGGTTAGGTTTAGGGTTAGGGTTGGGTTAGGGTTAGGGTTAGGTTTAGGGTTTGAGTTAGGGTTAGGGTTAGGGTTAGGGTTTGGGTTAGGGTTAGGGTTAGGGGTTAGGTTTGTGTTAGGGTTAGGGTTAGGTTTAGGAAAAGGGTTAGGGTTAGGGTTAGGATTAGGTTTAGGGATAGGATTAGAGTTAGGGTTAGGGTTTTGGTTTGGGTTAGGGTTAGGGTTAGGGTTTGGGTTAGTGTTAGGGTTAGGGTTAGTGTTAGGGTTAGGGTTTGGGTTAGGGTTAGGGTTAGGTTTAGGTTTAGGTTTTTGGTTAGGTTTAGGGTTAGGGTTAGGGTTTGGGTCCGGGTTAGATTTAGCGTTATGTTTAGGCCTTGAGTTCGGGTTAGGTTAGTGTTAGGGTTAGGGTTTGGTTTAGGGTTAGGTTTAGCGTTAGGGTTTGAGTTTGAGTTACGTTTAGGCTTAGCATTAGGGTTAAGGTTAGGGTTAGTGTTATGGTTTGGGTTAGGGTTAGGGTTAGGTTTAGGGTTTGGGTTAGGGTTAGGGTTAGTGTTAGTGTTTGGGTTAGGGTTAGAGTTAGCGTAAGGGTTATGTTTAGGGTATTGGTTAGGGTTAGGGTTTAGGGTTAGGGTTAGGATTAAGGTTAGGGTTAGGGTTAGGGTTAGGGTTAGGGTTAGGGTTAGGATTAGGGTTTGGGTTAGGGTACGGGTTAGGGTTAGTTCTTGGGTTAGGGTTAGGGTTAGGATTAGGGTTAGGGTTAGGTTTAGGTTTAGGGTTTGGGCACGGGTTAGGGTTTGGGTTAGGGTTATGGTTAGTGTTAGGGTTAAGGTTTGGTTTAGGGTTAGTGTTATTTTTTGCGTTAGATTTAGGTTTAGGATAAATGTTAGGGTTAGGTTTAGGGTTAGGGTTTGGGTTAGGATTAGGGTTAGGGTTAGGTTTAGGTTTAGGGTTTGGGCACGGGTTAGGGTTTGGGTTAGGGTTAGGGTTAGTGTTAGGGTTAAGGTTTGGTTTAGGGTTAGTGTTATTTTTTGCATTAGATTTAGGTTTAGGATAAATGTTAGGGTTAGGTTTAGGGTTAGGGTTTGGGTTAGGGTTAGGGTTAGGGTTTGAGTTAGGGTTAGGGTTAGGTTTAGGGTTAGGGTTAGGGTTAGGGTTAGGGTTAGGGTTCGGGTTTGGGTTAGGGTTAGGGTTAGGGTTAGGGTTAGGGTTTGGGTTAGGGTTAGGGTTAGGGGTTAGGTTTGTGTTAGTGTTAGGGTTAGGTTTAGGATAAGGGTTAGGGTTAGGGTTAGGATTAGGGTTAGGGATAGGATTAGAGTTAGGGTTAGGGTTTTGGTTTGGGTTAGGGTTAGGGTTAGGATTTCGGTTAGTTTTAGGGTTAGGGTTAGTGTTAGGGTTAGGGTTTGGGTTAGGGTTAGGGTTAGGGTTAGGGCTCGGGTTTGGGTTAGGGTTAGGGTTAGGGTTGGGGTTTGGGTTAGGGTTAGAATTAGGTTTAGGATTAGGGTTAAGGTTAGGATTAGGATTTGGGTTAGGGTTAGGGTTTGGGTTAGGGTTAAGTTTAGGGTTACGTTTACATTTTGGGTTAGGGTTAGGGTTACGTTTAGGATTACGGTTAAGGTTAGTGTTAGGGTTAGGGTTTGGGTTAGGGTTAGGGTTTGATTAGGGTTTGGGTTAGGGTTAGGTTTAGGGTTAGGGTTTGGGTTAAGGTTAGGGTTACGGTAAAGGTTAGGAATAGGTTTAGGTTAGGGTTAGGGTTACGGTTAGGTTTAGGAATAGGGTTAGGGTTAGGGTTATTGTTAGGGTTTGGGTTAGTGTTTGTGTTAGGGTTAGGTTTAGGTTTTGGGTTCGGTTTAGATTTAGAGTTATGGTTAGGGTTTGAGTTAGGGTTAGGGTTAGGGTTAGGGTTAGGTTTAGGATTAGGTTTAGGTTTAGGTTTTGGGTTAGGGTTAGGGTTAGGTTAAATGTTAGGGATTTGATTAGGGTTAGGGTTAGGATTAGAGTTAGGGTTAGGGTTTTGGTTTGGGTTAATGTTAGGGTTAGGGTTAGTGTTAGGGTTAGGGTTTGGGTTAGGGTTAGGGTTAGGGTTAGGTTTAGGTTTTTGGTTATGTTTAGGGTTAGGGTTAGGGTTTGGGTTAGGGTTCGGGTTAGGGTTAGGGTTAGGTTTAGGTTTTTGGTTATGTTTAGGGTTTAGGGTTAGGGTTAGGAACAGGGTTGGGGTTAGGGTTACGGTTAGGGTTAGTGTTAGGAATAGGGTTAGGGTTATTGTTAGGGTTTGGGTTAGTGTTTGGGTTAGGGTTAGGGTTCGAGTTAGGGTTAGAGTTTGAGTTAGGGTTAGGGTTAGGGTTATTGTTTGGGTTAGGGTTTGGGTTAAGGTTAGGTTTAGGATTAGGGTTAGGAATAGTGTTAGGGTTAGGGTTTGGGTTAGGGTTAGGGTTAGGATTAGGGTTTGGGTTAGGGCTCGAGTTAGGGTTAGTTTTTGGGTGAGGGTTAGGGTTAGGATTAGGGTTAGGGATAGGTTTAGATTTAGGTTTTGGGTAAGGGTTAGGGTTTGGGTTAGGTTTAGGGTTAGGGTTAGGGTTAGGGTTTGGTTTAGGGTTAGTGTTATTTTTCGGGTTAGGTTTAGGTTTACGATAAGGGTTAGTGTTAGGGTTAGGGTTAGGGTTTGGGTTAGGGTTAGGGTTAGGGTTAGGTTTAGGATTTTGGTTAGATTTTGGGTTAGGGTTAGGGTTTGGGTTAGGGTTAGGGTTAGCGTCAATGTTATGTTTAGGGTATTCGTTAGGGTTAGGGTTTAGGGTTAGGGTTAGTGTTAGGGTTAGGTTTAGGGTTTGGGTTAAGGTTAGGTTTAGGGTAAGGGTTAGGAACAGGGTTAGGGTTAGGGTTTGTTTTAGGGTTAGGGTTAGGATTAGGGTTTGGGTTAGGGTTCGAGTTAGGCTTAATTTTTGGGTTAGGGTTAGGGTTAGGATTAGGGTTAGGTTTAGGTTTAGGTTTAGGGTTTGGGTAAGGGTTAGGGTTTGGGTTAGGGGTAGGGTTAGGGTTAGGGTTTGGTTTAGGTTAGTGTTATTTTTTGTGTTAGGTTTAGGGTTAGGATAAGGGTTAGGGTTAGGTTTAGGGTTAGGGTTAGGGTTAGGGTTAGGGTTAGGGTTAGGATTTGGTTTAGGGTTTGGGTTTGGGTTAGGGTTAGGTTTGGGGTTAGGGTTTGAGTTAGGGTTAGGGTTAGGGTTAGGGTTACGGTTTGGGTTAGGGTTAGGGTTAGAGTTAGGGGTTGGGTTTGTGTTAGGGTTAGGATTAGGGTTAGGATTTGGGTTAGGGTTAGGGTTAGGGTTAGGGTTAGGGTTTGGGTTAGGATTAGGGTTAGGTTTAGGTTTTGGGTTAGGGTTAGGGTTAGGGTTAATGTTAGGGTTTTGATTAGGGTTAGGGTTAGGATTAGAGTTAGGGTTAGGGTTTTGGTTTAGGTTAGGGTTAGGGTTAGGATTTGGGTTAGTTTTAAGGTTAGGGTTAGTGTTAGGGTTAGTTTTTGGGTTAGGGTTAGGTTTAGGATTAGGGTTAGGGTTAGGTTTAGGGTTAGGGTTTGGGTTAGGGTTAGGTTTAGGGTTAGGGTTAGGGTTTGAGTTAGGGTTAGGGTTAGGGTTCGGGTTTGGGTTAGGGTTAGTGTTAGGGGTTGGGTTTGTGTTAGGGTTAGGGTTAGTGTTAGGATAAGTATTAGGGTTTGGATTAGGATTAGGCTTAGGTTTAGGATTAGAGTTAGGGTTAGGGTTTTGGTTTTGGTTTGGGTTAGGGTTAGGGTTAGGGTTAGGGCTTGGGTTAGTGTTAAGGTTAGGGTTAGTGTTAGGGTTAGGGTTTGAGTTAGGGTTAGGGTTAGGGTTAGGTTTAGGTTTTTCGTTAGGTTTAGGGTTAGGGTTAGGATTAGGGTTAGGTATAGGTTTTGGGTTAGGGTTAGGGTTAGGGTTAGGGTTAGGGTTAGGGTTAGTTCTTTGGTTAGGGTTAATGTTAGGATTAGGGTTAGGTTTAGGTTTAGGTTTAGAGTTTGGGTAAGGGTTAGGGTTTGGGTTAGGGTTAGGGTTAGGGTTAAGGTTTGGTATAGGGTTAGTTTTATTTTTTGCGTTAGATTTAGTGTTAGGATAAAGGTTAGGGTTAGGTTTAGGGTTAGGGTTTGGGTTAGGGTTAGGATTAGTGTTTGAGTTAGGGTTTTGGTTAGGGTTAGGGTTAGGGTTAGGGTTAGGATTTGGGTTAGGGTTAGGGTTAGGGTTTGAGTTAGGGTTAGGGTTAGGGTTAGGGTTAGTGTTAGAGTTAGGGTTAGGATTAGAGTTAGGGTTAGGATTTTGGTTTCGTTTAGGGTTAGTGTTAGGGTTTGGGTGAGTGTTAGGGTTAGTGTTAGGGTTTGGATTAGGGTTAGGGTTAGGGTTTGAGTTGGGTTAGGGTTAGGGTTAGGGTAAGGGTTACGGTTAGGGTTAGGGTTTGGGTTAGGGTTAGGGTTAGGGTTAGGGTTAGGGTTAGGGTTAGGGTTAGATTTACGGTTTGGTTTAGGGTTAGGTTCAGGGTTAGGGGTTGGGTTTGTGTTAGGGTTAGGGGTTGGGTTTGTGTTAGGTTTAGGGTTAGGGTTAGGATTAGGGTTAGGGTTAGGTTTAGGATTAGGGTTAGGTTTAGGTTTTGGGTTAGGGTTAGGGTTAGGGTTAATGTTAGGGTTTTGTTTAGGGTTAGGGTTAGACTTATAGTTAGGGTTAGGGTTTTGGTTTGTTTTAGGGTTATGCTTAGGGTTTGGGTTAATTTTTGCGTTAGGGTTAGTGTTAGGATTAGGGTTAGGGTTAGGTTTAGGGTTAGGGTTAGGGTTAATGTTAGGGTTAGGGTTTGGGTTAGGGTTAGGGTTAGAGTTAGGTTTAGGATTTTGGTTAGGTTTAGGGTTAGGGTTAGGGTTAGGGTTCGGGTTTGGGTTAGGGTTAGGGTTAGGGTTAGGGTTAGGGTTTGGGTTGGGGTTAGGGTTAGGGGTTAGGTTTGTGTTAGGGTTAGGGTTAGGTTTAGGATAAGGGTTAGGGTTAGGGTTAGGATTAGGGTTAGGGATAGGATTAGAGTTAGGGTTAGGGTTTTGGTTTGGGTTAGGGTTAGGGTTAGGATTTGGGTTAGTTTTAGGGTTAGGGTTAGTGTTTGGGTTAGGGTTTGGGTTAGGGTTAGGGTGAGGGTTAGGGCTCGGGTTTGGGTTAGGGTTAGGGTTAGGGTTAGGGTTTGGGTTAGGGTTAGAGTTAGGTTTTGGATTAGGGTTAAGGTTAGGATTAGGATTTGGGTTAGGGTTAGGGTTTGGGTTAGGGTTAAGTTTAGGGTTACGTTTACATTTTGGGTTAGGGTTAGGGTTTCGTTTAGGATTATGGTTAAGGTTAGTGATAGGGTTAGGGTTTGGGTTAGGGTTAGGGTTTGAATAGGGTTTGGGTTAGGGTTAGGTTTAGGGTTAGGGTTTGGGTTAATGTTAGGGTTAGGGTAAAGTTAGGAATAGGTTTAGGGTTAGGGTTAGGGTTACGGTTAGGTTTAGGAATAGGGTTAGGGTTAGCGTTATTGTTAGGGTTTGGGTTAGAGTTTGTGTTAGGGTTAGGTTTAGGTTTTGGGTTCGGTTTAGAATT
>JAJHUQ010000039.1:8182500-8190000 GCA_035773235.1 Eospalax fontanierii | reverse complement strand
GTTTGGGTTAGGGTTAGGGTTCGAGTTAGGGTTCGAGTTTGAGTTAGGGTTAGGGTTAGGGTTAGGGTTAGGGTTTGGGTTAGGGTTTGGGTTAAGGTTAGGTTTAGGATTAGGGTTTGGGTTAGGGTTCGAGTTAGGGTTAGTTTTTGGGTTAGGGTTAGGGTTAGGATTAGGGTTAGGTTTAGGTTTAGGTTTAGGGTTTGGGTAAGGGTTAGGGTTTGGGTTAGGGTTAGGGTTCGAGTTTGAGTTAAGGTTAGGGTTAGGGTTAGGGTTAGGGATAGGATTTGTGTTAGGGTTAGGGTTAGGGTTAGAGTTAGGATTAGCGTTAGGTTTAGGTTTTGGGTTAGGGTTAGGGTTAGGGTTAATGTTAGGGTGTTGATTAGGGTTAGGGTTAGGGTTAATGTTAGGGTGTTGATTAGGGTTAGGGTGAGGATTAGAGTTAGGGTTAGGGTTTTGGTTTAGGTTAGGGTTAGGGTTAGGATTTGGGTTAGTTTTAAGGTTAGGGTTAGTGTTAGGGTTAGTTTTTGGGTTAGGGTTAGGTTTAGGATTAGGGTTAGGGTTAGGTTTAGGGTTAGGGTTTTGGTTAGGGTTAGGGTTCAGGTTAAGGTTAGGGTTTGAGTTAGGGTTAGGGTTAGGGTTGGGGTTTGGGTTAGGGTTACGGTTAGGGGTTGGGTTTGTGTTAGGGTTAGGGTTAGTGTTAGGATAAGGGTTAGGGTTTGGGTTAGGATTAGGGTTAGGGTTAGGATTAGAGTTAGGGTTAGGGTTTTGGTTTGGGTTAGGGTTAGGGTTAGGGTTAGGGTTTGGGTTAGTGTTAGGGTTAGGGTTAGGGTTAGTGTTAGGGTTAGGGTTTGGGTTAGGGTTAGGGTTAGGGTTCGGTTTAGGTTTTTCGTTAGGTTTAGGGTTAGGGTTAGGATTAGGTTTAGGTATAGGTTTTGGGTTAGCGTTAGGGTTAGGGTTAGGGTTAGGGTTAGTTCTTGGGTTAGGGTTAATGTAAGGATTAGGGTTAGGTTTAGGTTTAGTTTTAGGGTTTGGGTAAGGGTTAGGGTTTGGGTTAGGGTTAGGGTTAGGGTTAATGTTTGGTTTAGGGTTAGTTTTATTTTTTGCGTTAGATTTAGTTTTAGGATAAGGGTTAGGGTTAGGTTTAGGGTTAGGGTTTGGGTTAGGGTTAGGGTTAGGGTTTGAGTTAGGGTTAGGGTTAGGGTTTTGGTTTCGTTTAGGGTTAGTGTTAGGGTTTGGGTGAGTGTTAGGGTTAGTGTTAGGGTTTGGATTAGGGTTAGGGTTAGGGTTTCAGTTGGGTTAGGGTTAGGGTTAGGGTCAGGGTTACGGTTAGGGTTAGGGTTTGGGTTAGGGTTAGGGTTATGGTTAGGTTTAGGGTTAGGGTTACGGTTTGGTTTAGGGTTAGGTTCAGGGTTAGGGGTTGGGTTTGTGTTAGGGTTAGGGGTTGGGTTTGTGTTAGAGTTAGGGTTAGGGTTAGGATTAAGGTTAGGGTTAGGGTTAAGATTAGGGTTAGGTTTAGGTTTTGGGTTAGGGTTAGGGTTAATGTTAGGGTTTTGTTTACGGTTAGGGTTAGGATTATAGTTAGGGTTCGGGTTTTGGTTTGGTTTAGATTTAGGGTTAGGGTTTGGGTTAGTTTTTGGGTTAGAGTTAGTGTTAGGATTAGGGTTAGGGTTAGGTTTAGGGTTAGGGATAGGGTTAGGGTTAGGGTTAGGGTTAGGGTTAGAGGTTGGGTTTGTGTTAGGGTTAGGGTTAGGATTAGGGTTTGGGTTAGGGTTAGGGTTAGGGTTAGGGTTTGAGTTAGGGTTAGGGTTAGGGTTAGGGTTAGGGTTAGGATAAGGGTTAGGATTAGAGTTAGGGTTAGGGTTTTGGTTTGGTTTAGTGTTAGTGTTAGGGTTTGGGTTAGTGTTAGGGTTAGTGTTAGTGTTAGTGTTATTGTTTGGGTTAGCGTTAGGTTTAGGGTTTGAGTTAGGGTTAGGGTTAGGGTTAGGGTTAGGGTTAGGTTTAGGGTTAGGGTTTGTGTTAGGGTTAGGGTTAGGGTTACGATTTGGGTTAGTGTTAGGGTTAGGTTCAGGGGTTGGGTTTGAGTTAGGGTTAGGGTTAGGGTTAGGGTTAGGGTTAGGATAAGGGTTAGGATTAGAGTTAGGGTTAGGGTTTTGGTTTGGTTTAGTGTTAGGGTTAGGGGTTGGGTTTCTGTTAGGGTTAGGGTTAGGGTTAGGATTAGGGTTAGGGTTAGGGTTAGGATTAGGGTTAGGTTTAGGTTTTGGGTTAGGGTTAGGGTTAGGGTAAATGTTAGGGTTTTGATTAGGGTTAGGGTTAGGATTAGAGTTAGTGTTAGGGTTTTGGTTTGAGTTAGGCTTAGGGTTAGCGTTTGGGTTAGTTTTAGGGTTAGGGTTAGTGTTAGGGTTAGTTTTTGCGTTAGGGTTAGGGTTAGGATTAGGGTTAGGGTTAGGTTTATGGTTAGTGTTTGCGTTAGGGTTAGGGTTAGGGTTTGAGTTAGGGTTAGGGTTAGGGTTAGGTTTAGGGTTTGGTTTCGGGTTAGAATTAGAGTTGTGGTTAGGGTTAGGGTTAGGGTTAGGGTTAGAATTAGGGTTAGGGTTAGGGTTAGGGGTTCGGATTGTGTTAGGGTTAGGGTTAGGTTTAGGTTTAGGGATAGGGTTAGGTTAAGGATTAGGGTTAGGTTTAGGTTTTGGGTTAGGGTTAGGGTTAGGTTTAATGTTAGGGTTTTGATTAGGGTTAGGGTTAGGATTAGAGTTAGGGTTAGGGTTTTGGTTTGGGTTAATGTTAGGGTTAGGATTTTGGTTAGTGTTAGGGTTAGGGTTAGTATTAGGCTTAGGGTTTGGGTTAGGGTTAGGGTTAGGGTTAGGTTTAGGTTTTTGGTTAGGTTTAGGGTTAGGGTTGGGGTTTGGGTTTGGGTTAGGGTTAGCGTGAATTTTATGTTTAGGGTATTGGTTAGGGTTAGGGTTTAGGGTTAGGGTTAGGAATAGGGTTGGGGTTAGGGTTAGGGTTAGGGTTAGTGTTAGGAATAGGGTTAGGTTTAGGGTTATTGTTAGGGTTTGGGTTAGTGTTTGGGTTAGGGTTAGGGTTCGAGTTAGGGTTCGAGTTTGAGTTAGGGTTAGGGTTACTGTTTGGGTTAGGGTTTGGGTTAAGGTTAGGTTTAGGGTTAGGGTTAGGAACACGGTTAGGGTTAGGGTTTGGTTTAGGGTTAGGGTTAGGATTAGGGTTTGGGTTAGGGTTCGAGTTAGGGTTAGTTTTTGGGTTAGGGTTAGGGTTAGGATTAGGGTTAGGTTTAGGTTTAGGTTTAGGGTTTGGGTAAGGGTTTGGGTTTGGGTTAGGGTTAGGGGTAGGGTTAGGGTTAGGGTTGGGGTTTGGTTTGGGTTTAGTGTTATTTTTTGTGTTAGGTTTAGGGTTAGGATAAGGGTTAGGGTTAGGTTTAGGGTTAGGGTTTGGGATAGGGTTAGGGTTAGTGTTTGAGTTAGGGTTAGGGTTAGGGTTAATGTTAGGGTTTTGATTAGGGTTAGGGTTAGGATTAGAGTTAGGGTTAGGGTTTTGGTTTACGTTAGGGTTAGGGTTAGGATTTGGGTTAGTTTTAAGGTTAGGGTTAGTGTTAGGGTTACTTTTTGGGTTAGGGTTAGATTTAGGATTAGGGTTAGGGTTAGGTTTAGGGTTAGGGTTTGGGTTAGGGTTAGGGTTAGGGTTGGGGTTTGGGTTAGGGTTAGGGTTAGGGTTAGGGTTAGTTCTTGGGTTAGGGTTAATGCTAGGATTAGGGTTAGGTTTAGGTTTAGGTTTAGGGTTTGGGTAAGGGTTAGGGTTTGGGTTAGGGTTAGGGTTAGGGTTAGGGTTCGGGTTAGGGTTAGGGTTAGGGTTAGGGTTAGGTTTAGGGTTAGGGTTAGGGTTTGAGTTAGGGTTAGGGTTAGGTTTGGGGTTTGTGTTAGGGTTAGTGTTAGGGGTTGGGTTTGTGTTAGGGTTAGGGTTAGTGTTAGGATAAGGATTAGGGTTTGGGTTAGGATTAGGGTTAGGTTTAGGATTAGAGTTAGGGTTAGGGTTTTGGTTTGGGTTAGGGTTAGGGTTAGGGTTAGGGTTACGATTTGGGTTAGTGTTCGGGTTAGGTTCAGGGGTTGGGTTTGAGTTAGGGTTAGGGTTAGTGTTAGGGTTAGGGTTAGGATAAGGGTTAGGATTAGAGTTAGGGTTAGGGTTTTGGTTTGGTTTAGTGTTAGGGTTAGGGGTTGGGTTTCTGTTAGGGTTAGGGTTAGGGTTAGGATTAGGGTTAGGGTTAGGGTTAGGATTAGGGTTAGGTTTAGGTTTTGGGTTAGGGTTAGTGTTAGGGTAAATGTTAGGGTTTTGATTAGGGTTAGGGTTAGGATTAGAGTTAGTGTTAGGGTTTTGGTTTGAGTTAGGCTTAGGGTTAGCGTTTGGGTTAGTTTTAGGGTTAGGGTTAGTGTTAGGGTTAGTTTTTGCGTTAGGGTTAGGGTTAGGATTAGGGTTAGGGTTAGGTTTATGGTTAGGGTTTGCGTTAGGGTTAGGGTTAGGGTTTGAGTTAGGGTTAGGGTTAGGGTTAGGTTTAGGGTTTGGTTTCGGGTTAGAATTAGAGTTGTGGTTAGGGTTTGAATTAGGGTTAGGGTTAGGGGTTCGGATTGTGTTAGGGTTAGGGTTAGGTTTAGGATTAGGGATAGGGTTAGGTTAAGGATTAGGGTTAGGGTTAGGTTTAGGGTTAGGGTTTTGGTTAGGGTTAGGGTTCGGGTTAAGGTTAGGGTTTGAGTTAGGGTTAGGGTTAGGGTTGGGGTTTGGGTTAGGGTATCGGTTAGGGGTTGGGTTTGTGTTAGGGTTAGGGTTAGTGTTAGGATAAGGGTTAGGGTTTGGGTTAGGATTAGGGTTAGGTTTAGGATTAGAGTTAGGGTTAGCGTTATGGTTTGGGTTAGGGTTAGGGTTAGGGTTTGGGTTAGTGTTAGGGTTAGGGTTAGGGTTAGTGTTAGGGTTAGGGTTTGGGTTAGGGTTAGGGTTAGGGTTAGGTTTAGGTTTTTCGTTAGGTTTAGGGTTAGGGTTAGGTTTAGGTTTTTCGTTAGGTTTAGGGTTAGGGTTAGGATTAGGGTTAGGTATAGGTTTTGGGTTAGCATTAGGGTTAGGGTTAGGGTTAGGGTTAGTTCTTGGGTTAGGGTTAATGTTAGGATTAGGGTTAGGTTTAGGTTTAGTTTTAGGGTTTGGGTAAGGGTTAGGGTTTGGATTAGGGTTAGGGTTAGGGTTAATGTTTGGTTTAGGGTTAGTTTTATTTTTTGCGTTAGATTTAGTGTTAGGATAAGGGTTAGGGTTAGGTTTAGGGTTAGGGTTTGGGTTAGGGTTAGGGTTAGGGTTTGAGTTAGGGTTAGGGTTAGGGTTTTGGTTTCGTTTAGGGTTAGTGTTAGGGTTTGGGTGAGTGTTAGGGTTAGTGTTAGGGTTTGGATTAGGGTTAGGGTTAGGGTTTCAGTTGGGTTAGGGTTAGGGTCAGGGTTACGGTTAGGGTTAGGGTTTGGGTTAGGGTTAGGGTTATGGTTAGGTTTAGGGTTAGGGTTACGGTTTGGTTTAGGGTTAGGTTCAGGGTTAGGGGTTGGGTTTGTGTTAGGGTTAGGGGTTGGGTTTGTGTTAGGGTTAGGGTTAGGGTTAGGGTTTGGGTTAGGGTTAGGGTTAGGGTTAGGGTTAGGATAAGGGTTAGGATTAGAGTTAGGGTTAGGGTTTTGGTTTGGTTTAGTGTTATTGTTAGGGTTTGGGCTAGTGTTAGGGTTAGTGTTAGTGTTAGTGTTATTGTTTGGGTTAGCGTTAGGTTTAGGGTTTGAGTTAGGGTTAGGGTTAGGGTTAGGGTTAGGGTTAGGGTTAGGTTTAGGGTTAGGGTTTGTGTTAGGGTTAGGTTTAGGGTTAGGGTTAGGGTTACGATTTGGGTTAGTGTTAGGGTTAGGTTCAGGGGTTGGGTTTGTGTTAGGGTTAGGGGTTGGGTTTGTGTTAGGGTTAGGGTTAGGGTTAGGGTTAGGGTTACGGTTAGGGTTAGGGTTAGGATTAGGGTTAGGTTTAGGTTTTGGGTTAGGGTTAGGTTTAGGGTTAATGATAGGGTTTTGATTAGGGTTAGGGTTAGGATTAGATTTAGGGTTAGGGTTTTGGTTTAGGTTAGGGTTAGGGTTAGGGTTTGGGTTAGTTTTAGGGTTCGTGTTGGTGTTAGTGTTAGTGTTTGGGTTAGGGTTAGGTTTAGGCTTAGGTTTAGGGTTAGGTTTAGGGTTAGGGTTTGGGTTGGGGTTAGGCTTAGTGTTTGAGTTAGGGTTAGGGTTAGGGTTAGGGTTAGGGTTAGGGTTAGGTTTAGGATTTGGGTTAGGGTTTGGGTTAGGGTTAGGGTTAGGGTTAGGGTTAGGTTTAGGGTTAATGATAGGGTTTTGATTAGGTTTAGGGTTAGGATTAGAGTTAGGGTTAGGGTTTTGGTTTAGGTTAGGGTTAGGGTTAGGTTTTGGGTTAGTTTTAGGTTTAGGGTTAGTGTTAGGGTTAGTTTTTGGGTTAGGGTTAGGTTTAGGATTAGGGTTAGGGTTAGGTTTAGGGTTAGGGTTTGGGTTAGGGTTAGGGTTAGGGTTAGGGATTGAGTTAGGGTTAGGGTTAGGGTTAGGGTTTGGGTTAGGGTTAGGGTTAGGAGTTAGGTTTGTGTTAGGGTTAGGGTTAGGTTTAGGATAAGGGTTAGGGTTAGGGTTAGGATTTGGGTTAGGGATAGGATTAGAGTTAGGGTTAGGGTTTTGGTTTGGGTTAGGCTTAGGGTTAGGATTTGGGTAAGTTTTAGGGTTAGGGTTAGTGTTAGGGTTAGGTTTTGGGTTAGGGTTAGTGTTAGGGTTAGGTTTAGGTTTTTGGTTAGGTTTAGGGTTAGGGTTAGGGTTTGGGTTCGGGTTAGATTTAGTGTTATGGTTAGGGTTTGAGTTAGGGTTAGGTTAGTGTTAGGGTTAGTGTTTGGTTTAGGGTTAGGTTTAGCATTAGGGTTTGAGTTTGAGTTATGTTTAGGCTTAGCATTAGGGTAAAGGGAAGGGTTAGTGTTACGGTTTGGGTTAGGGTTAGGGTTAGGGTTAGTGTTTGGGTTAGGGTTAGGGTTAGTGTTAGGGTTTGGGTTAGGGTTAGAGTTAGCGTGAGGGTTATGTTTAGGGTATTCGTTAGGGTTAGGGTTTTGGGTTAGGGTTAGGAATAAGGTTAGGGTTAGTGTTAGGGTTAGGGTTAGTGTTAGGAATAGGGTTAGGTTAGGGTTATTGTTAGGGTTTAGGTTAGGGTTTGTGTTACGGTAAGGTTTAGATTTTGGGTTAGGGTTACAGTTAGGGTTAGAGTTTGATTTAGGGTTAGGGTTAGGGTTAGGGATAGGGTTTGTGTTAGGGTTTAGGGTTAGGGTTTGGGTTAAGTTTAGGTTTAGGGTTAGGGTTAGGGTTAGGGTTTGGGCTGGGTTAGGGTTAGGATTAGGGTTTGGGTTAGGGTTCAGGTTAGGGTTAGTTCTTGGCTTTGGGTTAGGGTTAGGATTAGTGT
>JAJHUQ010000039.1:8167500-8180000 GCA_035773235.1 Eospalax fontanierii | reverse complement strand
TTTAGGGTTAGGGTTACGGTTAGGTTTACGGTTTGGGTTAGGGTTAGGGTTAGGGTTATGGGTTGGGTTTGTGTTAGGGTTAGGGTTAGGGTTAGGATTAGGGTTAGGGTTAGGGTTAGGGTTACGGTTAGGGTTAGGGTTAGGATTATGGTTAGGTTTAGGTTTTGGGTTAGGGTTACGGTTAGGGTTAATGATACGGTTTTCATTAGGGTTAGGGTTAGGGTTAGGATTAGGGTTAGGGTTTTGGTTTAGGTTAGGTTTAGGGTTAGGGTTTGGGTTAGTTTTAGGGTTAGGGTTAGGTTTTGGGTTAGGGTTTGGGTTAGGGTTAGGGTTAGGGTTTGAGTTAGGGTTAGGGTTAAGGATAGGGTTTGGTTTAGGGTTAGAGTTAGGGGTTGGGTTTGTGTTAGGGTTAGGGTTAGGGTTAGGGTTAGGGTTAGGGTTAGGGTTATGATTAGGGTTAGGTTTAGGATTAGAGTTAGGGTTAGCGTTATGGTTTGGGTTAGGGTTAGGGTTAGGGTTTGGGTTAGTGTTAGGGTTAGGGTTAGGGTTAGTGTTAGGGTTAGGGTTTGGGTTAGGGTTAGGGTTAGGGTTAGGTTTAGGTTTTTCGTTAGGTTTAGGGTTAGGGTTAGGTTTAGGTTTTTCGTTAGGTTTAGGGTTAGGGTTAGGATTAGGGTTAGGTATAGGTTTTGGGTTAGCGTTAGGGTTAGGGTTAGGGTTAGGGTTAGTTCTTGGGTTAGGGTTAATGTTAGGATTAGGGTTAGGTTTAGGTTTAGTTTTAGGGTTTGGGTAAGGGTTAGGGTTTGGGTTAGGGTTAGGGTTAGGGTTAATGTTTGGTTAAGGGTTAGTTTTATTTTTTGCGTTAGATTTAGTGTTAGGATAAGGGTTAGGGTTAGGTTTAGGGTTAGGGTTTGGGTTAGGGTTAGGGTTAGGGTTTGAGTTAGGGTTAGGGTTAGGGTTTTGGTTTCGTTTAGGGTTAGTGTTAGGGTTTGGGTGAGTGTTAGGGTTAGTGTTAGGGTTTGGATTAGGGTTAGGGTTAGGGTTTCAGTTGGGTTAGGGTTAGGGTCAGGGTTACGGTTAGGGTTAGGGTTTGGGTTAGGGTTAGGGTTATGGTTAGGTTTAGGGTTAGGGTTACGGTTTGGTTTAGGGTTAGGTTCAGGGTTAGGGGTTGGGTTTGTGTTAGGGTTAGTGGTTGGGTTTGTGTTAGGGTTAGGGTTAGGGTTAGGGTTTGGGTTAGGGTTAGGGTTAGGGTTAGGGTTTGAGTTAGGGTTAGGGTTAGGGTTAGGGTTAGGGTTAGGATAAGGGTTAGGATTAGAGTTAGGGTTAGGATTTTGGTTTGGTTTAGTGTTATTGTTAGGGTTTGGGTTAGTGTTAGGGTTAGTGTTAGTGTTAGTGTTATTGTTTGGGTTAGCGTTAGGTTTAGGGTTTGAGTTAGGGTTAGGGTTAGGGTTAGGGTTAGGGTTAGGGTTAGGTTTAGGGTTAGGGTTTGTGTTAGGGTTAGGTTTAGGGTTAGGGTTAGGGTTACGATTTGGGTTAGTGTTAGGGTTAGGTTCAGGGGTTGGGTTTGTGTTAGGGTTAGGGGTTGGGTTTGTGTTAGGGTTAGGGTTAGGGTTAGGGTTAGGGTTACGGTTAGGGTTAGGGTTAGGATTAGGGTTAGGTTTAGGTTTTGGGTTAGGGTTAGGTTTAGGGTTAATGATAGGGTTTTGATTAGGGTTAGGGTTAGGATTAGATTTAGGGTTAGGGTTTTGGTTTAGGTTAGGGTTAGGGTTAGGGTTTGGGTTAGTTTTAGGGTTAGGGTTAGTGTTAGGGTTAGTTTTTGGGTTAGGGTTAGGTTTAGGATTAGGTTTAGGGTTAGGTTTAGGGTTAGGGTTTGGGTTAGGGTTTTGGTTAGGTTTAGGGTTTGAGTTAGGGTTAGGGTTAGGGTTAGGGTTTGGGTTAGGGTTAGGGTTAGGGGTTAGGTTTGTGTTAGGGTTAGGGTTAGGTTTAGGATAAGGGTTAGGGTTAGGGTTAGGATTAGGTTTAGGGATAGGATTAGAGTTAGGGTTAGTGTTTTGGTTTGGGTTAGGGTTAGGGTTAGGGTTTGGGTTAGTGTTAGGGTTAGGGTTAGGGTTAGGGTTAGGGTTAGGGTTTGGGTTAGGGTTAGGGTTAGGGGTTAGGTTTGTGTTAGGGTTAGGGTTAGGTTTAGGATAAGGGTTAGGGTTAGGGTTAGGATTAGGGTTAGGGATAAGATTAGATTTAGGGTTAGTGTTTTGGTTTGGGTTAGGGTTAGGGTTAGGATTTGGGTTAGTTTTAGGGTTAGGGTTAGTGTTAGGGTTAGGGTTTGGGTTAGGGTTAGGGTTAGGGTTAGGGCTCGGGTATGGGTTAGGGTTAGGGTTAGGGTTAGTGTTTGGGTTAGGGTTAGAGTTAGGTTTAGGATTAGGGTTAAGGTTAGGATTAGGCTTTGGGCTAGGGTTAGGGTTTGGGTTAGTGTTAAGTTTAGGGTTACGTTTACATTTTGGGTTAGGGTTAGGGTTACGTTTAGGATTACGTTTAAGGTAAGTGTTAGGTTTAGGTTTTGGGTTAGGGTTAGGGTTTGATTAGGGTTTGGGTTAGGGTTAGGTTTAGGGTTAGGGTTTGGGTTAAGGTTAGGGTTAGGGTAAAGGTTAGGAATAGGTTTAGGGTTAGGGTTAGGGTTACGGTTAGGTTTAGGAATAGGGTTAGGGTTAGGGATATTGTTAGGGTTTGGGTTAGAGTTTGTGTTAGGGTTAGGTTTAGGTTTTGGGTTCGGTTTAGAATTAGAGTTATGGTTAGGGTTTGAGTTAGGGTTAGGGTTAGGGTTAGGGTTAGGTTTATGATTAGGTTTAGGTTTAGGTTTTGGGTTAGGGTTAGGGTTAGGTTAAATGTTACGGTTTTGATTAGGGTTAGGGTTAGGATTAGAGTTAGGGTTAGGGTTTTGGTGTGGGTTAATGTTAGGGTTAGGATTTGGGTTAGTGTTAGGGTTAGGGTTAGTGTTAGGGTTAGGGTTTGGGTTAGGGTTAGGGTTAGGGTTAGGTTTAGGTTTTTGGTTATGTTTAGGGTTAGGGTTAGGATTTGGGTTAGGGTTCGGGTTAGGGTTACGGATAGGTTTAGGTTTTTGGTTATGTTTAGGGTTTAGGGTTAGGGTTAGGAACAGGGTTATGTTTAGGGTTACGGTTAGGGTTAGTGTTAGGAATGGAGTTAGGGTTATTGTTAGGGTTTGGATTAGTGTTTGGGTTAGGGTTAGGGTTCGAGTTAGGGTTAGAGTTTGAGTTAGGGTTAGGGTTAGGGTTAGTGTGTGGGTTAGGTTTTTGGGTTAAGGTTAGGTTTAGGGTTAGGGTTAGGAATAGTGTTAGGGTTAGGGTTTGGGTTAGGGTTAGGGTTAGGATTAGGGTTTGGGTTAGGGTTCGAGTTAGGGTTAGTTTTTGGGTTAGGGTTAGGGTTAGGATTAGGGTTAGGGATAGGTTTAGATTTAGGTTTTGGGTAAGGGTTAGGGTTTGGGTTAGGGTTAGGGTTAGGGTTAGGGTTAGGGTTTGATTTAGGGTTAGTGTTATTTTTCGGGTTAGGTTTAGGTTTACGATAAGGGTTAGTGTTAGGTTTAGGGTTAGGGTTTGGGTTAGGGTTAGGCTTAGTGTTTGAGTTAGGGTTAGGGTTAGGGTTAGGGTTAGGGTTAGGGTTAGGTTTAGGATTTGGGTTAGGGTTTGGGTTAGGGTTAGGGTTAGGGTTAGGGTTAGGTTTAGGGTTAATGATAGGGTTTTGATTAGGTTTAGGGTTAGGATTAGAGTTAGGGTTAGGGTTTTGGTTTATGTTAGGGTTAGGGTTAGGTTTTGGGTTAGTTTTAGGTTTAGGGTTAGTGTTAGGGTTAGTTTTTGGGTTAGGGTTAGGTTTAGGATTAGGGTTAGGGTTAGGTTTAGGGTTAGGGTTTGGGTTAGGGTTAGGGTTAGGGTTAGGGATTGAGTTAGGGTTAGGGTTAGGGTTAGGGTTTGGGTTAGGGTTAGGGTTAGGAGTTAGGTTTGTGTTAGGGTTAGGGTTAGGTTTAGGATAAGGGTTAGGGTTAGGGTTAGGATTTGGGTTAGGGATAGGATTAGAGTTAGGGTTAGGGTTTTGGTTTGGGTTAGGCTTAGGGTTAGGATTTGGGTAAGTTTTAGGGTTAGGGTTAGTGTTAGGGTTAGGTTTTGGGTTAGGGTTAGTGTTAGGGTTAGGTTTAGGTTTTTGGTTAGGTTTAGGGTTAGGGTTAGGGTTTGGGTTCGGGTTAGATTTAGTGTTATGGATAGGGTTTGAGTTAGGGTTAGGTTAGTGTTAGGGTTAGTGTTTGGTTTAGGGTTAGGTTTAGCATTAGGGTTTGAGTTTGAGTTATGTTTAGGCTTAGCATTAGGGTTAAGGTTAGGGTTAGTGTTACGGTTTGGGTTAGGGTTAGGGTTAGGGTTAGTGTTTGGGTTAGGGTTAGGGTTAGTGTTAGGGTTTGGGTTAGGGTTAGAGTTAGCGTGAGGGTTATGTTTAGGGTATTCGTTAGGGTTAGGGTTTTGGGTTAGGGTTAGGAATAAGGTTAGGGTTAGTGTTAGGGTTAGGGTTAGTGTTAGGAATAGGGTTAGGTTAGGGTTATTGTTAGGGTTTAGGTTAGGGTTTGTGTTACGGTAAGGTTTAGATTTTGGGTTAGGGTTACAGTTAGGGTTAGAGTTTGATTTAGGGTTAGGGTTAGGGTTAGGGATAGGGTTTGTGTTAGGGTTTAGGCTTAGGGTTTGTGTTAGGGTTTGGGTTAAGTTTAGGTTTAGGGTTAGGGTTAGGGTTAGGGTTTGGGCTGGGTTAGGGTTAGGATTAGGGTTTGGGTTAGGGTTCAGGTTAGGGTTAGTTCTTGGCTTTGGGTTAGGGTTAGGATTAGTGTTAGGGTTAGGTTTAGGCTTAGGGTTTGGGTAAGGATTAGGGTTTGGGTTAGGGTTAGGGTTAGTGTTAGGGTTAAGGTTTGGTTTAGGGTTAGTGTTATTTTTTGCGTTAGATTTAGGGTTAGGATAAATGTTAGGGTTAGGTTTAGGGTTAGGGTTTGGGTTAGGGTTAGGGTTAGAGTTTGAGTTATGGTTAGGGTTTTTGGTTTGGTTTAGGGTTAGGGTTAGGGTTTTGGTTAGTGTTAGGGTTAGTGTTAGTGTTAGGGATTGGGTTAGGGTTAGGTTTAGGGTTTGAGTTAGGGTTAGGGTTAGGGTTAGGGTTAGGGTTAGGGTTACGTTTAGGATATTGGTTAGGGTTAGGGTTAGGGTTAGGGTTAGGGTTACGGTTTGGGTTAGGGTTAGGGTTAGCGTTACGGGTTGGGTTTGTGTTAGGGTTAGGGGTTGGGTTTGTGTTAGGGTTAGGGTTAGGTTTAGGATTAGGGTTAGGGTTATGGTTAGGATTAGGTTTAGGATTAGGGTTAGGTTTAGGTTTTGGGTTAGGGTTAGGGTTAGGGTTAGGGTTAGGATTAGGGTTAGTTTTAGGATTAGACTTAGAGTTAGGGTTAGGGTTAGGGTTAGGGTTAGGGTTTGGGATAGGGTTTGGGTTAGGGTTAGGGTTAGTGTTAGAGGTTGGTTTTGTGTTAGGGTTACGGTTAGGGTTAGGATTAGGGTTAGGGTTAGGGTTAGGATTAGGGTTAGGTTTATGATTAGAGTTAGAGTCTGGGTTAGGTTTTTTGTTTCTGTTAGGGTTAGGTTTAGGGTTTGGGTTAGTTTTAGGGTTAGGGTTAGTGTTAGGGTTAGTTTATGGGTTAGGGTTAGGTTTAGGGTTAGGGTTAGGTTTAGGGTTAGGGTTTGGGTTAGGGTTAGGGTTAGGGTTAGGGTTTGAGTTAGGGTTAGGGTTAGGGTTAGGGTTAGGGTTTGGGTTAGGGTTAGGGTTAGTGTTAGTGGTTGGGTTTGTGTGAGCGTTAGGGTTAGGGTTAGGATTTGGGTTAGGGTTAGGGTTAGGGTTAGTATTAGGGTTAGGTTTAGGATTAGAGTTAGAGTTAGGGTTAGGGTTTTGGTTTGTGTTAGGTTTAGGGTTAGGATTTGGGTTAGTGTTAATGTTAGGGTTAGTGTTACGGTTAGGGTTTGGGTTAGGGTTAGGTTTAGGTTTAGGTTTTTGGTTAGGTTTAGGGTTAGGGTTAGGGTTTGGGTTCGGGTTACAGTTAGGGTTATGGTTAGGGTTTGAGTTAGGGTTATGTTAGTGTTAGGGTTAGGGTTTGGTTTAGGGTTAGGTTTAGGGTTAGGGTTTGAGTTTGAGTTAGGTTAAGGCTTAGAATTAGGGTTAGTGTTATGGTTTGGGTTAGGGTTAGGGTTAGGGTTAGTTTTAGGGTTAGTTTTGGGTTAGGGTTATGTTTAGGATCAGGGTTAGGGTTAGGTTTTGTGTTAGGGTTTGGGTTAGGGTTAGGATTAGGATTTGGGTTAGGGTTAGGGTTTGGGTTAGGGTTAGGGTTAGGGTTAGGGTTAGGGTTTGGGTTAGGGTTAGGTTCAGGTTTAGGGTTAGAGTTAGGGTATGGTTTAGGGTTAGGGTTAGTGTTAGGTTTAGGTTTTGGGTTAGGTTTAGGGTTAGGGTTATGGTTTGTGTTCGGCTTAGAATTAGGATTAGGGTTAGGGTTAGGGTTAGGTTTAAGGTTTGGTTTAGGGCTAGGGTTAGGGTTAGGTTTTGAGTTTGAATTAGGTTTATGTTAACGTTAGGTTTAACGTTAGGGTTAGTGTTATGGTTTGATTAGGGTTAGGGTTAGAGTTAGCGATAGGGTTAGGGTTTGGGTTAGGGTTAGGGTTTGGGTTAGGGCTAGGGTTTGGGGTAGGGTTATGGATAGGGTTAGCGTTACGATTAGGGTTAAGTTTAGGGTTTGGGTTTTTTGTTAGGTTTAGGGTTAAGTTTACGGTTAGGGTTAGGGTTATGGTTTGTGTTAACGTTTGTTGTTAGGGGTGAGGTATTAGGTTTAGGGTTATGGTTAGGGTTAGGATTTGGGTTAGGGTTAGGGTTAGGTTTAGGTTTACTTTTTGGATGTGGGTTAGGGTTAGGTTTAGGATTAGGGTTAGGGTTAGTGTTAGGGTTACGGTTTGGGTTAGGGTTAGGGTTAGGGTTAGGGTTAGTGTTAGGGTTACGGTTTGGGTTAGGGTTAGGGTTAGGTTTAGGGTTAGGGTTTAGTTTAGGGTTAGGGTTTGATTTAGGGTTAGGGTTAGCTTAGGGTTAGGGTTTGGTTTAGGGTTAGTGTTATTTTTTGGGTTAAGTTTAGGGTTAGGATAAGGGTTAGGGTTAGGGTTAGGGTTAGTGTTTGAGTTAGGGTTAGGGTTAGGGTTAGGGTTAGGGTTAGGGTTAGGATTTGGGTTAGGGTTTGGGTTAGGGTTAGGGTTAGGGTTAGGGTTAGGATTTGGGTTAGGGTTTGGGTTAGGGTTATGGTTAGGGTTAATGTTAGGGTTTGATTTAGGGTTAGGGTTACGGTTAGGTTTACGGTTTGGGTTAGGGTTAGGGTTAGGGTTATGGGTTGGGTTTGTGTTAGGGTTAGGGTTAGGGTTAGGATTAGGGTTAGGGTTAGGGTTAGGGTTACGGTTAGGGTTAGGGTTAGGATTATGGTTAGGTTTAGGTTTTGGTTAGGGTTACGGTTAGGGTTAATGATAGGGTTTTCATTAGGGTTAGGGTTAGGGTTAGGATTAGGGTTAGGGTTTTGGTTTAGGTTAGGTTTAGGGTTAGGGTTTGGGTTAGTTTTAGGGTTAGGGTTAGGTTTTGGGTTAGGGTTTGGGTTAGGGTTAGGGTTAGGGTTTGAGTTAGGGTTAGGGTTAAGGATAGGGTTTGGTTTAGGGTTAGAGTTAGGGGTTGGGTTTGTGTTAGGGTTAGGGTTAGGGGTAGGATAAGGGATAGGGTTAGGTTTAGGATTACGGTTAGGGATAGGATTAGAGTTAGGTTTAGGGTTTTGGTTTAGGTTAGGGTTAGGGTTAGGGTTTGGGTTAGGTTTAGGGTTAGGGTTAGGGTTTGTGTTCGGGTTCGAATAAGGATTAGGGTTAGGGTTAGTGTAAGGGTTAAGGTTTGGGTTAGGGCTAGGGTTATGTTTAGGTTTTGAGTTTGAATTAGTTTTATGTTTAACGTTAGGTTTAACGTTAGGTTTAGTGTTATGGTTTGATTAGGGTTAGGGTTAGAGTTAGCGATAGGGTTAGGGTTTGGGTTAGGGTTAGCGTTTGGGTTAGGGTTAGGGTTTGGGGTAGGTTTATGGATAGGGTTAGGGTTACGATTAGGGTTAAGTTTAGGGTTTGGGTTTTTTGTTAGGTTTAGGGTTAGGGTTAGGGTTAGGGTTAAGTTTACGGTTAGGGTTAGGGTTATGGTTTGGGTTAACGTTTGTTGTTAGGGGTTAGGTATTAGGTTTAGGGTTATGGTTAGGGTTAGGGTTTTGGTTAGGGTTAGGGTTAGGTTTAGGTTTACTTTTTGGGTTAGGGTAAGGGTTAGGTTTAGGATTAGTGTTAGGGTTAGTGTTAGGGTTACAATTTGGGTTACGGTTAGGTTTTGGTTTAGGGTTAGTGTTAGGGTTAGTTTTTGGGTTAGGGTAAGGGTTAGGATTAGGGTTAGGGTTAGGTTTAGGGTTAGGTTTTCGGTTAGGGTTAGGGTTTGGGTTAGGGTTAGGGTTAGGGTTAGGGTTTGGTTTAGGGTTAGTGTTATTTTTTGGGTTAGGTTTAGGGTTAGGATATAGGTTAGGGTTAGATTTAGGGTTAGGGTTTGAGTTAGGGTTTTGGTTAGGGTTAGGATTAGGTTTAGGTTTACTTTTTGCGTTAAGGTTAGGGTTGGGTTTAGGATTAGGGTTAGGGTTAGTGGTAGGGTTACGGTTTGGTTTAGGGTTAGGGTTTGGGTTAGGGTAAGTGTTAGGGTTAGTTTTTGGGTTAGGGTAAGGGTTAGGATTAGGGTTACGGTTAAGTTTAGGGTTAGGGTTTGGGTTAGGGTTAGGGTTTGGTTAGGGTTAGGGTTTGGGTTAGGGTTAGGGTTTGGTTTAGGGTTAGTGTTATTTTTTGGGTTAGGTTTATTGTTAGGATAAGGGTTAGGGTTAGGTTTAGGGTTAGGGTTTGGGTTAGGGTTAGGGTTAGTGTTTGGGTTACGGTTTGGGTTAGGGTTAGGGTTAGGGTTAGGGTTAGGGTTTGAGTTTAAGTTAGGTTTAGGCTTAGCATTAGGGTTAAGATTAGGGTTAGTGTTATGGTTTGGGTTAGGGTTAGGGTTAGGGTTAGGGTTAGGTTTAGGGTTCGGATTTGGGTTAGGGTTTGGGTTAGGGTTATGGTTAGGGTTAATGTTAGGGTTTGAGTTAGGGTTAGGGTTACGGTTAGGGTTACGGTTTGGGTTAGGGTTAGGGTTAGGGTTAGGGGTTGGGTTTGTTTTAGGGTTAGGGTTAGGGTTATGATTAGGGTTAGGGTTAGGGTTACGGTTAGGGTTAGGGTTAGGATTATGGTTAGGTTTAGGTTTTGGGTTGGGGTTAGGGTTAGGGTTAATGATAGGGTTTTCATTAGGGTTAGGGTTAGGGTTAGGATGAGGGTTAGGTTTAGGGTTAGGGTTAGGGATAGGGTTAGGGTTAGGATTAGGGTTAGGGTTAGGGTTTGATTTAGGGTTATGGATAGGGTTAGAGTTTAGGGTTAGTGTTAGGTTTAGGGTTTGGGTTAGGTTTAGGGTTAGGGTTTGGGTTAGGGTTAAGGTAAATGTTAGGGTATGAGTTAGGTTTAGGTTTAGGGTGAGGGTGAGGGTTTGGGTTAGGGTTAGGGTTAGGGTTAGGGATTGGTTTTGGGTTAGGGTTAGTGTTAGCGTTAGGATTAGGGTTAGGGTTAGGGTTAGGGTTGTAGTTAGGGTTATGGTTAGGGTTTGGGTTAGGTTTAGGGTTAGGGTTATTGTTATGGTTATGGTTAGCGTTAGGGTTAGGATTAGGGTTACCATTAGGGTTAAGTTTAGGTTTTGGGTTTGGGTTAGGTTTAGTGTTGGGGTTAGCGTTAGGGTTAGGCATAGGGTTAGGGTTAGGGTTAGGGTTAGGGTCAGGGTTAGGGTTAGCGTTAGCGATAGGGTTAGGGTTTGGGTTAGGGATAGGGTTATGGTTAGGGTTTGGATTTGGGTTAGGGTTAGGGTTAGGGTTAGGGTTAAGGTTAGGGTTTGGGTTAGGCTTAGGTTTAGTTTTTGGGTTAGGGTTCGTGTTAGGATTAAGATTAGGGTTAGGTTTAGGGTTAGGGTTTGGGTTAGGGTTAAGGTAAGGGTTAGGGTTTGAGTTAGGGTTAGGTTTAGGGTGAGGGTTAGGTTTTGGGTTAGGGTTAGGGTTAGGGTTAGGGATTGGGTTTGGGTTAGGGTTAGTGTTAGCGTTAGGATTAGGGTTAGGGTTAGGGTTAGGATTAGGGTTACGATTAGGGTTAAGTTTAGGGTTTGGGTTTGGGTTAGGTTTAGGGTTTGGGTTAGGGCTAGGGTTACGTTTAGGGTTAGGGTTAGGGTAAGGTTTGGGGTAGGGTTAGAGTTAGGGTTAAGTTTTGGGTTAGAGTAAGGGTAGGGTTAGGGTTTGGGTTTGGGTTAGGGTTAGGTTTAGGCTTTGGGTTAATGTTTGCGGTTAGGGGTTAGGGGTTAGGTGTAGGGTTAGTGTTAGTGTTAGGGTTTGGGTTAGGGTTAGGGTTATGGTTAGGGTTTGGGTTAGGGTTAAGATAAGGGTTTCGCCTTGAGTTAGGGATAGGTTTAGGGTTTGGCTTTGGGTTAGGGTTAGGTTTAGGTTTAGGATAAGGGTTTGGGTTTGGGTTTGGGTTGGGGTTAGGGTTAGGGTTAGGGTTTGGTTTTGGGTTTGTTTAAGGGTTAGGTTTAGGTTTAGGTTTAGGTTTAGGGTTTGGGTTTGGGTTAGGGTTAGGGTTAGGGTTTGGGTTTCAGTTAGGTTTAGAGTTAGGGTTAGGGTTAAGATTAGTGTTAGGGTTAGTGTTAGGGTTTGGGTTTGTGTTAGGGTTATTAATAGGGTTAGGGTTAGGGTTACGATTAGGGTTAGGTTTAGGGTTTGGGTTTCGGTTAGGGTTAGGGTTACGGTTAGTGTTAGGGTTAGGGTTAGGGTTTGGGTTAGGGTTAGAGTTAGGTTTAGGGTTTGGATTAGGGTTAGGGTTTGGGTTAGGGTTATCGTTAGGGTTAGGATTAGGATTAGGGTTAGTGTTAGGGTTCGTGTTAGCGTTAGGGTTAGTGTTAGGGGTAGTTTTAGATTTAGGTTTAGGTTTAGGGTGAGGGTTAGGGTTTGGGTTAGGGTTAGGGTTAGGGTTAGGGATTGGTTTTGGGTTAGGGTTAGTGTTAGCGTTAGGATTAGGGTTAGGGTTAGGGTTAGGGTTGTAGTTAGGGTTAGGGTTATGGTTAGGGTTTGGGTTAGGTTTAGGGTTAGGGTTATTGTTATGGTTATGGTTAGGGTTAGGGTTAGGATTAGGGTTACCATTAGGGTTAAGTTTAGGTTTTGGGTTTGGGTTAGGTTTAGTGTTAGGGTTAGGGTTAGGGTTAGGGTTAGGGTCAATGTTAGGGTTAGTGTTAGCGATAGGGTTAGGGTTTGGGTTAGGGATAGGGTTATGGTTAGGGTTTAGATTTGGGTTAGGGTTAGGGTTAATGTTAGGGTTTGGGTTAGGCTTAGGTTTAGTTTTTGGGTTAGGGTTCGTGTTAGGATTAAGATAAGGGTTAGGTTTAGGGTTAGGGTTTGGGTTAGGGTTAAGGTAAGGGTTAGGGTTTGAGTTAGGGTTAGGTTTAGGGTGAGGGTTAGGGTTTGGGTTAGGGTTAGGGTTAGGGTTAGGGATTGGGTTTGGGTTAGGGTTAGTGTTAGCGTTAGGATTAGGGTTAGGGTTAGGGTTAGGATTAGGGTTACGTTTAGGGTTAAGTTTAGGGTTTGTGTTAACGTTAGGTTTAGGGTTAGGGTTAGGGTTATTGTTAGGGTTTAGGGTTAGGGTTAGGTTCAGGGATTGATTTGGGGTTAGGGTTAGGGTTAGTGTTAGGGTTAGGATTAGGTTTAGGGTTAGGGTTAGGTTTAGATTTTGGTTTAGGTTTAGGGTTAGGGTTAGATTTAGGGTTAGGGTTAGGGTTAGAGTTGGGGTTAGGGTTTTGGTTTGGATTAGGGTTAGGGTTAGGGTTTCAGTTAGGGTTAGGGTTAGCGTTAGGGTAAAGTTTTGGGTAAGGGGTAGGGTTAGGGATTCACTTTTAGTTAGGTTTAGTGTTAGCATTAGGGTTAAGTTTAGTGTTAGTGTTATGGTTTGATTAGGGTTAGGGTTAGGGTTAGGGTTTGGATTAGGGTTAGGTTTAGGTTTTGATTTGGGTTAGTGTTACGGTTAGGATTAGTGTTAAGTTTAGAGTTTGTATTAGGGTTAGGGTTAGGGTTAGGGTTAGGGTTAAGGTTAGGGTTTGAGTTTAAGTTAGGTTTAGGCTTAGCATTAGGGTTAAGATTAGGGTTAGTGTTATGGTTTGGGTTAGGGTTAGGGTTAGGGTTAGGGTTAGGTTTAGGGTAAGGATTTGGGTTAGGGTTTGGGTTAGGGTTATGGTTAGGGTTAATGTTAGGGTTTGAGTTAGGGTTAGGGTTACGGTTAGGGTTACGGTTTGCG
>JAJHUQ010000039.1:8135000-8162500 GCA_035773235.1 Eospalax fontanierii | reverse complement strand
AGGGTTTGGGTTAAGGTTAGGGTTAGGGTTAGGGTTAGGTTTAGGGTTGGGGAAAGGGTTAGGGTTAGGGTTAGGGTTAGGGTTAGAGGTTGGGTTTGTGTTAGGGTTAGGGTTAGGATTAGGGTTTGGGTTAGGGTTAGGGTTAGGGTTAGGGTTTGAGTTAGGGTTAGGGTTAGGGTTAGGGTTAGGGTTAGGATAAGGGTTAGGATTAGAGTTAGGGTTAGGGTTTTGGTTTGGTTTAGTGTTAGTGTTAGGGTTTGGGTTAGTGTTAGGGTTAGTGTTAGTGTTAGTGTTATTGTTTGGGTTAGCGTTAGGTTTAGGGTTTGAGTTAGGGTTAGGGTTAGGGTTAGGGTTAGGGTTAGGTTTAGGGTTAGGGTTTGTGTTAGGGTTAGGGTTAGGGTTACGATTTGGGTTAGTGTTAGGGTTAGGTTCAGGGGTTGGGTTTGAGTTAGGGTTAGGGTTAGGGTTAGGGTTAGGGTTAGGAAAAGGGTTAGGATTAGAGTTGGGGTTAGGGTTTTGGTTTGGTTTAGTGTTAGGGTTAGGGGTTGGGTTTCTGTTAGGGTTAGGGTTAGGGTTAGGATTAGGGTTAGGGTTAGGGTTAGGATTAGGGTTAGGTTTAGGTTTTGGGTTAGGGTTAGGGTTAGGGTAAATGTTAGGGTTTTGATTAGGGTTAGGGTTAGGATTAGAGTTAGTGTTAGGGTTTTGGTTTGAGTTAGGCTTAGGGTTAGCGTTTGGGTTAGTTTTAGGGTTAGGGTTAGTGTTAGGGTTAGTTTTTGCGTTAGGGTTAGGGTTAGGATTAGGGTTAGGGTTAGGTTTATGGTTAGGGTTTGCGTTAGGGTTAGGGTTAGGGTTTGAGTTAGGGTTAGGGTTAGGGTTAGGTTTAGGGTTTGGTTTCGGGTTAGAATTAGAGTTGTGGTTAGGGTTTGAATTAGGGTTAGGGTTAGGGTTAGGGGTTCGGATTGTGTTAGGGTTAGGGTTAGGTTTAGGTTTAGGGATAGGGTTAGGTTAAGGATTAGGGTTAGGTTTAGGTTTTGGGTTAGGGTTAGGGTTAGGTTTAATGTTAGGGTTTTGATTAGGGTTAGGGTTAGGATTAGAGTTAGGGTTAGGGTTTTGGTTTGGGTTAATGTTAGGGTTAGGATTTTGGTTAGTTTTAGGGTTAGGGTTAGTATTAGGCTTAGGGTTTGGGTTAGGGTTAGGGTTAGGTTTAGGGTTAGGTTTTTGGTTAGGTTTAGGGTTAGGGTTGGGGTTTGGGTTTGGGTTAGGGTTAGCGTGAATGTTATGTTTAGGGTATTGGTTAGGGTTAGAGTTTAGGGTTAGGGTTAGGAATAGGGTTGGGGTTAGGGTTAGGGTTAGGGTTAGTGTTAGGAATAGGGTTAGGTTTAGGGTTATTGTTAGGGTTTGGGTTAGTGTTTGGGTTAGGGTTAGGGTTCGAGTTAGGGTTCGAGTTTGAGTTAGGGTTAGGGTTAGTGTTTGGGTTAGGGTTTCTGTTAAGGTTAGGTTTAGGGTTAGGGTTAGGAACACGGTTAGGGTTAGGGATTGGTTTAGGGTTAGGGTTAGGATTAGGGTTTGGGTTAGGGTTCGAGTTAGGGTTAGTTTTTGGGTTAGGGTTAGGGTTAGGATTAGGGTTAGGTTTAGGTTTAGGTTTAGGGTTTGGGTAAGGGTTTGGGTTTGGGTTAGGGTTAGGGATAGGGTTAGGGTTAGGGTTAGGGTTTGGTTTAGGTTTAGTGTTATTTTTTGTGTTAGGTTTAGCGTTAGGATAAGGGTTAGGGTTAGGTTTAGGGTTAGGGTTTGGGATAGGGTTAGGGTTAGTGTTTGAGTTAGGGTTAGGGTTAGGGTTAATGTTAGGGTTTTGATTAGGGTTAGGGTTAGGATTAGAGTTAGGGTTAGGGTTTTGGTTTACGTTAGGGTTAGGGTTAGGATTTGGGTTAGTTTTAAGGTTAGGGTTAGTGTTAGGGTTACTTTTTGGGTTAGGGTTAGATTTAGGATTAGGGTTAGGGTTAGGTTTAGGGTTAGGGTTTGGGTTAGGGTTAGGGTTAGGGTTGGGGTTTGGGTTAGGGTTAGGGTTAGGGTTAGGGTTAGTTCTTGGGTTAGGGTTAATGCTAGGATTAGGGTTAGGTTTAGGTTTAGGTTTAGGGTTTGGGTAAGGGTTAGGGTTTGGGTTAGGGTTAGGGTTAGGGTTAGGGTTAGGGTTAGGGTTAGGGTTAGGGTTAGGTTTAGGGTTAGGGTTAGGGTTTGAGTTAGGGTTAGGGTTAGGTTTGGGGTTTGGGTTAGGGTTAGTGTTAGGGGTTGGGTTTGTGTTAGGGTTAGGGTTAGTGTTAGGATAAGGATTAGGGTTTGGGTTAGGATTAGGGTTAGGTTTAGGATTAGAGTTAGGGTTAAGGTTTTGGTTTGGGTTAGGGTTAGGGTTAGGGTTAGGGTTACGATTTGGGTTAGTGTTCGGGTTAGGTTCAGGGGTTGGGTTTGAGTTAGGGTTAGGGTTAGTGTTAGGGTTAGGGTTAGCATAAGGGTTAGGATTAGAGTTAGGGTTTGGGTTTTGGTTTGGTTTAGTGTTAGGGTTAGGGGTTGGGTTTCTGTTAGGGTTAGGGTTAGGGTTAGGATTAGGGTTAGGGTTAGGGTTAGGATTAGGGTTAGGTTTAGGTTTTGGGTTAGGGTTAGTGTTAGGGTAAATGTTAGGGTTTTGATTAGGGTTAGGGTTAGGATTAGAGTTAGTGTTAGGGTTTTGGTTTGAGTTAGGCTTAGGGTTAGCGTTTGGGTTAGTTTTAGGGTTAGGGTTAGTGTTAGGGTTAGTTTTTGCGTTAGGGTTAGGGTTAGGATTAGGGTTAGGGTTAGGTTTATGGTTAGGGTTTGCGTTAGGGTTAGGGTTAGGGTTTGAGTTAGGGTTAGGGTTAGGGTTAGGTTTAGGGTTTGGTTTCGGGTTAGAATTAGAGTTGTGGTTAGGGTTTGAATTAGGGTTAGGGTTAGGGGTTCGGATTGTGTTAGGGTTAGGGTTAGGTTTAGGATTAGGGATAGGGTTAGGTTAAGGATTAGGGTTAGGTTTAGGTTTAGGGTTAGGGTTTTGGTTAGGGTTAGGGTTCGGGTTAAGGTTAGGGTTTGAGTTAGGGTTAGGGTTAGGGTTGGGGTTTGGGTTAGGGTATCGGTTAGGGGTTGGGTTTGTGTTAGGGTTAGGGTTAGTGTTAGGATAAGGGTTAGGGTTTGGGTTAGGATTAGGGTTAGGTTTAGGATTAGAGTTAGGGTTAGCGTTATGGTTTGGGTTAGGGTTAGGGTTAGGGTTTGGGTTAGTGTTAGGGTTAGGGTTAGGGTTAGTGTTAGGGTTAGGGTTTGGGTTAGGGTTAGGGTTAGGGTTAGGTTTAGGTTTTTCGTTAGGTTTAGGGTTAGGGTTAGGTTTAGGTTTTTCGTTAGGTTTAGGGTTAGGGTTAGGATTAGGGTTAGGTATAGGTTTTGGGTTAGCGTTAGGGTTAGGGTTAGGGTTAGGGTTAGTTCTTGGGTTAGGGTTAATGTTAGGATTAGGGTTAGGTTTAGGTTTAGTTTTAGGGTTTGGGTAAGGGTTAGGGTTTGGGTTAGGGTTAGGGTTAGGGTTAATGTTTGGTTTAGGGTTAGTTTTATTTTTTGCGTTAGATTTAGTGTTAGGATAAGGGTTAGGGTTAGGTTTAGGGTTAGGGTTTGGGTTAGGGTTAGGGTTAGGGTTTGAGTTAGGGTTAGGGTTAGGGTTTTGGTTTCGTTTAGGGTTAGTGTTAGGGTTTGGGTGAGTGTTAGGGTTAGTGTTAGGGTTTGGATTAGGGTTAGGGTTAGGGTTTCAGTTGGGTTAGGGTTAGGGTCAGGGTTACGGTTAGGGTTAGGGTTTGGGTTAGGGTTAGGGTTATGGTTAGGTTTAGGGTTAGGGTTACGGTTTGGTTTAGGGTTAGGTTCAGGGTTAGGGGTTGGGTTTGTGTTAGGGTTAGGGGTTGGGTTTGTGTTAGGGTTAGGGTTAGGGTTAGGGTTTGGGTTAGGGTTAGGGTTAGGGTTAGGGTTTGAGTTAGGGTTAGGGTTAGGGTTAGGGTTAGGGTTAGGATAAGGGTTAGGATTAGAGTTAGGGTTAGGGTTTTGGTTTGGTTTAGTGTTATTGTTAGGGTTTGGGTTAGTGTTAGGGTTAGTGTTAGTGTTAGTGTTATTGTTTGGGTTAGCGTTAGGTTTAGGGTTTGAGTTAGGGTTAGGGTTAGGGTTAGGGTTAGGGTTAGGGTTAGGTTTAGGGTTAGGGTTTGTGTTAGGGTTAGGTTTAGGGTTAGGGTTAGGGTTACGATTTGGGTTAGTGTTAGGGTTAGGTTCAGGGGTTGGGTTTGTGTTAGGGTTAGGGGTTGGGTTTGTGTTAGGGTTAGGGTTAGGGTTAGGGTTAGGGTTACGGTTAGGGTTAGGGTTAGGATTAGGGTTAGGTTTAGGTTTTGGGTTAGGGTTAGGTTTAGGGTTAATGATAGGGTTTTGATTAGGGTTAGGGTTAGGATTAGATTTAGGGTTAGGGTTTTGGTTTAGGTTAGGGTTAGGGTTAGGGTTTGGGTTAGTTTTAGGGTTAGGGTTAGTGTTAGGTTTAGTTTTTGGGTTAGGGTTAGGTTTAGGATTAGGTTTAGGGTTAGGTTTAGGGTTAGGGTTTGGGTTAGGGTTTTGGTTAGGTTTAGGGTTTGAGTTAGGGTTAGGGTTAGGGTTAGGGTTTGGGTTAGGGTTAGGGTTAGGGGTTAGGTTTGTGTTAGGGTTAGGGTTAGGTTTAGGATAAGGGTTAGGGTTAGGGTTAGGATTAGGTTTAGGGATAGGATTAGAGTTAGGGTTAGTGTTTTGGTTTGGGTTAGGGTTAGGGTTAGGGTTTGGGTTAGTGTTAGGGTTAGGGTTTGGGTTAGGGTTAGGGTTAGGGGTTAGGTTTGTGTTAGGGTTAGGGTTAGGTTTAGGTAAGGGTTAGGGTTAGGGTTAGGATTTGGGTTAGTTTTAGGGTTAGGGTTAGTGTTAGGGTTAGGGTTTGGGTTAGGGTTAGGGTTAGGGTTAGGGCTCGGGTATGGGTTAGGGTTAGGGTTAGGGTTAGGGTTTGGGTTAGGGTTAGAGTTAGGTTTAGGATTAGGGTTAAGGTTAGGATTAGCATTTGGGTTAGGGTTAGGGTTTGGGTTAGTGTTAAGTTTAGGGTTACGTTTACATTTTGGGTTAGGGTTAGGGTTACGTTTAGGATTACGTTTAAGGTTAGTGTTAGGTTTAGGTTTTGGGTTAGGGTTAGGGTTTGATTAGGGTTTGGGTTAGGGTTAGGTTTAGGGTTAGGGTTTGGGTTAAGGTTAGGGTTAGGGTAAAGGTTAGGAATAGGTTTAGGGTTAGGGTTAGGGTTACGGTTAGGTTTAGGAATAGGGTTAGGGTTAGGGATATTGTTAGTGTTTGGGTTAGAGTTTGTGTTAGGGTTAGGTTTAGGTTTTGGGTTCGGTTTAGAATTAGAGTTATGGTTAGGGTTTGAGTAAGGGTTAGGGTTAGGGTTAGGGTTAGGTTTATGATTAGGTTTAGCTTTAGGCTTTGGGTTAGGGTTAGGGTTAGGTTAAATGTTAGGGTTTTGATTAGGGTTAGGGTTAGCATTAGAGTTAGGGTTAGGGTTTTGGTTTGGGTTAATGTTAGGGTTAGGTTTTGGGTTAGTGTTAGGGTTAGGGTTAGTGTTAGGGTTAGGGTTTGGGTTAGGGTTAGGGTTAGGGTTAGGTTTAGGTTTTTGGTTATGTTTAGGGTTAGGGTAAGGTTTTGGGTTAGGGTTGGGGTTAGGGTTACGGATAGGTTTAGGTTTTTGGTTATGTTTAGGGTTTAGGGTTAGGGTTAGGAACAGGGTTATGTTTAGGGTTACGGTTAGGGTTAGTGTTAGGAATGGGGTTAGGGTTATTGTTAGGGTTTGGATTAGTGTTTGGGTTAGGGTTAGGGTTCGAGTTAGGGTTAGAGTTTGAGTTAGGGTTAGGGTTAGGGTTAGTGTGTGGGTTAGGTTTTGGGTTAAGGTTAGGTTTAGGGTTAGGGTTAGGAATAGTGTTAGGGTTAGGGTTTGGGTTAGGGTTAGCGTTAGGATTAGGGTTTGGGTTAGGGTTCGAGTTAGGGTTAGTTTTTGGGTTAGGGTTAGGGTTAGGATTAGGGTTAGGGATAGGTTTAGATTTAGGTTTTGGGTAAGGGTTAGGGTTTGGGTTAGGGTTAGGGTTAGGGTTAGGGTTAGGGTTTGATTTAGGGTTAGTGTTATTTTTCGGGTTAGGTTTAGGTTTACGATAAGGGTTAGTGTTAGGTTTAGGGTTAGGGTTTGGGTTAGGGTTAGGCTTAGTGTTTGAGTTAGGGTTAGGGTTAGGGTTAGGGTTAGGGTTAGGTTTAGGATTTGGGTTAGGGTTTGGGTTAGGGTTAGGGTAAGGGTTAGGGCTAGGTTTAGGGTTAATGATAGGGTTTTGATTAGGTTTAGGGTTAGGATTAGAGTTAGGGTTAGGGTTTTGATTTAGGTTAGGGTTAGGGTTAGGTTTTGGGTTAGTTTTAGGTTTAGGGTTAGTGTTAGGGTTAGTTTTTGGGTTAGGGTTAGGTTTAGGATTAGGGTTAGGTTTAGGTTTAGGGTTAGGGTTTGGGTTAGGGTTAGGGTTAGGGTTAGGGATTGAGTTAGGGTTAGGGTTAGGGTTAGGGTTTGGGTTAGGGTTAGGGTTAGGAGTTAGGTTTGTGTTAGGGTTAGGGTTAGGTTTAGGATAAGGGTTAGGGTTAGGGTTAGGATTTGGGTTAGGGATAGGATTAGAGTTAGGGTTAGGGTTTTGGTTTGGGTTAGGCTTAGGGTTAGGATTTGGGTAAGTTTTAGGGTTAGGGTTAGTGTTAGGGTTAGGTTTTGGGTTAGGGTTAGTGTTAGGGTTAGGTTTAGGTTTTTGGTTAGGTTTAGGGTTAGGGTTAGGGTTTGGGTTCGGGTTAGATTTAGTGTTATGGTTAGGGTTTGAGTTAGGGTTAGGTTAGTGTTAGGGTTAGTGGTTGGTTTAGGGTTAGGTTTAGCATTAGGGTTTCAGTTTGAGTTATGTTTAGGCTTAGCATTAGGGTTAAGGTTGGGGTTAGTGTTACGGTTTGGGTTAGGGTTAGGGTTAGGGTTAGTGTTTGGGTTAGGGTTAGGGTTAGTGTTAGGGTTTGGGTTAGGGTTAGAGTTAGCGTGAGGGTTATGTTTAGGGTATTCGTTAGGGTTAGGGTTTTGGGTTAGGGTTAGGAATAAGGTTAGGGTTAGTGTTAGGGTTAGGGTTAGTGTTAGGAATAGGGTTAGGTTAGGGTTATTGTTAGGGTTTAGGTTAGGGTTTGTGTTACCGTAAGGTTTAGATTTTGGGTTAGGGTTACAGTTAGGGTTAGAGTTTGATTTAGGGTTAGGGTTAGGGTTAGGGATAGGGTTTGTGTTAGGGTTTAGGGTTAGGGTTTGTGTTAGGGTTTGGGTTAAGTTTAGGTTTAGGGTTAGGGTTAGGGTTAGGGTTTGGGCTGGGTTAGGGTTAGGATTAGGGTTTGGGTTAGGGTTCAGGTTAGGGTTAGTTCTTGGCTTTGGGTTAGGGTTAGGATTAGTGTTAGGGTTAGGTTTAGGCTTAGGGTTTGGGTAAGGATTAGGGTTTGGGATAGGGTTAGGGTTAGTGTTAGGGTTAAGGTTTGGTTTAGGGTTAGTGTTATTTTTTGCGTTAGATTTAGGGTTAGGATAAATGTTAGGGTTAGGTTTAGTGTTAGGGTTTGGGTTAGGGTTAGGGTTAGGGTTTGAGTTATGGTTAGGGTTTTTGGTTTGGTTTAGGGTTAGGGTTAGGGTTTTGGTTAGTGTTAGGGTTAGTGTTAGTGTTAGGGATTGGGTTAGGGTTAGGTTTAGGGTTTGAGTTAGGGTTAGGGTTAGGGTTAGGGTTAGGGTTAGGGTTACGTTTAGGATTTTGGTTAGGGTTAGGGTTAGGGTTAGGGTTAGGGTTACGGTTTGGGTTAGGGTTAGGGTTAGCGTTACGGGTTGGGTTTGTGTTAGGGTTAGGGGTTGGGTTTGTGTTAGGGTTAGGGTTAGGTTTAGGATTAGGGTTAGGGTTATGGTTAGGATTAGGTTTAGGATTAGGGTTAGGTTTAGGTTTTGGGTTAGGGTTAGGGTTAGGGTTAGGGTTAGGATTAGGGTTAGTTTTAGGATTAGACTTAGAGTTAGGGTTAGGGTTAGGGTTAGGGTTAGGGTTTGGGTTAGGGTTTGGGTTAGGTTTAGGGTTAGTGTTAGAGGTTGGTTTTGTGTTAGGGTTACGGTTAGGGTTAGGATTAGGGTTAGGGTTAGGGTTAGGATTAGGGTTAGGTTTATGATTAGAATTAAAGTCTGGGTGAAGATTTTTGTGTGGGTTAGGGTTAGGGTTAGGGTTTGGGTTAGTTTTAGGGTTAGGGTTAGTGTTAGGGTTAGTTTATGGGTTAGGGTTAGGTTTAGGGTTAGGGTTAGGTTTAGGGTTAGGGTTTGGGTTAGGGTTAGGGTTAGGGTTAGGGTTTGAGTTAGGGTTAGGGTTAGGGTTAGGGTTAGGGTTTGGGTTAGGGTTAGGGTTAGTGTTAGTGGTTGGGTTTGTGTGAGCGTTAGGGTTAGGGTTAGGATTTGGGTTAGGGTTAGGGTTAGGGTTAGTATTAGGGTTAGGTTTAGGATTAGAGTTAGAGTTAGGGTTAGGGTTTTGGTTTGTATTAGGTTTAGGGTTAGGATTTGGGTTAGTGTTAATGTTAGGGTTAGTGTTACGGTTAGGGTTTGGGTTAGGGTTAGGTTTAGGTTTAGGTTTTTGGTTAGGTTTAGGGTTAGGGTTAGGGTTTGGGTTCGGGTTACAGTTAGGGTTATGGTTAGGGTTTGAGTTAGGGTTAGGTTAGTGTTAGGGTTAGGGTTTGGTTTAGGGTTAGGTTTAGGGTTAGGGTTTGAGTTTGAGTTAGGTTAAGGCTTAGAATTAGGGTTAGTGTTATGGTTTGGGTTAGGGTTAGGGTTAGGGTTAGTTTTAGGGTAAGTTTTGGGTTAGGGTTATGTTTAGGATCAGGGTTAGGGTTAGGTTTTGTGTTAGGGTTTGGGTTAGGGTTAGGATTAGGATTTGGGTTAGGGTTACGGTTTGGGTTAGGGTTAGGGTTAGGGTTAGGGTTAGGGTTTGGGTTAGGGTTAGGTTCAGGTTTAGGGTTAGAGTTAGGGTATGGTTTAGGGTTAGGGTTAGTGTTAGGTTTAGGTTTTGGTTTAGGTTTAGGGTTAGGGTTATGGTTTGTGTTCGGCTTAGAATTAGGATTAGGGTTAGGGTTAGGGTTAGGTTTAAGGTTTGGGTTAGGGCTAGGGTTAGGGTTAGGTTTTGAGTTTGAATTAGGTTTATGTTAACGTTAGGTTTAACGTTAGGGTTAGTGTTATGGTTTGATTAGGGTTAGGGTTAGAGTTAGCGATAGGGTTAGGGTTTGGGTTAGGGTTAGGGTTTGGGTTAGGGCTAGGGTTTGGGGTAGGGTTATGGATAGGGTTAGCGTTACGATTAGGGTTAAGTTTAGGGTTTGGGTTTTTTGTTAGGTTTAGGGTTAAGTTTACGGTTAGGGTTAGGGTTATGGTTTGTGTTAACGTTTGTTGTTAGGGGTGAGGTATTAGGTTTAGGGTTATGCTTAGGCTTAGGATTTGGGTTACGGTTAGGGTTAGGTTTAGGTTTACTTTTTGGATGTGGGTTAGGGTTAGGTTTAGGATTAGCGTTAGGGTTAGTGTTAGGGTTACGGTTTGGGTTAGGGTTAGGGTTAGGGTTAGGGTTAGTGTTAGGGTTACGGTTTGGGTTAGGGTAAGGGTTAGGTTTAGGGTTAGGGTTTAGTTTAGGGTTAGGGTTTGATTTAGGGTTAGGGTTAGCTTAGGGTTAGGGTTTGGTTTAGGGTTAGTGTTATTTTTTGGGTTAAGTTTAGGGTTAGGATAAGGGTTAGGGTTAGGGTTAGGGTTAGTGTTTGAGTTAGGGTTAGGGTTAGGGTTAGGGTTAGAGTTAAGGTTAGGGTTTGGGTTAGGGTTTGGGTTAGGGTTAGGGTTAGGGTTAGGATTTGGGTTAGGGTTTGCGTTAGGGTTAGGGTTAGGGTTAATGTTAGGGTTTGATTTAGGGTTAGGGTTACGGTTAGGTTTACGGTTTGGGTTAGGGTTAGGGTTAGGGTTATGGGTTGGGTTTGTGTTAGGGTTAGGGTTAGGGTTAGGATTGGGGTTAGAGTTAGGGTTAGGGTTACGGTTGGGGTTAGGGTTAGGATTATGGTTAGGTTTAGGTTTTGGGTTAGGGTTACGGTTAGGGTTAATGATAGGGTTTTCATTAGGGTTAGGGTTAGGGTTAGGATTAGGGTTAGGGTTTTGGTTTAGGTTAGGTTTAGGGTTAGGGTTTGGGTTAGTTTTAGGGTTAGGGTTAGGTTTTGGGTTAGGGTTTGGGTTAGGGTTAGGGTTAGGGTTTGAGTTAAGGTTAGGGTTAAGGATAGGGTTTGGTTTAGGGTTAGAGTTAGGGGTTGGGTTTGTGTTAGGGTTAGGGTTAGGGGTAGGATAAGGGATAGGGTTAGGTTTAGGATTACGGTTAGGGATAGGATTAGAGTTAGGTTTAGGGTTTTGGTTTAGGTTAGGGTTAGGGTTAGGGTTTGGGTTAGTGTTAGGTTTAGGTTTTGGGTTAGGTTTAGGGTTAGGGTTAGGGTTTGTGTTCGGGTTCGAATTAGGATTAGGGTTAGGGTTAGTGTAAGGGTTAAGGTTTGGGTTAGGGCTAGGGTTATGTTTAGGTTTTGAGTTTGAATTAGTTTTATGTTTAACGTTAGGTTTAACGTTAGGTTTAGTGTTATGGTTTGATTAGGGTTAGGGTTAGAGTTAGCGATAGGGTTAGGGTTTGGGTTAGGGTTAGGGTTTGGGTTAGGGTTAGGGTTTGGGGTAGGGTTATGGATAGGGTTAGGGTTACGATTAGGGTTAAGTTTAGGGTTTGGGTTTTTTGTTAGGTTTAGGGTTAGTGTTAGGGTTAGGGTTAAGTTTACGGTTAGGGTTAGGGTTATGGTATGGGTTAACGTTTGTTGTTAGGGGTTAGGTATTAGGTTTAGGTTTATGGTTAGGGTTAGGGTTTTGGTTAGGGTTAGGGTTAGGTTTAGGTTTACTTTTTGGGTTAGGGTTAGGGTTAGGTTTAGGATTAGTGTTAGGGTTAGTGTTAGGGTTACGATTTGGGTTACGGTTAGGTTTTGGTTTAGGGTTAGTGTTAGGGTTAGTTTTTGGGTTAGGGTAAGGGTTAGGATTAGGGTTAGGGTTAGGTTTAGGGTTAGGTTTAGGGTTAGTGTTATTTTTTCGGTTAGGTTTAGGGTTAGGATATGGGTTAGAGTTAGGTTTAGGGTTAGGGTTTGGGTTAGGGTTTTTGTTAGGGTTAGGATTAGGTTTAGGTTTACTTTTTGCGTTAAGGTTAGGGTTAGGTTTAGGATTAGGGTTAGGGTTAGTGTTAGGGTTACGGTTTAGTTTAGGGTTAGGGTTTGGGTTAGGGTTAGTGTTAGGGTTAGTTTTTGGGTTAGGGTAAGGGTTAGGATTAGGGTTACAGTTAAGTTTAGGGTTAGGGTTTGGGTTAGGGTTAGGGTTTGTTTAGGGTTAGGGTTTGGGTTAGGGTTAGGGTTTGGTTTAGGGTTAGTGTTATTTTTTGGGTTAGGATTATTGTTAGGATAAGGGTTAGGGTTAGGTTTAGGGTTAGGGTTTGGGTTAGGGTTAGGGTTAGTGTTTGGGTTAGGGTTTGGGTTAGGGTTAGGGTTAGGGTTAGGGTTAGGGTTTGAGTTTAAGTTAGGTTTAGTCTTAGCATTAGGGTTAAGATTACGGTTAGTGTTATGGTTTGGGTTAGGGTTAGGGTTAGGGTTAGGGTTAGGTTTAGGGTTAGGATTTGGGTTAGGGTTTGGGTTAGGGTTATGGTTAGGGTTAATGTTAGGGTTTGAGTTAGGGTTAGGGTTACGGTTAGGGTTACGGTTTGGGTTAGGGTTAGGGTTAGGGTTAGGGGTTGGGTTTGTTTTAGGGTTAGGGTTAGAGTTATGATTAGGGTTAGGGTTAGGGTTACGGTTAGGGTTAGGGTTAGGATTATGGTTAGGTTTAGGTTTTGGGTTAGGGATAGGGTTAGGGTTAATGATAGGGTTTTCATTAGGGTTAGGGTTAGGGTTAGGATGAGGGTTAGGTTTAGGGTTAGGGTTAAGGTTAGGGTTAGGGTTAGGATTAGGGTTAGGGTTAGGGTTTGGGTTAGGGTTATGGATAGGTTTAGAGTTTAGGGTTAGTGTTAGGTTTAGGGTTTGGGTTAGGTTTAGGGTTAGGGTTTGGGTTAGGGTTAAGGTAAGGGTTAGGTTTTGAGTTAGGTTTAGGTTTAGGGTGAGGGTTAGGGTTTGGGTTAGGGTTAGGGTTAGGGTTAGGGATTGGTTTTGGGTTAGGGTTAGTGTTAGCGTTAGGATTAGGGTTAGGGTTAGGGTTAGGGTTGTAGTTAGGGTTAGGGATATGGTTAGGGTTTGGGTTAGGTTTAGGGTTAGGGTTATTGTTATGGTTATGGTTAGGGTTAGGGTTAGGATTAGGGTTACCATTAGGGATAAGTTTAGGTTATGGGTTTGGGTTAGGTTTAGTGTTGGGGTTAGGGTTAGGGTTAGGCATAGGGTTAGGGTTAGGGTTAGGGTTAGGGTCAGGGTTAGGGTTAGCGTTAGCGATAGGGTTAGGGTTTGGGTTAGGGATAGGGTTATGGTTAGGGTTTGGATTTGGGTTAGGGTTAGGGTTAGGGTTAGGGTTAAGGTTAGGGTTTGGGTTAGGCTTAGGTTTAGTTTTTGGGTTAGGGTTCGTGTTAGGATTAAGATTAGGGTTAGGTTTAGGGTTAGGGTTTGGGTTAGGGTTAAGGTAAGGGTTAGGGTTTGAGTTAGGGTTAGGTTTAGGGTGAGGGTTAGGGTTTGGGTTAGGGTTAGGGTTAGGGTTAGGGATTGGGTTTGGGTTAGGGTTAGTGTTAGCGTTAGGATTAGGGTTAGGGTTAGGGTTAGGATTAGGGTTACGATTAGGGTTAAGTTTAGGGTTTGGGTTTGGGTTAGGTTTAGGGTTTGGGTTAGGGCTAGGGTTACGTTTAGGGTTAGGGTTAGGGTAAGGTTTGGGTTAGGGTTAGAGTTAGGGTTAAGTTTTGGGTTAGAGTAAGGGTAGGGTTAGGGTTTGGGTTTGGGTTAGGGTTAGGTTTAGGCTTTGGGTTAATGTTTGCGGTTGGGGGTTAGTGGTTAGGTGTAGGGTTAGTGTTAGTGTTAGGGTTTGGGTTAGGGTTATGGTTAGGGTTTGGGTTAGGGTTAAGATAAGGGTTTCGGTTTGAGTTAGGGATAGGTTTAGGGTTTGGCTTTGGGTTAGGGTTAGGTTTAGGTTTAGGATAAGGGTTTGGGTTTGGGTTTGGGTTGGGGTTAGGGTTAGGGTTAGGGTTTGGTTTTGGGTTTGTTTAAGGGTTAGGTTTAGGTTTAGGTTTAGGTTTAGGGTTTGGGTTTGGGTTAGGGTTAGGGTTAGGGTTTGGGTTTCAGTTAGGTTTAGAGTTAGGGTTAGGGTTAAGATTAGTGTTAGGGTTAGTGTTAGGGTTTGGGTTTGGGTTAGGGTTATTAATAGGGTTAGGGTTAGGGTTACGATTAGGGTTAGGTTTAGGGTTTGGGTTTCGGTTAGGGTTAGGGTTACGGTTAGTGTTAGGGTTAGGGTTAGGGTTTGGGTTAGGGTTAGAGTTAGGTTTAGGGTTTGGATTAGGGTTAGGGTTTGGGTTAGGGTTATCGTTAGGGTTAGGATTAGGATTAGGGTTAGTGTTAGGGTTCGTGTTAGCGTTAGGGTTAGTGTTAGGGGTAGTTTTAGATTTAGGTTTAGGTTTAGGGTGAGGGTTAGGGTTTGGGTTAGGGTTAGGGTTAGGGTTAGGGATTGGTTTTGGGTTAGGGTTAGTGTTAGCATTAGGAATAGGGTTAGGGTTAGGGTTAGGGTTGTAGTTAGGGTTAGGGTTATGGTTAGGGTTTGGGTTAGGTTTAGGGTTAGGGTTATTGTTATGGTTATGGTTAGGGTTAGGGTTAGGATTAGGGTTACCATTAGGGTTAAGTTTAGGTTTTGGGTTTGGGTTAGGTTTACGGTTACAGTTAGGGTTAGGGTCAATGTTAGGGTTAGTGTTAGCGATAGGGTTAGGGTTTGGGTTAGGGATAGGGTTATGGTTAGGGTTTAGATTTGGGTTAGGGTTAGGGTTAATGTTAGGGTTTGGGTTAGGCTTAGGTTTAGTTTTTGGGTTAGGGTTCGTGTTAGGATTAAGATAAGGGTTAGGTTTAGGGTTAGGGTTTGGGTTAGGGTTAAGGTAAGGGTTAGGGTTTGAGTTAGGGTTAGGTTTAGGGTGAGGGTTAGGGTTTGGGTTAGGGTTAGGGTTAGGGTTAGGGATTGGGTTTGGGTTAGGGTTAGTGTTAGCGTTAGGATTAGGGTTAGGGTTAGGGTTAGGATTAGGGTTACGTTTAGGGTTAAGTTTAGGGTTTGTGTTAACGTTAGGTTTAGGGTTAGGGTTAGGGTTATTGTTAGGGTTTAGGGTTAGGGTTAGGTTCAGGGATTGATTTGTGGTTAGGGTTAGGGTTAGTGTTAGGGTTAGGATTAGGTTTAGGGTTAGGGTTAGGTTTAGATTTTGGTTTAGGTTTATGGTTAGGGTTAGATTTAGGTTTTGGATTAGGTTTAGGGTTAGGGTTATGTTTTTGGTTCGGTTTAGAATTAGGGTTAGGGTTAGGGTTTCAGTTAGGGTTAGGGTTAGTGTTAGGGTAAAGTTTTGGGTTAGGGTTAGGGTTAGGGTTTGAGTTTTAGTTAGGTTTAGTGTTAGCATTAGGGTTAAGTTTAGTGTTAGTGTTATGGTTTGATTAGGGTTAGGGTTAGGGTTAGGGTTTGGATTAGGGTTAGGTTTAGGTTTTGATTTGGGTTAGTGTTACGGTTAGGATTAGTGTTAAGTTTAGAGTTTGTATTAGGGTTAGGGTTAGGGTTAGGGTTAGGGTTAAGGTTAGGGTTTGAGTTTAAGTTAGGTTTAGGCTTAGCATTAGGGTTAAGATTAGGGTTAGTGTTATGGTTTGGGTTAGGGTTAGGGTTAGGGTTAGGGTTAGGTTTAGGGTAAGGATTTGGGTTAGGGTTTGGGTTAGGGTTATGGTTAGGGTTAATGTTAGGGTTTGAGTTAGGGTTAGGGTTACGGTTAGGGTTACGGTTTGCGTTAGGGTTAGGGTTAGGGTTAGGGGTTGGGTTTGTTTTAGGGTTAGGGTTAGGGTTATGATTAGGGTTAGGGTTAGGGTTACGGTTAGGGTTAGGGTTAGGATTATGGTTAGGTTTAGGTTTTGGGTTAGGGTTAGGGTTAGGGTTAATGATAGGGTTTTCATTAGGGTTAGGGTTAGGGTTAGGATGAGGGTTAGGTTTAGGGTTAGGGTTATAGTTAGGTTTAGGGTTAGGATTAGGGTTAGGGTTCGGGATAGGGTTAGGGTTATGGATAGGGTTAGAGTTAAGGGTTAGTGTTAGGGTTAGGGTTTGGGTTAGGATTAGGGTTAGGGTTTGGGTTAGGGTTAAGGTAAGGGTTAGGGTTTGAGTTAGGTTTGGGTTTAGGGTGAGGGTTAGGGTTTGGTTTAGGGTTAGTGTTAGGGTTAGGGATTGGTTTTGGGTTAGGGTTAGTGTTAGCGTTAGGATTAGGGTTAGGGTTAGGGTGAGGGTTATGGTTAGGGTTTGGGGTAGGTTTAGGGTTAGGGTTATTGTTATGGTTATGGTTAGGGTTAGGGTTAGGATTAGGGTTACCATTAGGGTTAAGTTTAGGTTTTGGGTTTGGGTTAGGTTTAGTGTTGGGGTTAGGTTTAGGGTTAGGCAAAGGGTTAGGGTTAGGGTTAGGGTTAGGGTCAGGGTTAGGGTTAGCGTTAGCGATAGGGTTAGGGTTTGGGTTAGGGATAGGGTTATGGTTAGGGTTTGGATTTGGGTTAGGGTTAGGGTTAGGGTTAGGGTTAAGGTTAGGGTTTGGGTTAGGCTTAGGTTTAGTTTTTGGGTTAGGGTTCGTGTTAGGATTAAGATTAGGGTTAGGTTTAGGGTTAGGGTTTGGGTTAGGGTTAAGGTAAGTGTTAGGGTTTGAGTTAGGGTTAGGTTTAGGGTGAGGGTTAGGGTTTGGGTTAGGGTTAGGGTTAGGGTTAGGGATTGGGTTTGGGTTAGGGTTAGTGTTAGCGTTAGGATTAGGGTTAGGGTTAGGGTTAGGATTAGGGTTACGATTAGGGTTAAGTTTAGGGTTTGGGTTTGGGTTAGGTTTAGGGTTTGGGTTAGGGCTAGGGTTACGTTTAGGGTTAGGGTTAGGGTAAGGTTTGGGTTAGGGTTAGAGTTAGGGTTAAGTTTTGGGTTAGAGTAAGGGTAGGGTTAGGGTTTGGGTTTGGGTTAGGGTTAGGTTTAGGCTTTGGGTTAATGTTTGCGGTTAGGGGTTAGGGGTTAGGTGTAGGGTTAGTGTTAGTGTTAGGGTTTTGGTTAGGGTTAGGGTTATGGTTAGGGTTTGGGTTAGGGTTAAGGTAAGGGTTTGGGTTTGAGTTAGGGATAGGTTTAGGGTTTGGCTTTGGGTTAGGGTTAGGTTTAGGTTTAGGATTAGGGTTTGTGTTTGGGTTTGGGTTAGGGTTTAGGTTAGGGTTAGGGTTTGGTTTTGGGTTTGTTTAAGGGTTAGGTTTAGGTTTAGGTTTAGGTTTAGGGTTTGGGTTTGGGTTAGGGTTAGGGTTAGGGTTTGGGTTTCAGTTAGGTTTAGAGTTAGGGTTAGGGTTAGGATTAGTGTTAGGGTTAGTGTTAGGGTTTGGGTTTGGGTTAGGGTTATTAATAGGGTTAGGGTTAGGGTTACGATTAGGGTTAGGTTTAGGGTTTGGGTTTCGGTTAGGGTTAGGGTTACGGTTAGTGTTAGGGTTAGGGTTAGGGTTTGGGTTAGGGTTAGAGTTAGGTTTAGGGTTTGGATTAGGGTTAGGGTTTGGGTTAGGGTTATCGTTAGGGTTAGGATTAGGATTAGGGTTAGTGTTAGGGTTCGTGTTAGCGTTAGGGTTAGTGTTAGGGGTAGTTTTAGATTTAGGTTTAGGTTTAGGGTGAGGGTTAGGGTTTGGGTTAGGGTTAGGGTTAGGGTTAGGGATTGGTTTTGGGGTAGGGTTAGTGTTAGGGTTAGGATTAGGGTTAGGGTTAGGGTTAGGTTTGTAGTTAGGGTTATGGTTATGGTTAGGGTTTGGGTTAGGTTTAGGGTTAGGGTTATTGGTATGGTTATGGTTAGGGTTAGGGTTAGGATTAGGGTTACCATTAGGGTTAAGTTTAGGTTTTGGGTTTGGGTTAGGTTTAGTGTTAGGGTTAGGGTTAGGGTTAGGGTTAGGGTCAGGGTTAGGGTTAGTGTTAGCGATAGGGTTAGGGTTTGGGTTAGGGATAGGGTTATGGTTAGGGTTTAGATTTGGGTTAGGGTTAGGGTTAGGGTTAGGGTTAATGTTAGGGTTTGGGTTAGGCTTAGGTTTAGTTTTTGGGTTAGGGTTCGTGTTAGGATTAAGATTAGGGTTAGGTTTAGGGTTAGGGTTTGGGTTAGGGTTAAGGTAAGGGTTAGGGTTTGAGTTAGGGTTAGGTTTAGGGTGAGGGTTAGGGTTTGGGTTAGGGTTAGGGTTAGGGTTAGGGATTGGGTTTGGGTTAGGGTTAGTGTTAGCGTTAGGATTAGGGTTAGGGTTAGGGTTAGGATTAGGGTTACGTTTAGGGTTAAGTTTAGGGTTTGTGTTAACGTTAGGTTTAGGGTTAGGGTTAGGGTTATTGTTAGGGTTTAGGGTTAGGGTTAGGTTCAGGGATTGGTTTGGGGTTAGGGTTAGGGTTAGTGTTAGGGTTAGGATTAGGTTTAGGGTTAGGGTTAGGGTTAGATTTTGGTTTAGGTTTATGGTTAGGGTTAGATTTAGGTTTTGGGTTAGGTTTAGGGTTAGGGTTATGTTTTTGGTTCGGTTTAGAATTAGGGTTAGGGTTTCAGTTAGGGTTAGGGTTAGTGTTAGGGTAAAGTTTTGGGTTAGGGTTAGGGTTAGGGTTTGAGTTTTAGTTAGGTTTAGTGTTAGCATTAGGGTTAAGTTTAGTGTTAGTGTTATGGTTTGATTAGGGTTAGGGTTAGGGTTAGGGTTTGGATTAGGGTTAGGTTTAGGTTTTGATTTGGGTTAGTGTTACGGTTAGGATTAGTGTTAAGTTTAGAGTTTGTATTAGGGTTAGGGTTAGGGTTAGGGTTACGATTATGGTTAAGTTTAGGGCTTGGGTTTGGGTTAGGTTTAGGGTTAGGGTTAGGTTTAGTGTTAGGTTTAGAGTTAGGGTTAGGGTTAGGGTTTGGGTTAAGGTTAGGGTTAGGGTTAGGGTTAGGAATAGGGTTAGGTTTAGGGTAACTGTTAGGGTTATGGTTAGGGTTAGGGTTAGCGTCAAGGTTAGGGTTTCGGTTAGGTATAGGGTTAGGGTTAGGGTTTGGTTTTGGGTTAGGGTTAGGGTGAGGGTTTGGGTTAATGTTTGTGGTTAGGGGTTAGGTGTTAGGTTTAGGGTTAGGGTTAGGGTTACGTTTAGGGTTTGGGTTAGGGTTTGGGTTACGGTGTGGGTTTGGGTTATGGATAGAGTTAGGGTTTGGGTTTGGGTTAGGGTTAGTGTTACGTTTAGGGTTTGTGTTAGGGTTAGGATTAGGTTTAGGGTTAGGGTTAGGTTTAGGGTTAGGGTTTCTGTTTAGGTTAGGGTTAGGGTTAGGGTTTGAGTTAGGGTTAGGGTTTGGGTTAGGGTTAGGGTTAGGGTTAGGGTTAGGGTTAGGGTTAGATTTGGGGTTAGGGTTTTGGTTTGGGTTAGGGTTAGGGTTAGGGTTTGTGTTAGCGTTAAGTTTAGGGTTTCGGTTAGGTATAGGGTTAGGGTTAGGGTTAGGGTTTGGTTTTGGGTTAGGGTTAGGGTTACGGTGTGGGTTTGGGTTAGGGATAGTGTTAGGGTTTGGGTTTGGGTGACGGTTAGGTTTAGGAATAGGGTTAGGGTTAGGGTTATTGTTAATGTTTGGGTTAGGGTTTGGGTTAGGGTTAGGGTTAGGCTTTGGGTTAGGGTTATTGTTAGGGTTAGAGTTTAGGGCTAGTGTTAGGTTGAGGGTTTGGGTTAGGGTTGGGGTTAGGTTTAGAATTAGGGTTAGGGTGAGGTTTAGGGTTATGGTTTGGTTTAGGGTTAGGGTTAGGTTTAGGTTTAGGTTTTGGGTTAGGTTTAGGGTTAGTGTTATGGTTAGGAATAAGGTTAGGGTTTGGGTTAGGGTTAGGGTTACGGTGTGATTTTGGGTTAGTGATAGGGTTAGGGTTTGTGTTTGGGTTAGGGTTAGGTTTAGGTTTAGGTTTAGGTTTTGGGTTTATATTAGTGTTAGGGTTATGGATTGTGTTAGGGTTAGGGTTAGGAATAGGGTTAGGGTTAGGGTTATTGTTAGGGTTTGGGTTAGGGTTAGGGTTTGGGTTAGTGTTAGGTTTAGGTTTTGGGTTAGGGTTAGAGTTAGGATTAGGGTTTGGGTTATGGTTAGGGTTTGGGTTAGGATTAGGTTTAGGGTTAGGGTTAGGTTTAGAGTTCGGGTTTAGGGTTAGGATTACGTTTAGGGTTTGGTTTAGGATTAGGGTTAGGGTGAGGGTTGGGTTAGGATTAGGGATAGGGTTAGGGTTAGTGTTAAGATTTGTTTTAGGGTTAGGGTTAGGGTTAGGTTTAGGTTTTGGGTTAGGTTTAGGGTTACGGGTAGGGTTTGGGTTCGGGTTAGGGTTAATGTTAGGGTTTCGTTTAGGGTTAGGTTTAGGTTTTGATTTGAGTTAGTGTTAGAGTTAGGGTTAGTGTTAAGTTTCACGTTTGGGTAAGGGTTAGGGTTAATGTTAGGGTTAAGATTAGGATTAAGTTTAGGGTTTGGGTTTGGTTAGGTTTATGGTTAGGGATAGGGTTTGGGTTAGGTTTAGGGTTTGGGTTACGGTTAGGGTTAGGGTTTAGGTTAAGGTTAGGGTTAGGGTTAGGGTTAGGAATAGGGTTAGGTTTTGGTTTAGGGTTAGGGTTACGGTGCGGGTTTGGGTTAGTTATAGGGTTAGGGTTTGGGTTTGGGTAAGGGTTAGGGTTAGGGTTAGGGTTTGGCTTAGGGTTTTGTTTAGGTTCAGGGTTAGGTTAGGGTTAGGGTTAGGGTTTGGGTTAGGGTTAGGGTTTGATTAGGTTTTGGGTTAGGGTTAGGTTTAGGGTTAGGGTTTGGGTTAAGGTTAGGGTTAGGGTAAAGGTTAGGAATAGGTTTGGGTTAGTGTTAGGGTTACGGTTAGGTTTAGGAATAGGGTTAGGGTTAGGGTTATTGTTAGGGTTTGGGTTAGAGTTTGTGTTAGGGTTAGGTTTAGATTTTGGATTCGGTTTAGAATTAGAGTTATGGTTAGGGTTTGAGTTAGGGTTAGGGTTAGGGTTAGGGTTAGGTTTAGGATTAGGTTTAGGTTTAGGTTTTGGGTTAGGGTTAGGGTTAGGTTAAATGTTAGGGTTTTGATTAGGGTTAGGGTTAGGATTAGAGTTAGGGTTAGGGTTTGGGTTAGGGTTAGGGTTAGGATTAGGGTTTGGGTTAGTGTTCAAGTTAGGGTTAGTTTTTGGGTTAGGGTTAGGGTTAGGATTAGGGTTAGGGATAGGTTTAGGTTTAGGTTTTGGGTAAGGGTTAGGGTTTGGGTTAGGGTTAGGGTTAGGGTTAGGGTTAGGGTTTGATTTAGGGTTAGTGTTATTTTTCGGGTTAGGTTTAGGTTTACGATAAGGGTTAGTGTTAGGTTTAGGGTTAGGGTTTGGGTTAGGGTTAGGCTTAGTGTTTGAGTTAGGGTTAGGGTTAGGGTTAGGGTTAGGGTTAGGTTTAGGATTTGGGTTAGGGTTTGGGTTAGGGTTAGGGTTAGGGTTAGGGTTAGGTTTAGGGTTAATGATAGGGTTTTGATTAGGTTTAGGGTTAGGATTAGAGTTAGGGTTAGGATTTTGGTTTAGGTTAGGGTTAGGGTTAGGTTTTGGGTTAATTTTAGGGTTAGGGTTAGTGTTAGGGTTAGTTTTTGTGTTAGGGTTAGGTTTAGGATTAGGGTTAGGGTTAGGTTTAGGGTTAGGGTTTGGGTTAGGGTTAGGGTTAGGGTTAGGGTTAGGGTTAGGGATTGAGTTAGGGTTAGGGTTAGGGTTAGGGTTTGGGTTAGGGTTAGGGATAGGGGTTAGGTTTGTGTTAGGGTTAGGGTTAGGTTTAGGATAAGGGTTATGGTTAGGGTTAGGATTAGGGTTAGGGATAGGATTAGAGTTAGGGTTAGGTTTTTGGTTTGGGTTAGGGTTAGGGTTAGGATTTGGGTTAGTTTTAGGGTTAGGGTTAGTGTTAGGGTTAGGGTTTGGGTTAGGGTTAGGGTTAGGGTTAGGTTTAGGTTTTTGGTTAGGTTTAGGGTTAGGGTTAGGGTTTGGGTTCGGGTTAGATTTAGTGTTATGGTTAGGGTTTGAGTTAGGGTTAGGTTAGTGTTAGGGTTAGGGTTTGGTTTAGGGTTAGGTTTAGCATTAGGGTTTGAGTTTGAGTTATGTTTAGGCTTAGCATTAGGGTTATGGTTAGGGTTAGTGTTATGGTTTGGGTTAGGGTTAGGGTTAGGGTTAGGGTTTGGGTTAGGGTTAGGGTTAGTGTTAGGGTTTGGGTTAGGGTTAGAGTTAGCGTGAGGGTTATGTTTAGGGTATTCGTTAGGGTTAGGGTTTTGGGTTAGGGTTAGGAATAAGGTGAGGGTTAGGGTTAGGGTTAGGGTTAGGGTTAGTGTTAGGAATAGGGTTAGGTTAGGGTTATTGTTAGGGTTTAGGTTAGGGTTTGTGTTACGGTTAGGTTTAGGTTTTGGGTTAGGGTTACAGTTAGGGTTAGAGTTTGATTTAGGGTTAGGGTTAGGGTTAGGGATAGGGTTTGTGTTAGGGTTTAGGGTTAGGGTTTGTGTTAGGGTTTGGGTTAAGTTTAGGTTTAGGGTTAGGGTTAGGGTTAGGGTTTGGGCTGGGTTAGGGTTAGGATTAGGGTTTGGGTTAGGGTTCGGGTTAGGGTTAGTTCTTGGCTTAGGGTTAGGGTTAGGATTAGGGTTAGGGTTAGGTTTAGGCTTAGGGTTTGGGTAAGGATTAGGGTTTGGGTTAGGGTTAGGGTTAGTGTTAGGGTTAAGGTTTGGTTTAGGGTTAGTGTTATTTTTTGCGTTAGATTTAGGGTTAGCATAAATGTTGGGGTTAGGTTTAGGGTTAGGGTTTGGGTTAGGGTTAGGGTTAGGTTTTGAGTTATGGTTAGGGTTTTTGGTTTGGTTTAGGGTTAGGGTTAGGGTTTTGGTTAGTGTTAGGGTTAGTGTTAGTGTTAGTGTTAGGGATTGGGTTAGGGTTAGGTTTAGGGTTTGAGTTAGGTTTAGGGTTAGGGTTAGGGTTAGGGTTAGGGTTAGGGTTAGGGTTACGGTTACGGTTTGGGTTAGGGTTAGGGTTAGCGTTAGGGGTTGGGTTTGTGTTAGTGTTAGGGGTTGGGTTTGTGTTAGGGTTAGGGTTAGGTTTAGGATTAGGGTTAGGGTTATGGTTAGGGTTAGGGTTAGGATTAGGGTTAGGTTTAGGTTTTGGGTTAGGGTTAGGGTTAGGGTTAGTGTTAGGGTTAGGTTTAGGGTTAATGATATGGTTTTGATTAGGTTTAGGGTTAGGATTAGAGTTAGGGTTAGGGTTTTGGTTTAGGTTAGGGTTAGGGTTAGGTTTTGGGTTAGTTTTAGGGTTAGGGTTAGTGTTAGGTTTAGTTTTTGGGTTAGGGTTAGGTTTAGGATTAGGGTTAGGGTTAGGTTTAGGGTTAGGGTTTGGGTTAGGGTTAGGGTTAGGGTTAGGGTTAGGGATTGAGTTAGGGTTAGGGTTAGGGTTAGGGTTTGGGTTAGGGTTAGGGTTAGGGGTTAGGTTTGTGTTAGGGTTAGGGTTAGGTTTAGGATAAGGGTTATGGTTAGGGTTAGTATTAGGGTTAGGGATAGGATTAGAGTTAGGGTTAGGGTTTTGGTTTGGGTTAGGGTTTGGGTTAGGATTTGGGTTAGTTTTAGGGTTAGGGTTAGTGTTAGGGTTAGGGTTTGGGTTAGGGTTAGGGTTAGGGTTAGGTTTAGGTTTTTGGTTAGGTTTAGGGTTAGGGTTAGGGTTTGGGTTCGGGTTAGATTTAGTGTTATGGTTAGTGTTTGAGTTAGGGTTAGGTTAGTGTTAGGGTTAGGGTTTGGTTTAGGGTTAGGTTTAGCATTAGGGTTTGAGTTTGAGTTATGTTTAAGCTTAGCATTAGGGTTAAGGTTAGGGTTAGTGTTATGGTTTGGGTTAGGGTTAGGGTTAGGGTTAGGGTTTGGGTTAGGGTTAGGGTTAGTGTTAGGGTTTGGGTTAGGGTTAGAGTTAGCGTGAGGGTTATGTTTAGGGTATTCGTTAGGGTTAGGGTTTTGGGTTAGGGTTAGGAATAAGGTTAGGGTTAGGGTTAGGGTTAGGGTTAGGGTTAGTTTTAGGAATAGGGTTAGGTTAGGGTTATTGTTAGGGTTTAGGTTAGGGTTTGTGTTACGGTTAGGTTTAGGTTTTGGGTTAGGGTTACAGTTAGGGTTAGAGTTTGATTTAGGGTTAGGGTTAGGGTTAGGGATAGGGTTTGTGTTAGGGTTTAGGGTTAGGGTTTGTGTTAGTGTTTGGGTTAAGTTTAGGTTTAGGGTTAGGGTTAGGGTTTGGGCTGGGTTAGGGTTAGGATTAGGGTTTGGGTTAGGGTTCGGGTTAGGGTTAGTTCTTGGCTTAGGGTTAGGGTTAGGATTAGGGTTAGGGTTAGGTTTAGGCTTAGGGTTTGGGTAAGGATTAGGGTTTGGGTTAGGGTTAGGGTTAGTGTTAGGGTTAAGGTTTGGTTTAGGGTTAGTGTTATTTTTTGCGTTAGATTTAGGGTTAGGATAAATGTTAGGGTTAGGTTTAGGGTTAGGGTTTGGGTTAGGGTTACGGTTAGGGTTTGAGTTATGGTTAGAGTTTTTGGTTTGGTTTAGGGTTAGGGTTAGGGTTTTGGTTAGTGTTAGGGTTAGTGTTAGTGTTCGTGTTAGGGATTGGGTTAGGGTTAGATTTAGGGTTTGAGTTAGGGTTAGGGTTAGGGTTAGGGTTAGGGTTAGGGTTACGTTTAGGATTTTGGTTAGGGTTAGGGTTAGGGTTAGGGTTAGGGTTACGGTTTGGGTTAGGGTTAGGGTTAGCGTTAGGGGTTGGGTTTGTGTTAGGGTTAGGGGTTGGGTTTGTGTTAGGGTTAGGGTTAGGTTTAGGATTAGGGTTAGGGTTATGGTTAGGGTTAGGGTTAGGATTAGGGTTAGGTTTAGGTTTTGGGTTAGGGTTAGGGTTAGGGTTAGGGTTAGGATTAGGGTTAGGTTTAGGATTAGACTTAGAGTTAGGGTTAGGGTTATGGTTAGGGTTAGGGTTTGGGTTAGGGTTTGGGTTAGGGTTAGGGTTAGTGTTAGAGGTTGGTTTTGTGTTAGGGTTACGATTAGGGTTAGGATTAGGGTTAGGGTTAGGGTTAGGATTAGGGTTAGGTTTATGATTAGAGTTAGAGTCTGGGTTAGGGTGTTTGTTTGGGTTAGGGTTAGGGTTAGGGTTTGGGTTAGTTTTAGGGTTAGGGTTAGTGTTAGGGTTAGTTTATGGGTTAGGGTTAGGTTTAGGTTTAGGGTTAGGGTTAGGTTTCGTGTTAGGGTTTGGGTTAGGGTTAGGGTTAGTGTTAGTGGTTGGGTTTGTGTTAGCGTTAGGGTTAGGGTTAGGATTTGGGTTAGGGTTAGGGTTAGGGTTAGGATTAGGGTTAGGTTTCGGATTAGAGTTAGAGTTAGGGTTAGGGTTAGGGTTAGGGTTAGGGTTAGGGTTAGGGTTTGGGTTAGGGTTAGGGTTAGGGTTTGAGTTATGGTTAGGGTTTTTGGTTTGGTTTAGGGTTAGGGTTAGGGTTTTGGTTAGTGTTAGGGTTAGTGTTAGTGTTAGTGTTAGGGATTGGGTTAGGGTTAGGTTTAGGGTTAGGGTTAGGGTTAGGGTTAGGGTTAGGGTTACGTTTAGGATTTTGGTTAGGGTTAGGGTTAGGGTTAGGGTTACGGTTACGGTTTGGGTTAGGGTTAGGGTTAGCGTTAGGGGTTGGGTTTGTGTTAGTGTTAGGGGTTGGGTTTGTGTTAGGGTTAGGGTTAGGTTTAGGATTAGGGTTAGGATTATGGTTAGGGTTATGGTTAGGATTAGGGTTAGCTTTAGGTTTTGGGTTAGGGTTAGGGTTAGGGTTAGGGTTAGGTTTAGGGTTAATGATAGAGTTTTGATTAGGTTTAGGGTTAGTGTTAGTGTTAGGGTTTGGGTTAGGGTTAGGGTTACGACTAGGGTTAGGGTTAGGTTTAGGGTTAGTTTTAGGGTTAGGGTTAGTGTTAGGGTTAGTTTTTGTGTTAGGGTTAGGTTTAGGATTAGGGTTAGGGTTAGGTTTAGGGTTAGGGTGTGGGTTAGGGTTAGGGTTAGGGTTAGGGTTAGGGATTGAGTTAGGGTTAGGGTTAGGGTTAGGGTTTGGGTTAGGGTTAGGGTTAGGGGTTAGGTTTGTGTTAGGGTTAGGGTTAGGTTTAGGATAAGGGTTATGGTTAGGGTTAGGATTAGGGTTAGGGATAGGATTAGAGTTAGGGTTAGGGTTTTGGTTTGGGTTAGGGTTAGGATTAGGATTTGGGTTAGTTTTAGGGTTAGGGTTAGTGTTACGGTTAGGGTTTGGGTTAGGGTTAGGGTTAGGGTTAGGTTTAGGTTTTTGGTTAGGTTTAGGGTTAGGGTTAGGGTTTGGGTTCGGGTTAGATTTAGTGTTATGGTTAGGGTTTGAGTTAGGGTTAGGTTAGTGTTAGGGTTAGGGTTTGGTTTAGTGTTAGGTTTAGCATTAGGGTTTGAGTTTGAGTTATGTTTAGGCTTAGCATTAGGGTTAAGGTAAGGGTTAGTGTTATGGTTTGGGTTAGGGTTAGGGTTAGGGTTAGGGTTTGGGTTAGGGTTAGGGTTAGTGTTAGGGTTTGGGTTAGGGTTAGAGTTAGCGTGAGGGTTATGTTTAGGGTATTCGTTAGGGTTAGGGTTTTGGGTTAGGGTTAGGAATAAGGTTAGGGTTAGGGTTAGGGTTAGGGTTAGGGTTAGTGTTAGGAATAGGGTTAGGTTAGGGTTATTGTTAGGGTTTAGGTTAGGGTTTGTGTTACGGTTAGGTTTAGGTTTTGGGTTAGGGTTACAGTTAGGGTTAGAGTTTGATTTAGGGTTAGGGTTAGGGTTAGGGCTAGGGTTTGTGTTAGGGTTTAGGGTTAGGGTTTGTGTTAGGGTTTGGGTTAAGTTTAGGTTTAGGGTTAGGGTTAGGGTTAGGGTTTGGGCTGGGTTAGGGTTAGGATTAGGGTTTGGGTTAGGGTTCGGGTTAGGGTTAGTTCTTGGCTTAGGGTTAGGGTTAGGATTAGGGTTAGGGTTAGGTTTAGGCTTAGGGTTTGGGTAAGGATTAGGGTTTGGGTTAGGGTTAGGGTTAGTGTTAGGGTTAAGGTTTGGTTTAGGGTTAGTGTTATTTTTTGCGTTAGATTCAGTCTTAGGATAAATGTTAGGGTTAGGTTTAGGGTTAGGGTTTGGGTCAGGGTTAGTGTTAGGGTTAGTGTTAGTGTTAGTGTTAGGGATTGGGTTAGGGTTAGGTTTAGGGTTTGAGTTAGGGTTAGGGTTAGGGTTAGGGTTAGGGTTAGTGTTAGGGTTAGGGTTACGTTTAGGATTTTGGTTAGGGTTAGGGTTAGGGTTAGGGTTAGGGTTACGGTTTGGGTTAGGGTTAGGGTTAGCGTTAGGGGTTGGGTTTGTGTTAGTGTTAGGGGTTGGGTTTGTGTTAGGGTTAGGGTTAGGTTTAGGATTAGGGTTAGGGTTATGGTTAGGGTTAGGGTTAGGATTAGGGTTAGGTTTAGGTTTTGGGTTAGGGTTAGGGTTAGGGTTAGGGTTAGGGTTAGGGTTAGGATTAGGGTTAGGTTTAGGATTAGACTTAGAATTAGGGTTAGGGTTAGGGTTAGGGTTAGGGTTTGGGTTAGGGTTTGGGTTAGGGTTAGGGTTAGTGTTAGAGGTTGGTTTTGTGTTAGGGTTACGGTTAGGGTTAGGATTAGGGTTAGGGTTAGGGTTAGGATTAGGGTTAGGTTCATGATTAAAGTTAGAGTCTGGGTTAGGGTTTTTGTTTGGGTTAGGGTTAGGGTTAGGTTTTGGGTTAGTTTTAGGGTTAGGGTTAGTGTTAGGGTTAGTTTATGGGTTAGGGTTAGGTTTAGGGTTAGGGTTAGGGTTAGGTTTAGGTTTAGGGTTTGGGTTAGGGTTAGTGTTAGGGTTAGGGTTTGAGTTAGGGTTATGGTTAGGGTTAGGGTTAGAGTTTGGGTTAGGGTTAGGGTTAGTGTTAGTGGTTGGGTTTGTGTTAGCGTTAGGGTTAGGGTTAGGATTTGGGTTAGGGTTAGGGTTAGTGTTAGGATTAGGGTTGGTTTCGGATTAGAGTTAGAGTTAGGGTTAGGGTTTTGGTTTGTGTTAGGTTTAGGGTTAGGATTTGGGTTAGTGTTAATGTTAGGGTTAGTGTTACGGTTAGGGTTTGGGTTAGGGTTAGTGTTAGGTTTAGGTTTAGGTTTTTGGTTAGGTTTAGGGTTAGGGTTAGGGTTTGGGTTCG
>JAJHUQ010000039.1:8127500-8130000 GCA_035773235.1 Eospalax fontanierii | reverse complement strand
GGAATAGGGTTAGGTTAGGGTTATTGTTAGGGTTTAGGTTAGGGTTTGTGTTACGGTTAGGTTTAGGTTTTGGGTTAGGGTTACAGATAGGGTTAGAGTTTGATTTAGGGTTAGGGTTAGGGTTAGGGATAGGGTTTGTGTTAGGGTTTAGGGTTAGGGTTTGTGTTAGTGTTTGGGTTAAGTTTAGGTTTAGGGTTAGGGTTAGGGTTTGGGCTGGGTTAGGGTTAGGATTAGGGTTTGGGTTAGGGTTCGGGTTAGGGTTAGTTCTTGGCTTAGGGTTAGGGTTAGGATTAGGGTTAGGGTTAGGTTTAGGCTTAGGGTTTGGGTAAGGATTAGGGTTTGGGTTAGGGTTAGGGTTAGTGTTAGGGTTAAGGTTTGGTTTAGGGTTAGTGTTATTTTTTGCGTTAGATTTAGGGTTAGGATAAATGTTAGGGTTAGGTTTAGGGTTAGGGTTTGGGTTAGGGTTACGGTTAGGGTTTGAGTTATGGTTAGAGTTTTTGGTTTGGTTTAGGGTTAGGGTTAGGGTTTTGGTTAGTGTTAGGGTTAGTGTTAGTGTTCGTGTTAGGGATTGGGTTAGGGTTAGATTTAGGGTTTGAGTTAGGGTTAGGGTTAGGGTTAGGGTTAGGGTTAGGGTTACGTTTAGGATTTTGGTTAGGGTTAGGGTTAGGGTTAGGGTTAGGGTTACGGTTTGGGTTAGGGTTAGGGTTAGCGTTAGGGGTTGGGTTTGTGTTAGGGTTAGGGGTTGGGTTTGTGTTAGGGTTAGGGTTAGGTTTAGGATTAGGGTTAGGGTTATGGTTAGGGTTAGGGTTAGGATTAGGGTTAGGTTTAGGTTTTGGGTTAGGGTTAGGGTTAGGGTTAGGGTTAGGATTAGGGTTAGGTTTAGGATTAGACTTAGAGTTAGGGTTAGGGTTATGGTTAGGGTTAGGGTTTGGGTTAGGGTTTGGGTTAGGGTTAGGGTTAGTGTTAGAGGTTGGTTTTGTGTTAGGGTTACGGTTAGGGTTAGGATTAAGGTTAGGGTTAGGGTTAGGATTAGGGTTAGGTTTATGATTAGAGTTAGAGTCTGGGTTAGGGTGTTTGTTTGGGTTAGGGTTAGGGTTAGGGTTTGGGTTAGTTTTAGGGTTAGGGTTAGTGTTAGGGTTAGTTTATGGGTTAGGGTTAGGTTTAGGTTTAGGGTTAGGGTTAGGTTTCGTGTTAGGGTTTGGGTTAGGGTTAGGGTTAGTGTTAGTGGTTGGGTTTGTGTTAGCGTTAGGGTTAGGGTTAGGATTTGGGTTAGGGTTAGGGTTAGGGTTAGGTTTAGGGTTAGGTTTCGGATTAGAGTTAGAGTTAGGGTTAGGGTTAGGGTTAGGGTTAGGGTTAGGGTTAGGGTTTGGGTTAGGGTTAGGGTTAGGGTTTGAGTTATGGTTAGGGTTTTTGGTTTGGTTTAGGGTTAGGGTTAGGGTTTTGGTTAGTGTTAGGGTTAGTGTTAGTGTTAGTGTTAGAGATTGGGTTAGGGTTAGGTTTAGGGTTAGGGTTAGGGTTAGGGTTAGGGTTAGGGTTACGTTTAGGATTTTGGTTAGGGTTAGGGTTAGGGTTAGGGTTACGGTTACGGTTTGTGTTAGGGTTAGGGTTAGCGTTAGGGGTTGGGCTTGTGTTAGTGTTAGGGGTTGGGTTTGTGTTAGGGTAAGGGTTAGGTTTAGGATTAGGGTTAGGATTATGGTTAGGGTTATGGTTAGGATTAGGGTTAGGTTTAGGTTTTGGGTTAGGGTTAGGGTTAGGGTTAGGGTTAGGTTTAGGGTTAATGATAGAGTTTTGATTAGGTTTAGGGTTAGGATTAGAGTTAGGGTTAGGGTTTTGGTTTAGGTTAGGGTTAGGGTTAGGTTTTGGGTTAGTTTTAGGGTTAGGGTTAGTGTTAGGGTTAGTTTTTGTGTTAGGGTTAGGTTTAGGATTAGGGTTAGGGTTAGGTTTAGGGTTAGGGTTTGGGTTAGGGTTAGGGTTAGGGTTAGGGTTAGGGATTGAGTTAGGGTTAGGGTTAGGGTTAGGGTTTGGGTTAGGGTTAGGGTTAGGGGTTAGGTTTGTGTTAGGGTTAGGGTTAGGTTTAGGATAAGGGTTATGGTTAGGGTTAGGATTAGGGTTAGGGATAGGATTAGAGTTAGGGTTAGGGTTTTGGTTTGGGTTAGGGTTAGGGTTAGGATTTGGGTTAGTTTTAGGGTTAGGGTTAGTGTTACGGTTAGGGTTTGGGTTAGGGTTAGGGTTAGGGTTAGGTTTAGGTTTTTGGTTAGGTTTAGGGTTAGGGTTAGGGTTTGGGTTCGGGTTAGATTTAGTGTTATGGTTAGGGTTTGAGTTAGGGTTAGGTTAGTGTTAGGGTTAGGGTTTGGTTTAGTGTTAGGTTTAGCATTAGGGTTTGAGTTTGAGTTATGTTTAGGCTTAGCATTAGGGTTAAGGTTAGGGTTAGTGTTATGGTTTGGGTTAGGGTTAGGGTTAGGGTTAGGGTTTGGGTTAGGGTTAGGGTTAGTGTTAGGGT
>JAJHUQ010000039.1:8117500-8122500 GCA_035773235.1 Eospalax fontanierii | reverse complement strand
GTTTTGGTTAGTGTTAGGGTTAGTGTTAGTGTTCGTGTTAGGGATTGGGTTAGGGTTAGATTTAGGGTTTGAGTTAGGGTTAGGGTTAGGGTTAGGGTTAGGGTTAGGGTTACGTTTAGGATTTTGGTTAGGGTTAGGGTTAGGTTTAGGGTTAGGGTTACGGTTTGGGTTAGGGTTAGGGTTAGCGTTAGGGGTTGGGTTTGTGTTAGGGTTAGGGGTTGGGTTTGTGTTAGGGTTAGGGTTAGGTTTAGGATTAGGGTTAGGGCTATGGTTAGCGTTAGGGCTAGGATTAGGGTTAGGTTTAGGTTTTGGGTTAGGGTTAGGGTTAGGGTTAGGGTTAGGATTAGGGTTAGGTTTAGGATTAGACTTAGAGCTAGGGTTAGGGTTATGGTTAGGGTTAGGGTTTGGGTTAGGGTTTGGGTTAGGGTTAGGGTTCGTGTTAGAGGTTGGTTTTGTGTTAGGGTTACGGTTAGGGTTAGGATTAGGGTTAGGGTTAGGGTTAGGATTAGGGTTAGGTTTATGATTAGAGTTAGTGTCTGGGTTAGGGTTTTTGTTTGGGTTAGGGTTAGGGTTAGGGTTTGGGTTAGTTTTAGGGTTAGGGTTAGTGTTAGGGTTAGTTTATGGGTTAGGGTTAGGTTTAGGTTTAGGGTTAGGGTTAGGTTTCGTGTTAGGGTTTGGGTTAGGGTTAGGGTTAGTGTTAGTGGTTGGGTTTGTGTTAGCGTTAGGGTTAGGGTTAGGATTTGGGTTAGGGTTAGGTTTAGGGTTAGGATTAGGGTTAGGTTTCGGATTAGAGTTAGAGTTAGGGTTAGGGTTAGGGTTAGGGTTAGGGTTAGGGTTAGGGTTTGGGTTAGGGTTAGGGTTAGGGTTTGAGTTATGGTTAGGGTTTTTGGTTTGGTTTAGGGTTAGGGTTATGGTTTTGGTTAGTGTTAGGGTTAGTGTTAGTGTTAGTGTTAGGGATTGGGTTAGGGTTAGGGTTAGGGTTAGGGTTAGGGTTAGGGTTACGTTTAGGATTTTGGTTAGGGTTAGGGTTAGGGTTAGGGTTACGGTTACGGTTTGGGTTAGGGTTAGGGTTAGCGTTAGGGGTTGGGTTTGTGTTAGTGTTAGGGGTTGGGTTTGTGTTAGGGTTAGGGTTAGGTTTAGGATTAGGGTTAGGATTATGGTTAGGGTTATGGTTAGGATTAGGGTTAGGTTTAGGTTTTGGGTTAGGGTTAGGGTTAGGGTTAGGGTTAGGGTTAGGTTTAGGGTTAATGATAGAGTTTTGATTAGGTTTAGGGTTAGGATTAGAGTTAGGGTTAGGGTTTTGGTTTAGGTTAGGGTTAGGGTTAGGTTTTGGGTTAGTTTTAGGGTTAGGGTTAGTGTTAGGGTTAGTTTTTGTGTTAGGGTTAGGTTTAGGATTAGGGTTAGGGTTAGGTTTAGGGTTAGGGTTTGGGTTAGGGTTAGGGTTAGGGTTAGGGTTAGGGATTGAGTTAGGGTTAGGGTTAGGGTTAGGGTTTGGGTTAGGGTTAGGGTTAGGGATTAGGTTTGTGTTAGGGTTAGGGTTAGGTTTAGGATAAGGGTTATGGTTAGGGTTAGGATTAGGGTTAGGGATAGGATTAGAGTTAGGGTTAGGGTTTTGGTTTGGGTTAGGGTTAGGGTTAGGATTTGGGTTAGTTTTAGGGTTAGGGTTAGGTTTTGGGTTAGTTTTAGGGTTAGGGTTAGTGTTAGGGTTAGTTTTTGTGTTAGGGTTAGGTTTAGGATGAGGGTTAGGGTTAGGTTTAGGGTTAGGGTTTGGGTTAGGGTTAGGGTTTGAGTTAGGGTTAGGTTAGTGTTAGGGTTAGGGTTTGGTTTAGGGTTAGGTTTAGCATTAGGGTTTGAGTTTGAGTTATGTTTAGGCTTAGCATTAGGGTTAAGGTTAGGGTTAGTGTTATGGTTTGGGTTAGGGTTAGGGTTAGGGTTAGGGTTTGGGTTAGGGTTAGGGTTAGTGTTAGGGTTTGGGTTAGGGTTAGAGTTAGCGTGAGGGTTATGTTTAGGGTATTCGTTAGGGTTAGGGTTTTGGGTTAGGGTTAGGAATAAGGTTAGGGTTAGGGTTAGGGTTAGGGTTAGGGTTAGTGTTAGGAATAGGGTTAGGTTAGGGTTATTGTTAGGGTTTAGGTTAGGGTTTGTGTTACGGTTAGGTTTAGGTTTTGGGTTAGGGTTACAGTTAGGGTTAGAGTTTGATTTAGGGTTAGGGTTAGGGTTAGGGATAGGGTTTGTGTTAGGGTTTAGGGTTAGGGTTTGTGTTAGGGTTTGGGTTAAGTTTAGGTTTAGGGTTAGGGTTAGGGTTAGGGTTTGGGCTGGGTTAGGGTTAGGATTAGGGTTTGGGTTAGGGTTCGGGTTAGGGTTAGTTCTTGGCTTAGGGTTAGGGTTAGGATTAGGGTTAGGGTTAGGTTTAGGCTTAGGGTTTGGGTAAGGATTAGGGTTTGGGTTAGGGTTAGGGTTAGGGTTAGGGTTAAGGTTTGGTTTAGGGTTAGTGTTATTTTTTGCGTTAGATTTAGGGTTAGGGTTAGGGTTAGGGTTAGGGTTAGGGTTTGAGTTATGGTTAGGGTTTTTGGTTTGGTTTAGGGTTAGGGTTAGGGTTTTGGTTAGTGTTAGGGTTAGTGTTAGTGTTAGTGTTAGGGATTGGGTTAGGGTTAGGTTTAGGGTTTGAGTTAGGGTTAGGGTTAGGGTTAGGGTTAGGGTTAGGGTTAGGGTTAGGGTTACGTTTAGGATTTTGGTTAGGGTTAGGGTTAGGGTTAGGGTTAGGGTTACGATTTGGGTTAGGGTTAGGGTTAGCGTTAGGTGTTGGGTTTGTGTTAGTGTTAGGGGTTGGGTTTGTGTTAGGGTTAGGGTTAGGTTTAGGATTAGGGTTAGGGTTATGGTTAGGGTTAGGGTTAGGATTAGGGTTAGGTTTAGGTTTTGGGTTAGGGTTAGGGTTAGGGTTAGGGTTAGGATTAGGGTTAGGTTTAGGATTAGACTTAGAGTTAGGGTTAGGGTTATGGTTAGGGTTAGGGTTTGGGTTAGGGTTTGGGTTAGGGTTAGGGTTCGTGTTAGAGGTTGGTTTTGTGTTAGGGTTACGGTTAGGGTTAGGATTAGGGTTAGGGTTAGGGTTAGGATTAGGGTTAGGTTTATGATTAGAGTTGGAGTCTGGGTAGGGGTTTTTGTTTGGGTTAGGGTTGGGGTTGGGGTTTGGGTTACTTTTAGGGTTAGGGTTAGTGTTAGGGTTAGTTTATGGGTTAGGGTTAGGTTTAGGTTTAGGGTTAGGGTTAGGTTTCGTGTTAGGGTTTGGGTTAGGGTTAGGGTTAGTGTTAGTGTTTGGGTTTGTGTTAGCGTTAGGGTTAGGGTTAGGATTTGGGTTAGGGTTAGGTTTAGGGTTAGGATTAGGGTTAGGTTTCGGATTAGAGTTAGAGTTAGGGTTAGGGTTAGGGTTAGGGTTAGGGTTAGGGTTAGGGTTAGGGTTTGGGTTAGGGTTAGGGTTAGGGTTTGAGTTATGGTTAGGGTTTTTGGTTTGGTTTAGGGTTAGGGTTAGGGTTTTGGTTAGTGTTAGGGTTAGTGTTAGTGTTAGTGTTAGGGATTGGGTTAGGGTTAGGGTTAGGGTTAGGGTTAGGGTTAGGGTTACGTTTAGGATTTTGGTTAGGGTTAGGGTTAGGGTTAGGGTTACGGTTACGGTTTGGGTTAGGGTTAGGGTTAGCGTTAGGGGTTGGGTTTGTGTTAGTGTTAGGGGTTGGGTTTGTGTTAGGGTTAGGGTTAGGTTTAGGATTAGGGTTAGGATTATGGTTAGGGTTATGGTTAGGATTAGGGTTAGGTTTAGGTTTTGGGTTAGGGTTAGGGTTAGGGTTAGGGTTAGGGTTAGGTTTAGGGTTAATGATAGAGTTTTGATTAGGTTTAGGGTTAGGATTAGAGTTAGGGTTAGGGTTTTGGTTTAGGTTAGGGTTAGGTTTAGGTTTTGGGTTAGTTTTAGGGTTAGGGTTAGTGTTAGGGTTAGTTTTTGTGTTAGGGTTAGGTTTAGGATTAGGGTTAGGGTTAGGTTTAGGGTTAGGGTTTGGGTTAGGGTTAGGGTTAGGGTTAGGGTTAGGGATTGAGTTAGGGTTAGGGTTAGGGTTAGGGTTTGGGTTAGGGTTAGGGTTAGGGATTAGGTTTGTGTTAGGGTTAGGGTTAGGTTTAGGATAAGGGTTATGGTTAGGGTTAGGATTAGGGTTAGGGATAGGATTAGAGTTAGGGTTAGGGTTTTGGTTTGGGTTAGGGTTAGGGTTAGGATTTGGGTTAGTTTTAGGGTTAGGGTTAGGTTTTGGGTTAGTTTTAGGGTTAGGGTTAGTGTTAGGGTTAGTTTTTGTGTTAGGGTTAGGTTTAGGATTAGGGTTAGGGTTAGGTTTAGGGTTAGGGTTTGGGTTATGGTTAGGGTTTGAGTTAGGGTTAGGTTAGTGTTAGGGTTAGGGTTTGGTTTAGGGTTAGGTTTAGCATTAGGGTTTGAGTTTGAGTTATGTTTAGGCTTAGCATTAGGGTTAAGGTTAGGGTTAGTGTTATGGTTTGGGTTAGGGTTAGGGTTAGGGTTAGGGTTTGGGTTAGGGTTAGGGTTAGTGTTAGGGTTTGGGTTAGGGTTAGAGTTAGCGTGAGGGTTATGTTTAGGGTATTCGTTAGGGTTAGGGTTTTGGGTTAGGGTTAGGAATAAGGTTAGGGTTAGGGTTAGGGTTAGGGTTAGGGTTAGTGTTAGGAATAGGGTTAGGTTAGGGTTATTGTTAGGGTTTAGGTTAGGGTTTGTGTTACGGTTAGGTTTAGGTTTTGGGTTAGGGTTACAGTTAGGGTTAGAGTTTGATTTAGGGTTAGGGTTATGGTTAGGGATAGGGTTTGTGTTAGGGTTTAGGGTTAGGGTTTGTGTTAGGGTTTGGGTTAAGTTTAGGTTTAGGGTTAGGGTTAGGGTTAGGGTTTGGGCTGGGTTAGGGTTAGGATTAGGGTTTGGGTTAGGGTTCGGGTTAGGGTTAGTTCTTGGCTTAGGGTTAGGGTTAGGA
>JAJHUQ010000039.1:8097500-8112500 GCA_035773235.1 Eospalax fontanierii | reverse complement strand
GTCAGGGTTAGGGTTAGTGTTAGCGATAGGGTTAGGGTTTGGGTTAATGATAGGGTTATGGTTAGGGTTTAGATTTGGGATAGGGTTAGGGTTAGGGTTAGGGTTAATGTTAGGGTTTGGGTTAGGCTTAGGTCTAGTTTTTGGGTTAGGGTTCGTGTTAGGATTAAGATTAGGGTTAGGTTTAGGGTTAGGGTTTGGGTTACGGTTAAGGTAAGGGTTAGGGTTTGAGTTAGGGTTAGGTTTAGGGTGAGGGTTAGGGTTTGGGTTAGGGTTAGGGTTAGGGTTAGGGATTGGGTTTGGGTTAGGGTTAGTGTTAGCGTTAGGATTAGGGTTAGGGTTAGGGTTAGGATTAGGGTTACGTTTAGGGTTAAGTTTAGGGTTTGTGTTAGCGTTAGGTTTAGGGTTAGGGTTAGGGTTATTGTGAGGGTGTAGGGTTAGGGTTAGGTTCAGGGATTGGTTTGGGGTTAGGGCTAGGGTTAGTGTTAGGGTCAGGATTAGGATTAGGGTTAGGGTTAGGGTTAGATTTTGGTTTAGATTTATGGTTAGGGTTAGATTTAGGTTTTGGGTTAGGTTTAGGGTTAGGGTTATGTTTTTGGTTCGGTTTAGAATTAGGGTTAGGGTTAGGGTTTCAGTTAGGGTTAGGGTTAGTGTTAGGGTAAAGTTTTGGGTTAGGGTTAGGGTTAGGGTTTGAGTTTTAGTTAGGTTTAGTGTTAGCATTAGGGTTAAGTTTAGTGTTAGTGTTATGGTTTGATTAGGGTTAGGGTTAGGGTTAGGGTTTGGATTAGGGTTAGGTTTAGGTTTTGATTTGGGTTAGTGTTACGGTTAGGATTAGTGTTAAGTTTAGAGTTTGTATTAGGGTTAGGGTTAGGGTTAGGGTTAGGGTTAAGGTTAGGGTTTGAGTTTAAGTTAGGTTTAGGCTTAGCATTAGGGTTAAGATTAGGGTTAGTGTTATGGTTTGGGTTAGGGTTAGGGTTAGGGTTAGGGTTAGGTTTAGGGTAAGGATTAGGGTTAGGGTTTGGGTTAGGGTTATGGTTAGGGTTAGGGTTAGGGTTAGGGTTAGGGTTAGGTTTAGGGTTAGGTTTAGGGTTAGTGTTATGGTTAGGAATAAGGTTAGGGTTTGGGTTAGGGTTAGGGTTACGGTGTGATTTTGGGTTAGTGATAGGGTTAGGGTTTGTGTTTGGGTTAGGGTTAGGTTTAGGTTTAGGTTTAGGTTTTGGGTTTATATTAGTGTTAGGGTTATGGTTTGTGTTAGGGTTAGGGTTAGGAATAGGGTTAGGGTTAGGGTTATTGTTAGGGTTTGGGTTAGGGTTAGGGTTTGGGTTAGTGTTAGGTTTAGGTTTTGGGTTAGGGTTAGATTTAGGATTAGGGTTTGGGTTATGGTTAGGGTTTGGGTTAGGATTAGGTTTAGGGTTAGGGTTAGGTTTAGGGTTCGGGTTTAGGGTTAGGATTATGTTTAGGGTTTGGCTTAGGATTAGGGTTAGGGTGAGGGTTGGGTTAGGATTAGGGATAGGGTTAGGGTTAGTGTTAAGATTTGTTTTAGGGTTAGGGTTAGTGTTAGGTTTAGGTTTTGGGTTAGCTTTAGGGTTACGGGTAGGGTTTGGGTTCGGGTTAGGGTTAATGTTAGGGTTTCGTTTAGGGTTAGGTTTAGGTTTTGATTTGAGTTGGTGTTAGGGTTAGTGTTAAGTTTAACTTTTTTGTAAGGGTTAGGGTTAATGTTAGGATTAAGATTAGGGTTAAGTTTAGGGTTTGGGTTTTGTTAGGTTTATGGTTAGGGATAGGGTTTGGGTTAGGTTTAGGGTTTGGGTTACGGTTAGGGTTAGGGTTTAGGTTAACGATAGGGTTAGGGTTAGGGTTAGGAATAGGGTTAGGTTTTGGTTTAGGGTTAGGGTTACGGTGCGGGTTTGGGTTAGTTATAGGGTTAGGGTTTGGGTTTGGGTAAGGGTTAGGGTTAGGGTTAGGGTTTGGCTTAGGGTTTGGTTTAGGTTTAGGGTTAGGTTAGGGTTAGGGTTAGGGTTTGGGTTAGGGTTAGGTTTTGATTAGGTTTTGGGTTAGGGTTAGGTTTAGGGTTAGGGTTTGGGTTAAGGTTAGGGTTAGGGTAAAGGTTAGGAATAGGTTTAGGGTTAGGGTTAGGGTTACGGTTAGGTTTAGGAATAGGGTTAGGGTTAGGGTTATTGTTAGGGTTTGGGTTAGAGTTTGTGTTAGGGTTAGGTTTAGGTTTTGGGTTCGGTTTAGAATTAGAGTTATGGTTAGGGTTTGAGTTAGGGTTAGGGTTAGGGTTAGGGTTAGGTTTAGGATTAGGTTTAGGTTTAGGTTTTGGGTTAGGGTTAGGGTTAGGTTAAATGTTAGGGTTTTGATTAGGGTTAGGGTTAGGATTAGAGTTAGGGTTAGGGTTTTGGTTTGGGTTAATGTTAGGGTTAGGATTTGGGTTAGTGTTAGGGTTAGGGTTAGTGTTAGGGTTAGGGTTTGGGTTAGGGTTAGGGTTAGGGTTAGGTTTAGGTTTTTGGTTATGTTTAGGGTTAGGGTTAGAATTTGGGTTAGGGTTCGGGTTAGGGTTAGGGATAGGTTTAGGTTTTTGGTTATGTTTAGGGTTTAGGGTTAGGGTTAGGACCAGGGTTAGGGTTAGGGTTACGGTTATGGTTAGTGTTAGGAATAGGGTTAGGGTTATTGTTAGGGTTTGGATTAGTGTTTGGGTTAGGGTTAGGGTTCGAGTTAGGGTTAGAGTTTGAGTTAGGGTTAGGGTTAGGGTTAGTGTGTGGGTTAGGGTTTGGGTTAAGGTTAGGTTTAGGGTTAGGGTTAGGAATAGTGTTAGGGTTAGGGTTTGGGTTAGGGTTAGGGTTAGGATTAGGGTTTGGGTTAGGGTTCGAGTTAGGGTTAGTTTTTGGGTTAGGGTTAGGATTAGGATTAGGGTTAGGGATAGGTTTAGGTTTATGTTTTGGGTAAGGGTTAGGGTTTGGGTTAGGGTTAGGGTTAGGGTTAGGGTTAGGGTTAGGGTTAGGGTTTGATTTAGGGTTAGTGTTTTTTTTCGGGTTAGGTTTAGGTTTACGATAAGGGTTAGTGTTAGGTTTAGGGTAAGGGTTTGGGTTAGGGTTAGGCTTAGTGTTTGAGTTAGGGTTAGGGTTAGGGTTTGTGTTAGCGTTAAGTTTAGGGTTTCGGTTAGGTATAGGGTTAGGGTTAGGGTTAGGGTTTGGTTTTGGGTTAGGGTTAGGGTTACGGTGTGGGTTTGGGTTAGGGATAGTGTTAAGGTTTGGGTTTGGGTGACGGTTTTAGGAATAGGGTTAGGGTTAGGGTTATTGTTAATGTTTGGGTTAGGGTTTGGGTTAGGGTTAGGGTTAGGCTTTGGGTTAGGGTTATGGTTAGGGTTAGAGTTTAGGGCTAGTGTTAGGTTGAGGGTTTGGGTTAGGGTTGAGGTTAGGGTTAGAATTAGGTTTAGGGTGAGGTTTAGGGTTATGGTTTGGTTTAGGGTTAGGGTTAGGTTTAGGTTTAGGTTTTGGGTTAGGTTTAGGGTTAGTGTTATGGTTAGGAATAAGGTTAGGGTTTGGGTTAGGGTTAGGGTTACGGTGTGATTTTGGGTTAGTGATAGGGTTAGGGTTTGTGTTTGGGTTAGGGTTAGGTTTAGGTTTAGGTTTAGGTTTTGGGTATATATTAGTGTTAGGGTTATGGTTTGTGTTAGGGTTAGGGTTAGGAATAGGGTTAGGGTTAGGGTTATTGTTAGGGTTTGGGTTAGGGTTAGGGTTTGGGTTAGTGTTAGGTTTAGGTTTTGGGTTAGGGTTAGAGTTAGGATTAGGCTTTGGGTTATGGTTAGGGTTTGGGTTAGGATTAGGTGTAGGGTTAGGGTTAGGTTTAGGGTTCGGGTTTAGGGTTAGGATTACGTTTATGGTATGGCTTAGGATTAGGGTTAGGGTGAGGGTTGGGTTAGGATTAGGGATAGGGTTAGGGTTAGTGTTAAGATTTGTTTTAGGGTTAGGGTTAGTGTTAGGTTTAGGTTTTGGGTTAGGTTCAGGGTTACGGGTAGGGTTTGGGTTCGGGTTAGGGTTAATGTTAGGGTTTCGTTTAGGGTATTCATTAGGTTTAGGGTTTTGGGCTAGGGTTAGGAATAAGGTTAGGGTTAGGGTTAGGGTTAGGGTTAGGGTTAGTGTTAGGAATAAGGTTAGGTTAGGGTTATTGTTAGGGTCTAGGTTAGGGTTTGTGTTACGCTTAGATTTAGGTTTTGGGTTAGGGTTAGAGTTAGGGTTAGAGTTTGATTTAGGGTTAGGGTTAGGGTTAGGGATAGGGTTTGTGTTAGGGTTTAGGGTTAGGGTTTGTGTTAGGGTTTGGGTTAAGTTTAGGTTTAGGGTTAGGGTTAGGGTTAGGGTTTGGGTTAGGGTTAGGTTTAGGGTTAGGGTTTGAGTTATGGTTAGGGTTTTTGGTTTGGTTTAGGGTTAGGGTTAGGGTTTTGGTTAGTGTTAGGGTTAGTGTTAGTGTTAGTGTTAGGGATTGGGTTAGGGTTAGGTTTAGGGTTTGAGTTAGGGTTAGGGTTAGGGTTAGGGTTACGTTTAGGATTTTGGTTAGGGTTAGGGTTAGGGTTAGGGTTAGGGTTACGGTTTGGGTTAGGGTTAGGGTTAGCGTTAGGGGTTGGGTTTGTGTTAGGGTTAGGGGTTGGGTTTGTGTTAGGGTTAGGGTTAGGTTTAGGATTAGGGTTAGGGTTATGGTTAGGGTTAGGGTTAGGATTAGGGTTAGGTTTAGGTTTTGGGTTAGGGTTAGGGTTAGGGTTAGGATTAGGGTTAGGTTTAGGATTAGACTTAGAGTTAGGGTTTGGGTTATGGTTAGGGTTAGGGTTTGGGTTAGGGTTTGGGTTAGGGTTAGGGTTAGGGTTAGTGTTAGAGGTTGGTTTTGTGTTAGGGTTACGGTTAGGGTTAGGATTAGGGTTAGGTTAGGGTTAGGATTAGGGTTAGGTTTATGATTAGAGTTAGAGTATGGGTTAGGGTTTTTGTTTGGGTTAGGGTTAGGGTTAGGGTTTGGGTTAGTTTTAGGGTTAGGGTTAGTGTTAGGGTTAGTTTATGGGTTAGGGTTAGGTTTAGGGTTAGGGTTAGGGTTAGGTTTAGGGTTAGGGTTTGGGTTAGGGTTAGGGTTAGTGTTAGTGGTTGGGTTTGTGTTAGCGTTAGGGTTAGGGTTAGGATTTGGGTTAGGGTTAGGGTTAGGGTTAGGATTAGGGTTAGGTTTCGGATTAGAGTTAGAGTTAGGGTTAGGGTTTTGGTTTGTGTTAGGTTTAGGGTTAGGATTTGGGTTAGTGTTAATGTTAGGGTTAGTGTTACGGTTAGGGTTTGGGTTAGGGTTAGGGTTAGGTTTAGGTTTAGGTTTTTGGTTAGGTTTAGGGTTAGGGTTAGGGTTTGGGTTCGGGTTACAGTTAGGGTTATGGTTAGGGTTTGAGTTAGGGTTAGGTTAGTTTTAGGGTTAGGGTTTGGGTTAGGGTTAGGTTTAGGGTTAGGGTTTGAGTTTGAGTTAGGTTAAGGCTTTGAATTAGGGTTAAGGTTAGGGTTAGTGTTATGGTTTGGGTTAGGGTTAGGGTTAGGGTTAGTTTTAGGGTTAGTTTTGCGTTAGGGTTATGTTTAGGATCAGGGTTAGGGTTAGTTTTTGTGTTAGGGTTTGGGTTAGGGTTAGGATTAGGTTTTGGGTTAGGGTTAGGGTTTGGGTTAGGGTTAGGGTTAGGGTTAGGGTTAGGGTTTGGGTTAGGGTTAGGTTCAGGTTTAGGGTTAGAGTTAGGGTATGGTTTAGGGTTAGGGTTAGTGTTAGGTTTAGGTTTTGGGTTAGGTTTAGGGTTAGGGTTATGGTTTGTGTTCGGCTTAGAATTAGGATTAGGGTTAGGGTTAGGGTTAGGTTTAAGGTTTGGGTTAGGGCTAGGGTTAGGGTTAGGTTTTGAGTTTGAATTAGGTTTATGTTAACGTTAGGTTTAACGTTAGGGTTAGTGTTATGGTTTGATTAGGGTTAGGGTTAGAGTTAGCGATAGGGTTAGGGTTTGGGTTAGGGTTAGGGTTTGGGTTAGGGTTAGGGTTTGGGGTAGGGTTATGGATAGGGTTAGCGTTACGATTAGGGTTAAGTTTAGGGTTTGGGTTTTTTGTTAGGTTTAGGGTTAAGTTTACGGTTAGGGTTAGGGTTATGGTTTGTGTTAACGTTTGTTGTTAGGGGTTAGGTATTAGGTTTAGGGTTATGGTTAGGTTTAGGATTTGGGTTAGGGTTAGGGTTAGGTTTAGGTTTACTTTTTGGATGTGGGTTAGGGTTAGGTTTAGGATTAGGGTTAGGGTTAGTGTTAGGGTTACGGTTTGGGTTAGGGTTAGGGTTAGGGTTAGGGTTAGTGTTAGGGTTACGGTTTGAGTTAGGGTTAGGGTTAGGTTTAGGGTTAGGGTTTGGTTTAGGGTTAGGGTTTGATTTAGGGTTAGGGTTAGGGTTAGGGTTAGGGTTTGGTTTAGGGTTAGTGTTATTTTTTGGGTTAGGTTTAGGGTTAGGATAAGGGTTAGGGTTAGGTTTAGGGTTAGGGTTTGGGTTAGGGTTAGGGTTAGTGTTTGAGTTAGGGTTAGGGTTAGGGTTAGGGTTAGGATTTGGGTTAGGGTTTGGGTTAGGGTTAGGGTTAGGGTTAGGGTTAGGTTAGGGTTAGGATTTGGGTTAGGGTTTGGGTTAGGGTTATGATTAGGGTTAATGTTAGGGTTTGAGTTAGGGTTAGGGTTACGGTTAGGTTTACGGTTTGGGTTAGGGTTAGGGTTAGGGTTATAGGTTGGGTTTGTGTTAGGGTTAGGGTTAGGGTTAGGATTAGGGTTAGGGTTACGGTTAGGGTTAGGGTTAGGATTATGGTTAGGTTTAGGTTTCGGGTTAGGGTTACGGTTAGGGTTAATAATAGGGTTTTCATTAGGGTTAGGGTTAGGGTTAGGATTAGGGTTAGGGTTTTGGTTTAGGTTAGGTTTAGGGTTAGGATTTGGGTTAGTTTTAGGGTTAGGGTTAGTTTTAGGGTTAGTTTTGGGTTAGGGTTATGTTTACGATTAGGGTTAGGGTTAGGTTTTGGGTTAGGGTTTGGGTTAGGTTTAGGGTTAGGGTTTGAGTTAGGGTTAGGGTTAAGGATAGGGTTTGGTTTAGGGTTAGAGTTAGGGGTTGGGTTTGTGTTAGGGTTAGGGTTAGGGTTAGGATAAGGGATAGGGTTAGGTTTAGGATTACGGTTAGGGATAGGATTAGAGTTAGGTTTAGGGTTTTGGTTTAGGTTAGGGTTAGGGTTAGGGTTTGGTTTAGTGTTAGGTTTAGGTTTTGGGTTAGGTTTAGGGTTAGGGTTAGGGTTTGTGTTCGGGTTCGAATTAGGATTAGGGTTAGGGTTAGTGTAAGGGTTAAGGTTTGGGTTAGGGCTAGGGTTATGTTTAGGTTTTGAGTTTGAATTAGTTTTATGTTTAACGTTAGGTTTAACGTTAGGTTTAGTGTTATGGTTTGATTAGGGTTAGGGTTAGAGTTAGCGATAGGGTTAGGGTTTGGGTTAGGGTTAGGGTTTGTGTTAGGGTTAGGGTTTGGGGTAGGGTTATGGATAGGGTTAGGGTTACGATTAGGGTTAAGTTTAGGGTTTGGGTTTTTTGTTAGGTTTAGGGTTAGGGTTAGGGTTAGGGTTAAGTTTCCGGTTAGGGTTAGGGTTATGGTTTGGGTTAACGTTTGTTGTTAGGGGTTAGGTATTAGGTTTAGGGTTATGGTTAGGGTTAGGGTTTTGGTTAGGGTTAGGGTTAGGTTTAGGTTTACTTTTTGGGTTAGGGTTAGGGTTAGGTTTAGGATTAGTGTTAGGGTTAGTGTTAGGGTTACGATTTGGGTTACGGTTAGGTTTTGGTTTAGGGTAGTGTTAGGGTTAGTTTTTGGGTTAGGGTAAGGGTTAGGATTAGGGTTAGGGTTAGGTTTAGGGTTAGGTTTTCGGTTAGGGTTAGGGTTTGGGTTAGGGTTAGGGTTAGGGTTAGGGTTAGGGTTTGGTTTAGGGTTAGTGTTATTTTTTGGGTTAGGTTTAGGGTTAGGATATGGGTTAGGGTTAGGTTTAGTGTTAGGGTTTGGGTTAGGGTTTTGGTTAGGGTTAGGATTAGGTTTAGGTTTACTTTTTGCGTTAAGGTTAGGGTTAGGTTTAGGATTAGGGTTAGGGTTAGTGTTAGGGTTACGGTTTGTTTTAGGGTTAGGGTTTGGGTTAGGGTTAGTGTTAGGGATAGTTTTTGGGTTAGGGTAAGGGTTAGGATTAGGGTTACGGTTAAGTTTAGGGTTAGGGTTTGGGTTAGGGTTAGGGTTTGGTTAGGGTTAGGGTTTGGGTTAGGGTTAGGGTTTGGTTTAGGGTTAGTGTTATTTTTTGGGTTAGGTTTATTGTTAGGATAAGGGTTAGGGTTAGGTTTAGGGTTAGGGTTTGGATTAGGTTTAGGGTTAGTGTTTGTGTTAGGGTTTCGGTTAGGGTTAGGGTTAGGGTTAGGGTTAGGGTTTGAGTTTAAGTTAGGTTTAGGCTTAGCATTAGGGTTAAGATTAGGGTAAGTGTTATGGTTTGGGTTAGGGTTAGGGTTAGGGTTAGGGTTAGGTTTAGGGTTAGGATTTGGGTTAGGGTTTGGGTTAGGGTTATGGTTTGGGTTAATGTTAGGGTTTGAGTTAGGGTTAGGGTTACGGTTAGGGTTACGGTTTGGGTTAGGGTTAGGGTTAGGGTTAGGGGTTGGGTTTGTTTTAGGGTTAGGGTTAGGGTTATGATTAGGGTTAGGGTTAGGGTTAGGGTTACGGTTAGGGGTAGGGTTAGGATTATGGTTAGGTTTAGGTTTTGGGTTAGGGTTAGGGTTAGGGTTAATGATAGGGTTTTCATTAGGGTTAGGGTTAGGGTTAGGATGAGGGTTAGGTTTAGGGTTAGGGTTAGGGTTAGGGTTAGGGTTAGGATTAGGTTTAGGGTTAGGGTTTGGGTTAGGGTTATGGATAGGGTTAGAGTTTAGGGTTAGTGTTAGGTTTAGGGTTTGTGTTAGGTTTAGGGTTAGGGTTTGCGTTAGGGTTAAGGTAAGGGTTAGGGTTTGAGTTAGGTTTAGGTTTAGGGTGAGGGTTAGGGTTTGGTTTAGGGTTAGGGTGAGGGTTATGGATTGGTTTTGGGTTAGGGTTAGTGTTAGCGTTAGGATTAGGGTTAGGGTTAGGGTTAGGGTTGTAGTTAGGGTTAGGGTTATGGTTAGGGTTTGGGTTAGGTTTAGGGTTAGGGTTATTGTTATGGTTATGGTTAGGGTTAGGGTTAGGATTAGGGTTACCATGAGGGTTAAGTTTAGGTTTTGGGTTTGGGTTAGGTTTAGTGTTGGGGTTAGGGTTAGGGTTAGGCATAGGGTTAGGGTTAGGGTTAGGGTTAGGGTCAAAGTTAGGGTTAGCGTTAGCGATAGGTTTAGGGTTTGGGTTAGGGATAGGGTTATGTTTAGGGTTTGGATTTGGGTTAGGGTTAGGCTTAGGGTTAGGGTTAAGGTTAGGGTTTGGGTTAGGCTTAGGTTTAGTTTTTGGGTTAGGGTTCGTGTTAGGATTAAGATTAGGGTTAGGTTTAGGGTTAGGGTTTGGGTTAGGGTTAAGGTAAGGGTTAGGGTTTGAGTTAGGGTTAGGTTTAGGGTGAGGGTTAGGGTGTGGGTTAGGGTTAGGTTTAGGGTTAGGGATTGGTTTTGGGTTAGGGTTAGTGTTAGCGTTAGGATTAGGGTTAGGGTTTGGGTTAGGATTAGGGTTACGATTAGGGTTAAGTTTAGGGTTTGGGTTTGGGTTAGGTTTAGGGTTTGGGTTAGGGCTAGGGTTAGGTTTAGGGTTAGGGTTAGGGTAAGGTTTGGGTTAGGGTTAGAGTTAGGGTTAGTTTTTGGGTTTAGGTTAGGGTTAGGTTTAGGCTTTGGGTTAATGTTTGCGGTTAGGGGTTAGGGGTTAGGTGTAGGGTTAGTGTTAGTGTTAGGGTTTGGGTTAGGGTTAGGGTTATGGTTAGGGTTTGGGTTAGGGTTAAGGTAAGGGTTTGGGTTTGAGTTAGGGATAGGTTTAGGGTTTGGCTTTGGGTTAGGGTTAGGTTTAGGTTTAGGATTAGGGTTTGTGTTTGGGTTTGGGTTAGGGTTAGGGTTAGGGTTAGGGTTTGGTTTTGGGTTTGTTTAAGGGTTAGGTTTAGGTTTAGGTTTAGGTTTAGGGTTTGGGTTTGGGTTAGGGTTAGGGTTAGGGTTTGGGTTTCAGTTAGGTTTAGAGTTAGGGTTAGGGTTAGGATTAGTGTTAGGGTTAGTGTTAGGGTTTGGGTTTGGGTTAAGGTTATTAATAGGGTTAGGGTTAGGGTTACGATTAGGGTTAGGTTTAGGGTTTGGGTTTCGGTTAGGGTTAGGGTTACGGTTAGTTTTAGGGTTAGGGTTAGGGGTTGGGGTAGGGTTAGAGGTAGGTTTAGGGTTTGGATTAGGGTTAGGGTTTGGGTTAGGGTTATCGTTAGGGTTAGGATTAGGATTAGGGTTAGTGTTCGGGTTCGTGTTAGCGTTAGGGTTAGTGTTAGGGGTAGTTTTAGATTTAGGTTTAGGTTTAGGGTGAGGGTTAGGGTTTGGGTTAGGGTTAGGGTTAGGGTTAGGGATTGGTTTTGGGTTAGGGTTAGTGTTAGCGTTAGGATTAGGGTTAGGGTTAGGTTTAGGGTTGTAGTTAGGGTTAGGGTTATGGTTAGGGTTTGGGTTAGGTTTAGGGTTAGGGTTATTGTTATGGTTATGGTTAGGGTTAGGGTTAGGATTAGGGTTACCATTAGGGTTAAGTTTAGGTTTTGGGTTTGGGTTAGGTTTAGTGTTAGGGTTAGGGTAAGGGTTAGGCATAGGGTTAGGGTTAGGGTTAGGGTTAGGGTCAGGGTTAGGGTTAGCGTTAGCGATAGGGTTAGGGTTTGGGTTAGGGTTAGGATTAGGGTTAGGGATTGGGTTTGGGTTAGGGTTAGTGTAAGCGTTAGGATTAGGGTTAGGGTTAGGGTTAGGATTAGGGTTACGTTTAGGGTTAAGTTTAGGGTTTGTGTTAACGTTAGGTTTAGGGTTAGGGTTAGGGTTATTGTTAGGGTTTAGGGTTAGGGTTAATTTCAGGGATTGGTTTGGGGTTAGGGTTAGGGTTAGGGTTAGGATTAGGTTTAGGGTTAGGGTTAGGATTAGATTTTGGTTTAGGTTTATGGTTAGGTTTAGATTTAGGTTTTGGGTTAGGCTTAGGGTTAGGGTTATGTTTTTGGTTCGGTTTAGACTTAGGGTTAGGGTTAGGGTTTCAGTTAGGGTTAGGGTTAGTGTTAGGGTAAAGCTTTGGGTTAGGGTTAGGGTTAGGGTTTGAGTTTTAGTTAGGTTTAGTGTTAGCATAAGGGTTAAGTTTAGTGTTAGTGTTATGGTTTGATTAGGGTTAGGGTTAGGGTTAGCGTTTGGATTAGGGTTAGGTTTAGGTTTTGATTTGGGTTATTGTTACGGTTAGGATTAGTGTTAAGTTTAGAGTTTGTATTAGGGTTAGGGTTAGGGTTAGGGTTACGATTATGGTTAAGTTTAGGGCTTGGGTTTGGGTTAGGTTTAGGGTTAGGGTTAGGTTTAGAGTTAGGTTTAGAGTTAGGGTTAGGGTTAGGGTTTCGGTTAAGGTTAGGGTTAGGGTTAGGGTTAGGAATAGGGTTAGGTTTAGGGTAACTGTTAGGGTTATGGTTAGGGTTAGGGTTAGCGTTAAGGTTAGGGTTTCGGTTAGGTATAGGGTTAGGGTTAGGGTTTGGTTTTGGGTTAGGGTTAGGGTTAGGGTTAGTGTTAGGGTTTGGGTTAGGGTTAGAGTTAGCGTGAGGGTTATGTTTAGGGTATTCGTTAGGGTTAGGGTTTTGGGTTAGGGTTAGGAATAAGGTTAGGGTTAGGGTTAGGGTTAGGGTTAGGGTTAGTGTTAGGAATAGGGTTAGGTTAGGGTTATTGTTAGGGTTTAGGTTAGGGTTTGTGTTACGGTTAGGTTTAGGTTTTGGGTTAGGGTTACAGTTAGGGTTAGAGTTTGATTTAGGGTTAGGGTTATGGTTAGGGATAGGGTTTGTGTTAGGGTTTAGGGTTAGGGTTTGTGTTAGGGTTTGGGTTAAGTTTAGGTTTAGGGTTAGGGTTAGGGTTAGGGTTTGGGCTGGGTTAGGGTTAGGATTAGGGTTTGGGTTAGGGTTCGGGTTAGGGTTAGTTCTTGGCTTAGGGTTAGGGTTAGGATTAGGGTTAGGGTTAGGTTTAGGCTTAGGGTTTGGGTAAGGATTAGGGTTTGGGTTAGGGTTAGGGTTAGGGTTAGGGTTAAGGTTTGGTTTAGGGTTAGTGTTATTTTTTGCGTTAGATTTAGGGTTAGGGTTAGGGTTAGGGTTAGGGTTAGGGTTTGAGTTATGGTTAGGGTTTTTGGTTTGGTTTAGGGTTAGGGTTAGGGTTTTGGTTAGTGTTAGGGTTAGTGTTAGTGTTAGTGTTAGGGATTGGGTTAGGGTTAGGTTTAGGGTTTGAGTTAGGGTTAGGGTTAGGGTTAGGGTTAGGGTTAGGGTTAGGGTTACGTTTAGGATTTTGGTTAGGGTTAGGGTTAGGGTTAGGGTTAGGGTTACGATTTGGGTTAGGGTTAGGGTTAGCGTTAGGTGTTGGGTTTGTGTTAGTGTTAGGGGTTGGGTTTGTGTTAGGGTTAGGGTTAGGTTTAGGATTAGGGTTAGGGTTATGGTTAGGGTTAGGGTTAGGATTAGGGTTAGGTTTAGGTTTTGGGTTAGGGTTAGGGTTAGGGTTAGGGTTAGGATTAGGGTTAGGTTTAGGATTAGACTTAGAGTTAGGGTTAGGGTTATGGTTAGGGTTAGGGTTTGGGTTAGGGTTTGGGTTAGGGTTAGGGTTAGTGTTAGAGGTTGGTTTTGTGTTAGGGTTACGGTTAGGGTTAGGATTAGGGTTAGGGTTAGGGTTAGGATTAGGGTTAGGTTTATGATTAGAGTTAGAGTCTGGGTTAGGGTGTTTGTTTGGGTTAGGGTTAGGGTTAGGGTTTGGGTTAGTTTTAGGGTTAGGGTTAGTGTTAGGGTTAGTTTATGGGTTAGGGTTAGGTTTAGGTTTAGGGTTAGGGTTAGGTTTCGTGTTAGGGTTTGGGTTAGGGTTAGGGTTAGTGTTAGTGGTTGGGTTTGTGTTAGCGTTAGGGTTAGGGTTAGGATTTGGGTTAGGGTTAGGGTTAGGGTTAGGATTAGGGTTAGGTTTCGGATTAGAGTTAGAGTTAGGGTTAGGGTTAGGGTTAGGGTTAGGGTTAGGGTTAGGGTTTGGGTTAGGGTTAGGGTTAGGGTTTGAGTTATGGTTAGGGTTTTTGGTTTGGTTTAGGGTTAGGGTTAGGGTTTTGGTTAGTGTTAGGGTTAGTGTTAGTGTTAGTGTTAGGGATTGGGTTAGGGTTAGGTTTAGGGTTAGGGTTAGGGTTAGGGTTAGGGTTAGGGTTACGTTTAGGATTTTGGTTAGGGTTAGGGTTAGGGTTAGGGTTACGGTTACGGTTTGGGTTAGGGTTAGGGTTAGCGTTTGGGGTTGGGTTTGTGTTAGTGTTTGGAGTTGGGTTAGAGTTAGGGTTAGGGTTAGGTTTAGGACTAGGGTTAGGATTATGGTTAGGGTTATGGTTAGGATTAGGGTTAGGTTTAGGTTTTGGGTTAGGGTTAGGGTTAGGGTTAGGGTTAGGTTTAGGGTTAATGATAGAGTTTTGATTAGGTTTAGGGTTAGGATTAGAGTTAGGGTTAGGGTTTTGGTTTAGGTTAGGGTTAGGGTTAGGTTTTGGGTTAGTTTTAGGGTTAGGGTTAGTGTTAGGGTTAGTTTCTGTGTTAGGGTTAGGTTTAGGATTAGGGTTAGGGTTAGGTTTAGGGTTAGGGTTTGGGTTAGGGTTAGGGTTAGGGTTAGGGTTAGGGATTGAGTTAGGGTTAGGGTTAGGGTTAGGGTTTGGGTTAGGGTTAGGGTTAGGGGTTAGGTTTGTGTTAGGGTTAGGGTTAGGTTTAGGATAAGGGTTATGGTTAGGGTTAGGATTAGGGTTAGGGATAGGATTAGAGTTAGGGTTAGGGTTTTGGTTTGGGTTAGGGTTAGGGTTAGGATTTGGGTTAGTTTTAGGGTTAGGGTTAGTGTTACGGTTAGGGTTTGGGTTAGGGTTAGGGTTAGGGTTAGGTTTAGGTTTTTGGTTAGGTTTAGGGTTAGGGTTAGGGTTTGGGTTCGGGTTAGATTTAGTGTTATGGTTAGGGTTTGAGTTAGGGTTAGGTTAGTGTTAGGGTTAGGGTTTGGTTTAGTGTTAGGTTTAGCATTAGGGTTTGAGTTTGAGTTATGTTTAGGCTTAGCATTAGGGTTAAGGTTAGGGTTAGTGTTACGGTTTGGGTTAGGGTTAGGGTTAGGGTTAGGGTTTGGGTTAGGGTTAGGGTTAGTGTTAGGGTTTGGGTTAGGGTTAGAGTTAGCGTGAGGGTTATGTTTAGGGTATTCGTTAGGGTTAGGGTTTTGGGTTAGGGTTAGGAATAAGGTTAGGGTTAGGGTTAGGGTTAGGGTTAGGGTTAGTGTTAGGAATAGGGTTAGGTTAGGGTTATTGTTAGGGTTTAGGTTAGGGTTTGTGTTACGGTTAGGTTTAGGTTTTGGGTTAGGGTTACAGTTAGGGTTAGAGTTTGATTTAGGGTTAGGGTTAGGGTTAGGGATAGGGTTTGTGTTAGGGTTTAGGGTTAGGGTTTGTGTTAGGGTTTGGGTTAAGTTTAGGTTTTGGGTTAGGGTTAGGGTTAGGGTTTGGGCTGGGTTAGGGTTAGGATTAGGGTTTGGGTTAGGGTTCGGGTTAGGGTTAGTTCTTGGCTTAGGGTTAGGGTTAGGATTAGGGTTAGGGTTAGGTTTAGGCTTAGGGTTTGGGTAAGGATTAGGGTTTGGGTTAGGGTTAGGGTTAGTGTTAGGGTTAAGGTTTGGTTTAGGGTTAGTGTTATTTTTTGCGTTAGATTCAGGCTTAGGATAAATGTTAGGGTTAGGTTTAGGGTTAGGGTTTGGGTTAGGGTTAGTGTTAGGGTTAGTGTTAGTGTTAGTGTTAGGGATTGGGTTAGGGTTAGGTTTAGGGTTTGAGTTAGGGTTA
>JAJHUQ010000039.1:8087500-8092500 GCA_035773235.1 Eospalax fontanierii | reverse complement strand
TTACGGTTTGGGTTAGGGTTAGGGTTAGCGTTAGGGGTTGGGTTTGTGTTAGTGTTAGGGGTTGGGTTTGTGTTAGGGTTAGGGTTAGGTTTAGGATTAGGGTTAGGATTATGGTTAGGGTTATGGTTAGGATTAGGGTTAGGTTTAGGTTTTGGGTTAGGGTTAGGGTTAGGGTTAGGGTTAGGGTTAGGTTTAGGGTTAATGATAGAGTTTTGATTAGGTTTAGGGTTAGGATTAGAGTTAGGGTTAGGGTTTTGGTTTAGGTTAGGGTTAGGGTTAGGTTTTGGGTTAGTTTTAGGGTTAGGGTTAGTGTTAGGGTTAGTTTTTGTGTTAGGGTTAGGTTTAGGATTAGGGTTAGGGTTAGGTTTAGGGTTAGGGTTTGGGTTAGGGTTAGGGTTAGGGTTAGGGTTAGGGATTGAGTTAGGGTTAGGGTTAGGGTTAGGGTTTGGGTTAGGGTTAGGGTTAGGGATTAGGTTTGTGTTAGGGTTAGGGTTAGGTTTAGGATAAGGGTTATGGTTAGGGTTAGGATTAGGGTTAGGGATAGGATTAGAGTTAGGGTTAGGGTTTTGGTTTGGGTTAGGGTTAGGGTTAGGATTTGGGTTAGTTTTAGGGTTAGGGTTAGGTTTTGGGTTAGTTTTAGGGTTAGGGTTAGTGTTAGGGTTAGTTTTTGTGTTAGGGTTAGGTTTAGGATGAGGGTTAGGGTTAGGTTTAGGGTTAGGGTTTGGGTTATGGTTAGGGTTTGAGTTAGGGTTAGGTTAGTGTTAGGGTTAGGGTTTGGTTTAGGGTTAGGTTTAGCATTAGGGTTTGAGTTTGAGTTATGTTTAGGCTTAGCATTAGGGTTAAGGTTAGGGTTAGTGTTATGGTTTGGGTTAGGGTTAGGGTTAGGGTTAGGGTTTGGGTTAGGGTTAGGGTTAGTGTTAGGGTTTGGGTTAGGGTTAGAGTTAGCGTGAGGGTTATGTTTAGGGTATTCGTTAGGGTTAGGGTTTTGGGTTAGGGTTAGGAATAAGGTTAGGGTTAGGGTTAGGGTTAGGGTTAGGGTTAGTGTTAGGAATAGGGTTAGGTTAGGGTTATTGTTAGGGTTTAGGTTAGGGTTTGTGTTACGGTTAGGTTTAGGTTTTGGGTTAGGGTTACGGTTAGGGTTAGAGTTTGAGTTAGGGTTAGGGTTATGGTTAGGGATAGTGTTTGTGTTAGAGTTTAGGGTTAGGGCTTGTGTTAGGGTTTGGGTTAAGTTTAGGTTTAGGGTTAGGGTTAGGGTTAGGGTTTGGGCTGGGTTAGGGTTAGGATTAGGGTTTGGGTTAGGGTTCGGGTTAGGGTTAGTTCTTGGCTTAGGGTTAGGGTTAGGATTAGGGTTAGGGTTAGGTTTAGGCTTAGGGTTTGGGTAAGGATTAGGGTTTGGGTTAGGGTTAGGGTTAGGGTTAGGGTTAAGGTTTGGTTTAGGGTTAGTGTTATTTTTTGCGTTAGATTTAGGGTTAGGGTTAGGGTTAGGGTTAGGGTTAGGGTTTGAGTTATGGTTAGGGTTTTTGGTTTGGTTTAGGGTTAGGGTTAGGGTTTTGGTTAGTGTTAGGGTTAGTGTTAGTGTTAGTGTTAGGGATTGGGTTAGGGTTAGGTTTAGGGTTTGAGTTAGGGTTAGGGTTAGGGTTAGGGTTAGGGTTAGGGTTAGGGTTAGGGTTACGTTTAGGATTTTGGTTAGGGTTAGGGTTAGGGTTAGGGTTAGGGTTACGATTTGGGTTAGGGTTAGGGTTAGCGTTAGGTGTTGGGTTTGTGTTAGTGTTAGGGGTTGGGTTTGTGTTAGGGTTAGCGTTAGGTTTAGGATTAGGGTTAGCGTTATGGTTAGGGTTAGGGTTAGGATTAGGGTTAGGTTTAGGTTTTGGGTTAGGGTTAGGGTTAGGGTTAGGGTTAGGATTAGGGTTAGGTTTAGGATTAGACTTAGAGTTAGGGTTAGGGTTATGGTTAGGGTTAGGGTTTGGGTTAGGGTTTGGGTTAGGGTTAGGGTTCGTGTTAGAGGTTTGTTTTGTGTTAGGGTTACGGTTAGGGTTAGGATTAGGGTTAGGGTTAGGGTTAGGATTAGGGTTAGGTTTATGATTAGAGTTAGAGTCTGGGTTAGGGTTTTTGTTTGGTTTAGGGTAAGGGTTAGGGTTTGGGTTAGTTTTAGGGTTAGGGTTAGTGTTAGGGTTAGTTTATGGGTTAGGGTTAGGTTTAGGTTTAGGGTTAGGGTTAGGTTTCGTGTTAGGGTTTGGGTTAGGGTTAGGGTTAGTGTTAGTGTTTGGGTTTGTGTTAGCGTTAGGGTTAGGGTTAGGATTTGGGTTAGGGTTAGGTTTAGGGTTAGGATTAGGGTTAGGTTTCGGATTAGAGTTAGAGTTAGGGTTAGGGTTAGGGTTAGGGTTAGGGTTAGGGTTAGGGTTTGGGTTAGGGTTAGGGTTAGGGTTTGAGTTATGGTTAGGGTTTTTGGTTTGGTTTAGGGTTAGGGTTAGGGTTTTGGTTAGTGTTAGGGTTAGTGTTAGTGTTAGTGTTAGGGATTGGGTTAGGGTTAGGGTTAGGGTTAGGGTTACGTTTAGGATTTTGGTTAGGGTTAGGGTTAGGGTTAGGGTTACGGTTACGGTTTGGGTTAGGGTTAGGGTTAGCGTTAGGGGTTGGGTTTGTGTTAGTGTTAGGGGTTGGGTTTGTGTTAGGGTTAGGGTTAGGTTTAGGATTAGGGTTAGGATTATGGTTAGGGTTATGGTTAGGATTAGGGTTAGGTTTAGGTTTTGGGTTAGGGTTAGGGTTAGGGTTAGGGTTAGGGTTAGGTTTAGGGTTAATGATAGAGTTTTGATTAGGTTTAGGGTTAGGATTAGAGTTAGGGTTAGGGTTTTGGTTTAGGTTAGGGTTAGGTTTAGGTTTTGGGTTAGTTTTAGGGTTAGGGTTAGTGTTAGGGTTAGTTTTTGTGTTAGGGTTAGGTTTAGGATTAGGGTTAGGGTTAGGTTTAGGGTTAGGGTTTGGGTTAGGGTTAGGGTTAGGGTTAGGGTTAGGGATTGAGTTAGGGTTAGGGTTAGGGTTAGGGTTTGGGTTAGGGTTAGGGTTAGGGATTAGGTTTGTGTTAGGGTTAGGGTTAGGTTTAGGATAAGGGTTATGGTTAGGGTTAGGATTAGGGTTAGGGATAGGATTAGAGTTAGGGTTAGGGTTTTGGTTTGGGTTAGGGTTAGGGTTAGGATTTGGGTTAGTTTTAGGGTTAGGGTTAGGTTTTGGGTTAGTTTTAGGGTTAGGGTTAGTGTTAGGGTTAGTTTTTGTGTTAGGGTTAGGTTTAGGATTAGGGTTAGGGTTAGGTTTAGGGTTAGGGTTTGGGTTATGGTTAGGGTTTGAGTTAGGGTTAGGTTAGTGTTAGGGTTAGGGTTTGGTTTAGGGTTAGGTTTAGCATTAGGGTTTGAGTTTGAGTTATGTTTAGGCTTAGCATTAGGGTTAAGGTTAGGGTTAGTGTTATGGTTTGGGTTAGGGTTAGGGTTAGGGTTAGGGTTTGGGTTAGGGTTAGGGTTAGTGTTAGGGTTTGGGTTAGGGTTAGAGTTAGCGTGAGGGTTATGTTTAGGGTATTCGTTAGGGTTAGGGTTTTGGGTTAGGGTTAGGAATAAGGTTAGGGTTAGGGTTAGGGTTAGGGTTAGGGTTAGTGTTAGGAATAGGGTTAGGTTAGGGTTATTGTTAGGGTTTAGGTTAGGGTTTGTGTTACGGTTAGGTTTAGGTTTTGGGTTAGGGTTACAGTTAGGGTTAGAGTTTGATTTAGGGTTAGGGTTATGGTTAGGGATAGGGTTTGTGTTAGGGTTTTGGGTGAGGGTTTGTGGTAGGGTTTGGGTTAAGTTTAGGTTTAGGGTTAGGGTTAGGGTTAGGGTTTGGGCTGGGTTAGGGTTAGGATTAGGGTTTGGGTTAGGGTTCGGGTTAGGGTTAGTTCTTGGCTTAGGGTTAGGGTTAGGATTAGGGTTAGGGTTAGGTTTAGGCTTAGGGTTTGGGTAAGGATTAGGGTTTGGGTTAGGGTTAGGGTTAGTGTTAGGGTTAAGGTTTGGTTTAGGGTTAGTGTTATTTTTTGCGTTAGATTTAGGGTTAGGATAAATGTTAGGGTTAGGTTTAGGGTTAGGGTTTGGGTTAGGGTTAGGGTTAGGGTTTGAGTTATGGTTAGGGTTTTTGGTTTGGTTTAGGGTTAGGGTTAGGGTTTTGGTTAGTGTTAGGGTTAGTGTTAGTGTTAGTGTTAGGGATTGGGTTAGGGTTAGGTTTAGGGTTTGAGTTAGGGTTAGGGTTAGGGTTAGGGTTAGGGTTAGGGTTAGGGTTAGGGTTAGGGTTACGTTTAGGATTTTGGTTAGGGTTAGGGTTAGGGTTAGGGTTAGGGTTACGGTTTGGGTTAGGGTTAGGGTTAGCGTTAGGTGTTGGGTTTGTGTTAGTGTTAGGGGTTGGGTTTGTGTTAGGGTTAGGGTTAGGTTTAGGATTAGGGTTAGGGTTATGGTTAGGGTTAGGGTTAGGATTAGGGTTAGGTTTAGGTTTGGGGTTGGGGTTAGGGTTAGGGTTAGGGTTAGGATTAGGGTTAGGTTTAGGATTAGACTCAGAATTAGGGTTAGGGTTAGGGTTAGGGTTAGGGTTTGGGTTAGGGTTTGGGTTAGGGTTAGGGTTAGTGTTAGAGGTTGGTTTTGTGTTAGGGTTACGGTTAGGGTTAGGATTAGGGTTAGGGTTAGGGTGAGGATTAGGGTTAGGTTTATGATTAGAGTTAGAGTCTGGGTTAGGGTTTTTGTTTGGCTTAGGGTTAGGGTTAGGGTTTGGGTTAGTTTTAGGGTTAGGGTTAGTGTTAGGGTTAGTTTATGGGTTAGGGTTAGGTTTAGGGTTAGGGTTAGGGTTAGGTTTAGGTTTAGGGTTTGGGTTAGGGTTAGTGTTAGGGTTAGGGTTTGAGTTAGGGTTATGGTTAGGGTTAGGGTTAGGGTTTGGGTTAGGGTTAGGGTTAGTGTTAGTGGTTGGGTTTGTGTTAGCGTTAGGGTTAGGGTTAGGATTTGGGT
>JAJHUQ010000039.1:8075000-8085000 GCA_035773235.1 Eospalax fontanierii | reverse complement strand
TTGGTTTAGGGTTAGTGTTATTTTTTGTGTTAGATTTAGGGTTAGGATAAATGTTAGGGTTAGGTTTAGGGTTAGGGTTTGGGTTAGGGTTAGGGTTAGGGTTTGAGTTATGGTTAGAGTTTTTGGTTTGGTTTAGGGTTAGGGTTAGAGTTTTGGTTAGTGTTAGGGTTAGTGTTAGTGTTCGTGTTAGGGATTGGGTTAGGGTTAGATTTAGGGTTTGAGTTAGGTTTAGGGTTAGGGTTAGGGTTAGGGTTAGGGTTACGTTTAGGATTTTGGTTAGGGTTAGGGTTAGGGTTAGGTTTAGGGTTACGGTTTGGGTTAGGGTTAGGGTTAGCGTTAGGGGTTGGGTTTGTGTTAGGGTTAGGGGTTGGGTTTGTGTTAGGGTTAGGGTTAGGTTTAGGATTAGGGTTAGGGTTATGGTTAGGGTTAGGGTTAGGATTAGGGTTAGGTTTAGGTTTTGGGTTAGGGTTAGGGTTAGGGTTAGGGTTAGGATTAGTGTTAGGTTTAGGATTAGACTTAGAGTTAGGGTTAGGGTTATGGTTAGGGTTAGGGTTTGGGTTAGGGTTTGGGTTAGGGTTAGGGTTAGTGTTAGAGGTTGGTTTTGTGTTAGGGTTACGGTTAGGGTTAGGATTAGGGTTAGGGTTAGGGTTAGGATTAGGTTTAGGTTTATGATTAGAGTTAGAGTCTGGGTTAGGGTTTTTGTTTGGGTTAGGGTTAGGGTTGGGGTTTGGGTTAGTTTTAGGGTTAGGGTTAGTGTTAGGGTTAGTTTATGGGTTAGGGTTAGGTTTAGGTTTAGGGTTACGGTTAGGTTTAGGGTTAGGGTTTGGGTTAGGGTTAGGGTTAGTGTTAGTGGTTGGGTTTGTGTTAGCGTTAGGGTTAGGGTTAGGATTTGGGTTAGGGTTAGGGTTAGGGTTAGGATTAGGGTTAGGTTTCGGATTAGAGTTAGAGTTAGGGTTAGGGTTAGGGTTAGGGTTAGGGTTAGGGTTCGGGTTTGGGTTAGGGTTATCGTTAGGGTTAGGATTAGGATTAGGGTTAGTGTTAGGGTTCGTGTTAGCGTTAGGGTTAAGATTAGGATTAGGGTTAGTGTTAGGGTTCGTGTTAGCGTTAGGGTTAGTGTTAGGGGTAGTTTTAGATTTAGGTTTAGGTTTAGGGTGAGGGTTAGGGTTTGGGTTAGGGTTAGGGATTGGTTTTGGGTTAGGGTTAGTGTTAGCGTTAGGATTAGGGTTATGGTTAGGGTTAGGGTTGTATTTAGGGTTAGGGTTATGGTTAGGGTTTGGGTTAGGTTTAGGGTTAGGGTTATTGTTATGGTTATGGTTAGGGTTAGGGTTAGGATTAGGGTTACCATTAGGGTTAAGTTTAGGTTTTGGGTTTGGGTTAGGTTTAGTGTTAGGGTTAGGGTTAGGGTTAGGCATAGGGTTAGGGTTAGGGTTAAGGTTAGGGTTAGGGTCAGGGTTAGGGTTAGTGTTAGCGATAGGGTTAGGGTTTGGGTTAATGATAGGGTTATGGTTAGGGTTTAGATTTGGGATAGGGTTAGGGTTAGGGTTAGGGTTAATGTTACGGTTTGGGTTAGGCTTAGGTCTACTCTTCGGGTTAGGGTTCGTGTTAGGATTAAGATTAGGGTTAGTTTTAGGGTTAGGGTTTGGGTTACGGTTAAGGTAAGGGTTAGGGTTTGAGTTAGGGTTAGGTTTAGGGTGAGGGTTAGGGTTTGGGTTAGGGTTAGGGTTAGGGTTAGGGATTGGGTTTGGGTTAGGGTTAGTGTTAGCGTTAGGATTAGGGTTAGGGTTAGGGTTAGGATTAGGGTTACGTTTAGGGTTAAGTTTAGGGTTTGTGTTAACGTTAGGTTTAGGGTTAGGGTTAGGGTTATTGTTAGGGTTTAGGGTTAGGGTTAGGTTCAGGGATTGGTTTGGGGTTAGGGTTAGGGTTAGTGTTAGGGTTAGGATTAGGTTTAGGGTTAGGGTTAGGGTTAGATTTTGGTTTAGGTTTATGGTTAGGGTTAGATTTAGGTTTTGGGTTAGGTTTAGGGTTAGGGTTATGTTTTTGGTTCGGTTTAGAATTAGGGTTAGGGTTAGGGTTTCAGTTAGGGTTAGGGTTAGTGTTAGGGTAAAGTTTTGGGTTAGGGTTAGGGTTAGGGTTTGAGTTTTAGTTAGGTTTAGTGTTAGCATTAGGGTTAAGTTTAGTGTTAGTGTTATGGTTTGATTAGGGTTAGGGTTAGGGTTAGGGTTTGGATTAGGGTTAGGTTTAGGTTTTGATTTGGGTTAGTGTTACGGTTAGGATTAGTGTTAAGTTTAGAGTTTGTATTAGGGTTAGGGTTAGGGTTAGGGTTAGGGTTAAGGTTAGGGTTTGAGTTTAAGTTAGGTTTAGGCTTAGCATTAGGGTTAAGATTAGGGTTAGTGTTATGGTTTGGGTTAGGGTTAGGGTTAGGGTTAGGGTTAGGTTTAGGGTAAGGATTAGGGTTAGGGTTTGGGTTAGGGTTATGGTTAGGGTTAGGGTTAGGGTTAGGGTTAGGGTTAGGTTTAGGGTTAGGTTTAGGGTTAGTGTTATGGTTAGGAATAAGGTTAGGGTTTGGGTTAGGGTTAGGGTTACGGTGTGATTTTGGGTTAGTGATAGGGTTAGGGTTTGTGTTTGGGTTAGGGTTAGGTTTAGGTTTAGGTTTAGGTTTTGGGTTTATATTAGTGTTAGGGTTATGGTTTGTGTTAGGGTTAGGGTTAGGAATAGGGTTAGGGTTAGGGTTATTGTTAGGGTTTGGGTTAGGGTTAGGGTTTGGGTTAGTGTTAGGTTTAGGTTTTGGGTTAGGGTTAGATTTAGGATTAGGGTTTGGGTTATGGTTAGGGTTTGGGTTAGGATTAGGTTTAGGGTTAGGGTTAGGTTTAGGGTTCGGGTTTAGGGTTAGGATTATGTTTAGGGTTTGGCTTAGGATTAGGGTTAGGGTGAGGGTTGGGTTAGGATTAGGGATAGGGTTAGGGTTAGTGTTAAGATTTGTTTTAGGGTTAGGGTTAGTGTTAGGTTTAGGTTTTGGGTTAGGTTTAGGGTTACGGGTAGGGTTTGGGTTCGGGTTAGGGTTAATGTTAGGGTTTCGTTTAGGGTTAGGTTTAGGTTTTGATTTGAGTTAGTGTTAGGGTTAGTGTTAAGTTTAACTTTTTTGTAAGGGTTAGGGTTAATGTTAGGATTAAGATTAGGGTTAAGTTTAGGGTTTGGGTTTTGTTAGGTTTATGGTTAGGGATAGGGTTTGGGTTAGGTTTAGGGTTTGGGTTACGGTTAGGGTTAGGGTTTAGGTTAACGATAGGGTTAGGGTTAGGGTTAGGAATAGGGTTAGGTTTTGGTTTAGGGTTAGGGTTACGGTGCGGGTTTGGGTTAGTTATAGGGTTAGGGTTTGGGTTTGGGTAAGGGTTAGGGTTAGGGTTAGGGTTTGGCTTAGGGTTTGGTTTAGGTTTAGGGTTAGGTTAGGGTTAGGGTTAGGGTTTGGGTTAGGGTTAGGTTTTGATTAGGTTTTGGGTTAGGGTTAGGTTTAGGGTTAGGGTTTGGGTTAAGGTTAGGGTTAGGGTAAAGGTTAGGAATAGGTTTAGGGTTAGGGTTAGGGTTACGGTTAGGTTTAGGAATAGGGTTAGGGTTAGGGTTATTGTTAGGGTTTGGGTTAGAGTTTGTGTTAGGGTTAGGTTTAGGTTTTGGGTTCGGTTTAGAATTAGAGTTATGGTTAGGGTTTGAGTTAGGGTTAGGGTTAGGGTTAGGGTTAGGTTTAGGATTAGGTTTAGGTTTAGGTTTTGGGTTAGGGTTAGGGTTAGGTTAAATGTTAGGGTTTTGATTAGGGTTAGGGTTAGGATTAGAGTTAGGGTTAGGGTTTTGGTTTGGGTTAATGTTAGGGTTAGGATTTGGGTTAGTGTTAGGGTTAGGGTTAGTGTTAGGGTTAGGGTTTGGGTTAGGGTTAGGGTTAGGGTTAGGTTTAGGTTTTTGGTTATGTTTAGGGTTAGGGTTAGAATTTGGGTTAGGGTTCGGGTTAGGGTTAGGGATAGGTTTAGGTTTTTGGTTATGTTTAGGGTTTAGGGTTAGGGTTAGGAACAGGGTTAGGGTTAGGGTTACGGTTATGGTTAGTGTTAGGAATAGGGTTAGGGTTATTGTTAGGGTTTGGATTAGTGTTTGGGTTAGGGTTAGGGTTCGAGTTAGGGTTAGAGTTTGAGTTAGGGTTAGGGTTAGGGTTAGTGTGTGGGTTAGGGTTTGGGTTAAGGTTAGGTTTAGGGTTAGGGTTAGGAATAGTGTTAGGGTTAGGGTTTGGGTTAGGGTTAGGGTTAGGATTAGGGTTTGGGTTAGGGTTCGAGTTAGGGTTAGTTTTTGGGTTAGGGTTAGGATTAGGATTAGGGTTAGGGATAGGTTTAGGTTTATGTTTTGGGTAAGGGTTAGGGTTTGGGTTAGGGTTAGGGTTAGGGTTAGGGTTAGGGTTAGGGTTAGGGTTTGATTTAGGGTTAGTGTTTTTTTTCGGGTTAGGTTTAGGTTTACGATAAGGGTTAGTGTTAGGTTTAGGGTAAGGGTTTGGGTTAGGGTTAGGCTTAGTGTTTGAGTTAGGGTTAGGGTTAGGGTTTGTGTTAGCGTTAAGTTTAGGGTTTCGGTTAGGTATAGGGTTAGGGTTAGGGTTAGGGTTTGGTTTTGGGTTAGGGTTAGGGTTACGGTGTGGGTTTGGGTTAGGGATAGTGTTAAGGTTTGGGTTTGGGTGACGGTTTTAGGAATAGGGTTAGGGTTAGGGTTATTTTTAATGTTTGGGTTAGGGTTTGGGTTAGGGTTAGGGTTAGGCTTTGGGTTAGGGTTATGGTTAGGGTTAGAGTTTAGGGCTAGTGTTAGGTTGAGGGTTTGGGTTAGGGTTGAGGTTAGGGTTAGAATTAGGTTTAGGGTGAGGTTTAGGGTTATGGTTTGGTTTAGGGTTAGGGTTAGGTTTAGGTTTAGGTTTTGGGTTAGGTTTAGGGTTAGTGTTATGGTTAGGAATAAGGTTAGGGTTTGGGTTAGGGTTAGGGTTACGGTGTGATTTTGGGTTAGTGATAGGGTTAGGGTTTGTGTTTGGGTTAGGGTTAGGTTTAGGTTTAGGTTTAGGTTTTGGGTATATATTAGTGTTAGGGTTATGGTTTGTGTTAGGGTTAGGGTTAGGAATAGGGTTAGGGTTAGGGTTATTGTTAGGGTTTGGGTTAGGGTTAGGGTTTGGGTTAGTGTTAGGTTTAGGTTTTGGGTTAGGGTTAGAGTTAGGATTAGGGTTTGGGTTATGGTTAGGGTTTGGGTTAGGATTAGGTTTAGGGTTAGGGTTAGGTTTAGGGTTCGGGTTTAGGGTTAGGATTACGTTTAGGGTATGGCTTAGGATTAGGGTTAGGGTGAGGGTTGGGTTAGGATTAGGGATAGGGTTAGGGTTAGTGTTAAGATTTGTTTTAGGGTTAGGGTTAGTGTTAGGTTTAGGTTTTGGGTTAGGTTCAGGGTTACGGGTAGGGTTTGGGTTCGGGTTAGGGTTAATGTTAGGGTTTCGTTTAGGGTATTCATTAGGTTTAGGGTTTTGGGTTAGGGTTAGGAATAAGGTTATGGTTAGGGTTAGGGTTAGGGTTAGGGTTAGTGTTATGAATAGGGTTAGATTAGGGTTATTGTTAGGGTTTAGGTTAGGTTTTGTGGTACGCTTTGGTTTAGGTTTTGGGTTAGGGTTAGATTTACGGTTAGAGTTTGATTTAGGGTTAGGGTTAGGGTTAGGGATAGGGTTTGTGTTAGGGTTTAGGGTTAGGGTTTGTGTTAGGGTTTGGGTTAAGTTTAGGTTTAGGGTTAGGGTTAGGGTTAGGGTTTGGGTTAGGGTTAGGTTTAGGGTTAGGGTTTGAGTTATGGTTAGGGTTTTTGGTTTGGTTTAGGGTTAGGGTTAGGGTTTTGGTTAGTGTTAGGGTTAGTGTTAGTGTTAGTGTTAGGGATTGGGTTAGGGTTAGGTTTAGGGTTTGAGTTAGGGTTAGGGTTAGGGTTAGGGTTACGTTTAGGATTTTGGTTAGGGTTAGGGTTAGGGTTAGGGTTAGGGTTACGGTTTGGGTTAGGGTTAGGGTTAGCGTTAGGGTTTGGGTTTGTGTTAGGGTTAGGGGTTGGGTTTGTGTTAGGGTTAGGGTTAGGTTTAGGATTAGGGTTAGGGTTATGGTTAGGGTTAGGGTTAGGATTAGGGTTAGGTTTAGGTTTTGGGTTAGGGTTAGGGTTAGGGTTAGGATTAGGGTTAGGTTTAGGATTAGACTTAGAGTTAGGGTTTGGGTTATGGTTAGGGTTAGGGTTTGGGTTAGGGTTTGGGTTAGGGTTAGGGTTAGGGTTAGTGTTAGAGGTTGGTTTTGTGTTAGGGTTACGGTTAGGGTTAGGATTAGGGTTAGGTTAGGGTTAGGATTAGGGTTAGGTTTATGATTAGAGTTAGAGTATGGGTTAGTGTTTTTGTTTGGGTTAGGGTTAGGGTTAGGGTTTGGGTTAGTTTTAGGGTTAGGGTTAGTGTTAGGGTTAGTTTATGGGTTAGGGTTAGGTTTAGGGTTAGGGTTAGGGTTAGGTTTAGGGTTAGGGTTTGGGTTAGGGTTAGGGTTAGTGTTAGTGGTTGGGTTTGTGTTAGCGTTAGGGTTAGGGTTAGGATTTGGGTTAGGGTTAGGGTTAGGGTTAGGATTAGGGTTAGGTTTCGGATTAGAGTTAGAGTTAGGGTTAGCGTTTTGGTTTGTGTTAGGTTTAGGGTTAGGATTTGGGTTAGTGTTAATGTTAGGGTTAGTGTTACGGTTAGGGTTTGGGTTAGGGTTAGGGTTAGGTTTAGGTTTAGGTTTTTGGTTAGGTTTAGGGTTAGGGTTAGGGTTTGGGTTCGGGTTACAGTTAGGGTTATGGTTAGGGTTTGAGTTAGGGTTAGGTTAGTTTTAGGGTTAGGGTTTGGGTTAGGGTTAGGTTTAGGGTTAGGGTTTGAGTTTGAGTTAGGTTAAGGCTTTGAATTAGGGTTAAGGTTAGGGTTAGTGTTATGGTTTGGGTTAGGGTTAGGGTTAGGGTTAGTTTTAGGGTTAGTTTTGGGTTAGGGTTATGTTTAGGATCAGGGTTAGGGTTAGGTTTTGTGTTAGGGTTTGGGTTAGGGTTAGGATTAGGATTTGGGTTAGGGTTAGGGTTTGGGTTAGGGTTAGGGTTAGGGTTAGGGTTAGGGTTTGGGTTAGGGTTAGGTTCAGGTTTAGGGTTAGAGTTAGGGTATGGTTTAGGGTTAGGGTTAGTGTTAGGTTTAGGTTTTGGGTTAGGTTTAGGGTTAGGGTTATGGTTTGTGTTCGGCTTAGAATTAGGATTAGGGTTAGGGTTAGGGTTAGGTTTAAGGTTTGGGTTAGGGCTAGGGGTAGGGTTAGGTTTTGAGTTTGAATTAGTTTTATGTTAACGTTAGGTTTAACGTTAGTGTTAGTGTTATGGTTTGATTAGGGTTAGGGTTAGAGTTAGCGAGAGGGTTAGGGTTTGGGTTAGGGTTAGGGTTTGGGTTAGGGTTAGGGTTTGGGGTAGGGTTATGGATAGGGTTAGCGTTACGATTAGGGTTAAGTTTAGGGTTTGGGTTTTTTGTTAGGTTTAGGGTTAAGTTTACGGTTAGGGTTAGGGTTATGGTTTGTGTTAACGTTTGTTGTTAGGGGTTAGGTATTAGGTTTAGGGTTATGGTTAGGTTTAGGATTTGGGTTAGGGTTAGGGTTAGGTTTAGGTTTACTTTTTGGATGTGGGTTAGGGTTAGGTTTAGGATTAGGGTTAGGGTTAGTGTTAGGGTTACGGTTTGGGTTAGGGTTAGGGTTAGGGTTAGGGTTAGTGTTAGGGTTACGGTTTGAGTTAGGGTTAGGGTTAGGTTTAGGGTTAGGGTTTGGTTTAGGGTTAGGGTTTGATTTAGGGTTAGGGTTAGGGTTAGGGTTAGGGTTTGGTTTAGGGTTAGTGTTATTTTTTGGGTTAGGTTTAGGGTTAGGATAAGGGTTAGGGTTAGGTTTAGGGTTAGGGTTTGGGTTAGGGTTAGGGTTAGTGTTTGAGTTAGGGTTAGGGTTAGGGTTAGGGTTAGGATTTGGGTTAGGGTTTGGGTTAGGGTTAGGGTTAGGGTTAGGGTTAGGTTAGGGTTAGGATTTGGGTTAGGGTTTGGGTTAGGGTTATGATTAGGGTTAATGTTAGGGTTTGAGTTAGGGTTAGGGTTACGGTTAGGTTTACGGTTTGGGTTAGGGTTAGGGTTAGGGTTATGGGTTGGGTTTGTGTTAGGGTTAGGGTTAGGGTTAGGATTAGGGTTAGGGTTACGGTTAGGGTTAGGGTTAGGATTATGGTTAGGTTTAGGTTTCGGGTTAGGGTTACGGTTAGGGTTAATAATAGGGTTTTCATTAGGGTTAGGGTTAGGGTTAGGATTAGGGTTAGGGTTTTGGTTTAGGTTAGGTTTAGGGTTAGGATTTGGGTTAGTTTTAGGGTTAGGGTTAGTTTTAGGGTTAGTTTTGGGTTAGGGTTATGTTTACGATTAGGGTTAGGGTTAGGTTTTGGGTTAGGGTTTGGGTTAGGTTTAGGGTTAGGGTTTGAGTTAGGGTTAGGGTTAAGGATAGGGTTTGGTTTAGGGTTAGAGTTAGGGGTTGGGTTTGTGTTAGGGTTAGGGTTAGGGTTAGGATAAGGGATAGGGTTAGGTTTAGGATTACGGTTAGGGATAGGATTAGAGTTAGGTTTAGGGTTTTGGTTTAGGTTAGGGTTAGGGTTAGGGTTTGGTTTAGTGTTAGGTTTAGGTTTTGGGTTAGGTTTAGGGTTAGGGGTAGGGTTTGTGTCCGGGTTCGAATTAGGATTAGGGTTAGGGTTAGTGTAAGGGTTAAGGTTTGGGTTAGGGCTAGGGTTATGTTTAGGTTTTGAGTTTGAATTAGTTTTATGTTTAACGTTAGGTTTAACGTTAGGTTTAGTGTTATGGTTTGATTAGGGTTAGGGTTAGAGTTAGCGATAGGGTTAGGGTTTGGGTTAGGGTTAGGGTTTGTGTTAGGGTTAGGGTTTGGGGTAGGGTTATGGATAGGGTTAGGGTTACGATTAGGGTTAAGTTTAGGGTTTGGGTTTTTTGTTAGGTTTAGGGTTAGGGTTAGGGTTAGGGTTAAGTTTAGGGTTAGGGTTAGGGTTATGGTTTGGGTTAACGTTTGTTGTTAGGGGTTAGGTATTAGGTTTAGGGTTATGGTTAGGGTTAGGGTTTTGGTTAGGGTTAGGGTTAGGTTTAGGTTTACTTTTTGGGTTAGGGTTAGGGTTAGGTTTAGGATTAGTGTTAGGGTTAGTGTTAGGGTTACGATTTGGGTTACGGTTAGGTTTTGGTTTAGGGTAGTGTTAGGGTTAGTTTTTGGGTTAGGGTAAGGGTTAGGATTAGGGTTAGGGTTAGGTTTAGGGTTAGGTTTTCGGTTAGGGCTAGGGTTTGGGTTAGGGTTAGGGTTAGGGTTAGGGTTAGGGTTTGGTTTAGGGTTAGTGTTATTTTTTGGGTTAGGTTTAGGGTTAGGATATGGGTTAGGGTTAGGTTTAGTGTTAGGGTTTGGGTTAGGGTTTTGGTTAGGGTTAGGATTAGGTTTAGGTTTACTTTTTGCGTTAAGGTTAGGGTTAGGTTTAGGATTAGGGTTAGGGTTAGTGTTAGGGTTACGGTTTGTTTTAGGGTTAGGGTTTGGGTTAGGGTTAGTGTTAGGGATAGTTTTTGGGTTAGGGTAAGGGTTAGGATTAGGGTTACGGTTAAGTTTAGGGTTAGGGTTTGGGTTAGGGTTAGGGTTTGGTTAGGGTTAGGGTTTGGGTTAGGGTTAGGGTTTGGTTTAGGGTTAGTGTTATGTTTTGGGTTAGGTTTATTGTTAGGATAAGGGTTAGGGTTAGGTTTAGGGTTAGGGTTTGGATTAGGTTTAGGGTTAGTGTTTGTGTTAGGGTTTCGGTTAGGGTTAGGGTTAGGGTTAGGGTTAGGGTTTGAGTTTAAGTTAGGTTTAGGCTTAGCATTAGGGTTAAGATTAGGGTAAGTGTTATGGTTTGGGTTAGGGTTAGGGTTAGGGTTAGGGTTAGGTTTAGGGTTAGG
>JAJHUQ010000039.1:8007500-8070000 GCA_035773235.1 Eospalax fontanierii | reverse complement strand
GGCTAGTGTTAGGTTGAGGGTTTGGATTAGGGTTGGGGTTAGGGTTAGAATTAGGGTTAGGGTGAGGTTTAGGGTTATGGTTTGGTTTATGGTTAGGGTTAGGGTTAGGTTTAGGTTTTGGTTTAGGTTTATGGTTAGTGTTATGGTTAGGAATAAGGTTAGGGTTTGGGTTAGGGTTAGGGTTACGGTGTGATTTTGGGTTAGTGATAGGGTTAGGGTTTGTGTTTGGGTTAGGGTTAGGTTTAGGTTTTGGGTTTATATTAGTGTTAGGGTTATGGTTTGTGTTAGGGTTAGGGTTAGGAATAGGGTTAGGGTTAGGGTTATTGTTAGGGTTTGGGTTAGGGTTAGGGTTTGGGTTAGTGTTAGGTTTAGGGTTAGGGTTAGGTTTAGGGTTTGGCTTAGGATTAGGGTTAGGGTGAGGGTTGGGTTAGGATTAGGGATAGGGTTAGGGTTAGTGTTAAGATTTGTTTTAGGGTTAGGGTTAGGGTTAGGTTTAGGTTTTGGGTTAGGTTTAGGGTTACGGGTAGGGTTTGGGTTCGGGTTAGGGTTAATGTTAGGGTTTCGTTTAGGGTTAGGTTTAGGTTTTGATTTGAGTTAGTGTTAGATTTAGGGTTAGAGTTAAGTTTAAGGTTTGAGTAAGGGTTAGGGGTAATGTCAGGATTAAGATTACAGTGAAGTTTAGAGTTTGGGTTTGGTTAGGTTTATGGTTAGGGTTAGGGTTTGGGTTAGGTTTAGGGTTTGGGTTACGGTTAGGGTTAGGGTTTAGGTTAAGGTTAGGGTTAGGGTTAGGGTTAGGAATAGGGTTAGGTTTTGGTTTAGGGTTAGGGTTACGGTGCGGGTTTGGGTTAGTTATAGGGTTAGGGTTTGGGTTTGGGTAAGGGTTAGGGTTAGGGTTAGGGTTTGGCTTAGGGTTTGGTTTAGGTTTAGGGTTAGGTTAGGGTTAGGGTTAGGGTTTGGGTTAGGGTTAGAGTTTGATTAGAGTTTGGGTTAGGGTTAGGTTTAGGGTTAGGGTTTGGGTTAAGGTTAGGGTTAGGGTAAAGGTTAGGAATAGGTTTAGGGTTAGGGTTAGGGTTACGGTTAGGTTTAGGAATAGGGTTAGGGTTAGGGTTATTGTTAGGGTTTGGGTTAGAGTTTGTGTTAGGATTAGGTTTAGGTTTTGGGTTCGGTTTAGAATTAGAGTTATGGTTAGGGTTTGAGTTAGGGTTAGGGTTAGGGTTAGGGTTAGGTTTAGGATTAGGTTTAGGTTTAGGTTTTGGGTTAGGGTTAGGGTTAGGTTAAATGTTAGGGTTTTGATTAGGGTTAGGGTTAGGATTAGAGTTAGGGTTAGGGTTTTGGTTTGGGTTAATGTTAGGGTTAGGATTTGGGTTAGTGTTAGGGTTAGGGTTAGTGTTAGGTTTAGGGTTTGGGTTAGGGTTAGGGTTAGGGTTAGGTTTAGGTTTTTGGTTATGTTTAGGGTTAGGGTTAGGATTTGGGTTAGGGTTCGGGTTAGGGTTAGGGATAGGTTTAGGTTTTTGGTTATGTTTAGGGTTTAGGGTTAGGGTTAGTAACAGGGTTAGGGTTAGGGTTACGGTTATGGTTAGTGTTAGGAATAGGGTTAGGGGTATTGTTAGGGTTTGGATTAGTGTTTGGGTTAGGGTTAGGGTTCGAGTTAGGGTTAGAGTTTGAGTTAGGGTTAGGGTTAGCGTTAGTGTGTGGGTTAGGGTTTGGGTTAAGGTTAGGTTTAGGGTTAGGGTTAGGAATAGTGTTAGGGTTAGGGTTTGGGTTAGGGTTAGGGTTAGGATTAGGGTTTGGGTTAGGGTTCGAGTTAGGGTTAGTTTTTGGGTTAGGGTTAGGGTTAGGATTAGGGTTAGGGATAGGTTTAGATTTAGGTTTTGGGTAAGGGTTAGGGTTTGGGTTAGGGTTAGGGTTATGGTTAGGTTTAGGGTTTGATTTAGGGTTAGTGTTATTTTTCGGGTTAGGTTTAGGTTTACGATAAGGGTTAGTGTTAGGTTTAGGGTTAGGGTTTGGGTTAGGGTTAGGCTTAGTGTTTGAGTTAGGGTTAGGGTTAGGGTTAGGGTTAGGGTTAGGGTTAGGTTTATTATTTGGGTTAGGGTTTGGGTTAGGGTTAGGGAAAGGGTTAGGGTTAGGTTTAGTGTTAATGATAGGGTTTTGATTAGGTTTAGGGTTAGGATTAGAGTTAGGGTTAGGGTTTTGGTTAAGGTTAGGGTTAGGGTTAGGTTTTGGGTTAGTTTTAGGTTTAGGGTTAGTGTTAGGGTTAGTTTTTGGGTTAGGGTTAGGTTTAGGATTAGGTTTAGGGTTAGGTTTAGGGTTAGGGTTTGGGTTAGGGTTAGGATTAGGGTTAGGGTTAGGGATTGAGTTAGGGTTAGGGTTAGGGTTAGGGTTTGGGTTATGGTTAGGGTTAGGGGTTAGGTTTGTGTTAGGGTTAGGGTTAGGTTTAGGATAAGGGTTAGTGTTAGGGTTAGGATTAGAGTTAGGGATAAGTTTAGAGATAGGGTTAGGGTTTTGGTTTGGGTTAGGGTTAGGGTTAGGATTTGGGTTAGTTTTAGGGTTAGGGTTAGTGTTAGGGTTAGGGTTTGGGTTAGGGTTAGGGTTAGGGTTAGGTTTAGGTTTTTGGTTAGGTTTAGGGTTAGGGTTAGGGTTTGGGTTCGGGTTAGATTTAGTGTTATGGTTAGGGTTTGAGTTAGGGTTAGGTTAGTGTTAGTGTTAGGGTTTGGTTTAGGGTTAGGTTTAGCATTAGGGTTTGAGTTTGAGTTATGTTTAGGCTTAGCATTAGGGTTAAGTTTAGGGTTAGTGTTATGGTTTGGGTTAGGGTTAGGGTTAGGGTTAGGGTTTGGGTTAGGGTTAGGGTTAGTGTTAGGGTTTGGGTTAGGGTTAGAGTTAGCGTGAGGGTTATGTTTAGGGTATTCGTTAGGGTTAGGGTTTTGGGTTAGGGTTAGGAATAAGGTTAGGGTTAGGGTTAGTGTTAGGGTTAGGGTTAGTGTTAGGAATAGGGTTAGGTTAGGGTTATTGTTAGGGTTTAGTTTAGGGTTTGTGTTACGGTTAGTTTTAGGTTTTGGGTTAGGGTTACAGTTAGGGTTAGAGTTTGATTTAGGGTTAGGGTTAGGGTTAGGGATAGGGTTTGTGTTAGGGTTAGGGTTTGTGTTAGGGTTTGGGTTAAGTTTAGGTTTAGGGTTAGGGTTAGGGTTAGGGTTTGGGCTGGGTTAGGGTTAGGATTAGGGTTTGGGTTAGGGTTCGGGTAAGGGTTAGTTCTTGGCTTAGGGTTAGGGTTAGGATTAGGGTTAGGGTTAGGTTTAGGCTTAGGGTTCGGGTAAGGATTAGGGTTTGGGTTAGGGTTAGGGTTAGTGTTAGGGTTAAGGTTTGGTTTAGGGTTAGTGTTATTTTTTGCGTTAGATTTAGGGTTAGGATAAATGTTAGGGTTAGGTTTAGGGTTAGGGTTTGGGTTAGGGTTAGGGTTAGGGTTTGAGTTATGGTTAGGGTTTTTGGTTTGGTTTAGGGTTAGGGTTAGGGTTTTGGTTAGTGTTAGGGTTAGTGTTAGTGTTAGTGTTAGGGATTGGGTTAGGGTTAGGTTTAGGGTTTGAGTTAGGGTTAGGGTTAGGGTTATGGTTACGTTTAGGATTTTGGTTAGGGTTAGGGTTAGGGTTAGGGTTAGGGTTACGGTTTGGGTTAGGGTTAGGGTTAGCGTTAGGGGTTGGGTTTGTGTTAGGGTTAGGGGTTGGGTTTGTGTTAGGGTTATGGTTAGGTTTAGGATTAGGGTTAGGGTTATGGTTAGGGTTAGGGTTAGGATTAGGATTAGGTTTAGGTTTTGGGTTAGGGTTAGGGTTAGGGTTAGGGTTAGGATTAGGGTTAGGTTTAGGATTAGACTTAGAGTTAGGGTTAGGGTTAGGGTTAGGGTTAGGTTTTGGGTTAGGGTTTGGGTTAGGGTTAGGGTTAGTGTTAGAGGTTGGTTTTGTGTTAGGGTTACGGTTAGGGTTAGGATTAGGGTTAGGATTAGGGTTAGGATTAGGGTTAGGGTTAGGTTTATGATTAGAGTTAGAGTCTGGTTTAGGGTTTTTGTTTGGGTTAGGGTTAGGGTTAGGGTTTGGGTTAGTTTTAGGGTTAGGGTTAGTGTTAGGGTTAGTTTATGGGTAAGGGTTAGGTTTAGGGTTAGGGTTAGGGTTAGGTTTAGGGTTAGGGTTTGGGTTAGGGTTAGGGTTAGGGTTAGGGTTTGAGTTAGGGTTAGGGTTAGGGTTAGGGTTAGGGTTTGGGTTAGGGTTAGGGTTAGTGTTAGTGGTTGTGTTTGTGTTAGCGTTACGGTTAGGGTTACGATTTGGGTTAGGGTTAGGGTTAGGGTTAGGATTAGGGTTAGGGTTAGGGTTAGGGTTAGGGTTAGGGTTAGGGTTAGGGTTAGGATAAGGGTTAGGATTAGAGTTAGGGTTAGGGTTAGGGTTAGGGTTAGGGTTAGGGTTAGGGTTAGGGTTAGGATTATGGTTAGGTTTAGGTTTTGGGTTAGGGTTACGGTTAGGGTTAATGATAGGGTTTTCATTAGGGTTAGGGTTATGGTTAGGATTAGGGTTAGGGTTTTGGTTTAGGTTAGGTTTAGGGTTAGGGTTTTGGTTAGTTTTAGGGTTAGGGTTAGTTTTAGTGTTAGTTTTGGGTTAGGGTTTTGTTTAAGCTTAGGGTTAGGGTTAGGTTTTGGGTTAGGGTTTGGGTTAGGGTTAGGGTTAGGGTTTGAGTTAGGGTTAGGGTTAAGGATAGGGTTTGGTTTAGGGTTAGAGTTAGGGGTTGGGTTTGTGTTAGGGTTAGGGTTATTGTTAGGATTCCGTTTAGGGTTTGAGTTAGGGTTAGGGTTAGGGTAAGTGTTAGGGTTAGGGTTACGTTTAGGATTTTGGTTAGGGTTAGGGTTAGGGTTAGGGTTAGGGTTACGGTTTGGGTTAGGGTTAGGGTTAGAGTTGGGGGTTGGGTTTGTGTTAGGGTTAGGGGTTGGGTTTGTGTTAGGGTTAGGTTTAGGATTAGGGTTAGGGTTATGGTTAGGGTTAGGGTTAGGATTAGGGTTAGGTTTAGGTTTTGGGTTAGGGTTAGGGTTAGGGTTAGGATTAGGGTTAGGTTTAGGATTAGACTTAGAGTTAGGGTTAGGGTTATGGTTAGGGTTAGGGTTTGGGTTAGGGTTTGGGTTAGGGTTAGGGTTAGTGTTAGATGTTGGTTTTGTGTTAGGGTTACGGTTAGGGTTAGGATTAGGGTTAGGTTAGGGTTAGGATTAGGGTTAGGTTTATGATTAGAGTTAGAGTCTGGGTTAGGGTTTTTGTTTGGGTTAGGGTTAGGATTAGGGTTTGGGTTAGTTTTAGGGTTAGGGTTAGTGTTACGGTTAGTTTATGGGTTAGGGTTAGGTTTAGGGTTAGGGTTAGGGTTAGGTTTAGGGTTAGGGATTGGGTTAGGGGTAGGGGTAGTGTTAGTGGTTGGGTTTGTGTTAGGGATAGGGGTAGGGGTAGGATTAGGGTTAGCTTTCGGATTAGAGTTAGAGTTAGGGTTAGGGTTTTGGTTTGTGTTAGGTTTAGGGTTAGGATTTGGGTTAGTGTTAATGTTAGGGTTAGTGTTACGGTTAGGGTTTGGGTTAGGGTTAGGGTTAGGTTTAGGTTTAGGTTTTTGGTTAGGTTTAGGGTTAGGGTTAGGGTTTGGGTTCGGGTTACAGTTAGGTTTATGGTTAGGGTTTGAGTTAGGGTTAGGTTAGTGTTAGGGTTAGGGTTTGGGTTAGGGTTAGGTTTAGGGTTAGGGTTTGAGTTTGAGTTAGGTTAAGGCTTAGAATTAGGGTTAGTGTTATGGTTTGGGTTAGGGTTAGGGTTAGGGTTAGTTTTAGGGTTAGTTTTGGGTTAGGGTTATGTTTAGGATCAGGGTTAGGGTTAGGTTTTGTGTTAAGTTTTGGGTTAGGGTTAGGATTAGGATTTGGGTTAGGGTTAGGGTTTGGGTTAGGGTTAGGGTTAGGGTTAGGGTTAGGGTTTGGGTTAGGGTTAGGTTCAGGTTTAGGGTTAGAGTTAGGGTATGGTTTAGGGTTAGGGTTAGTGTTAGGTTTAGGTTTTGGGTTAGGTTTAGGGTTAGGGTTATGGTTTGTGTTCGGCTTAGAATTAGGATTAGGGTTAGGGTTAGGGTTAGGTTTAAGGTTTGGGTTAGGGCTAGGGTTAGGGTTAGGTTTTGAGTTTGAATTAGGTTTATGTTAACGTTAGGTTTAACGTTAGGGTTAGTGTTATGGTTTGATTAGGGTTAGGGTTAGAGTTAGCGATAGGGTTAGGGTTTGGGTTAGGGTTAGGGTTTGGGTTAGGGCTAGGGTTTGGGGTAGGGTTATGGATAGGGTTAGCGTTACGATTAGGGTTAAGTTTAGGGTTTGGGCTTTTTGTTAGGTTTAGGGTTAAGTTTACGGTTAGGGTTAGGGTTATGGTTTGTGTTAACGTTTGTTGTTAGGGGTTAGGTATTAGGTTTAGGGTTATGGTTAGGGTTAGGATTTGGGTTAGGGTTAGGGTTAGGTTTAGGTTTACTTTTTGGATGTGGGTTAGGGTTAGGTTTAGGATTAGGGTTAGGGTTAGTGTTAGGGTTACGGTTTGGTTTAGGGTTAGGGTTAGGGTTAGGGTTAGTGTTAGGGTTACGGTTTGGGTTAGGGTTAGGGTTAGGTTTAGGGTTAGGGTTTGGTTTAGGGTTAGGGTTTTGGTTAGGGTTAGGGTTAGGTTTAGGTTTACTTTTTGGGTTAGGGTTAGGGTTAGGTTTAGGATTAGTGTTAGGGTTAGTGTTAGGGTTACGATTTGGGTTACGGTTAGGTTTTGGTTTAGGGTTAGTGTTAGGGTTAGTTTTTGGGTTAGGGTAAGGGTTAGGATTATGGTTAGGGTTAGGTTTAGGGTTAGGTTTTTGGTTAGGGTTAGGGTTTGGGTTAGGGTTAGGGTTAGGGTTAGGGTTAGGGTTTGGTTTAGGGTTAGTGTTATTTTTTGGGTTAGGTTTAGGGTTAGGATATGGGTTAGGGTTAGGTTTAGGGTTAGGGTTTGGGTTAGGGTTTTGGTTACGGTTAGGATTAGGTTTAGGTTTACTTTTTGCGTTAAGGTTAGGGTTAGGTTTAGGATTAGGGTTAGGGTTAGTGTTAGGGTTACTGTTTGTTTTAGGGTTAGGGTTTGGGTTAGGGTTAGTGTTAGGGATTGTTTTTGGGTTAGGGTAAGGGTTAGGATTAGGGTTACGGTTAAGTTTAGGGTTAGGGTTTGGGTTAGGGTTAGGGTTTGGTTAGGGTTAGGGTTTGGGTTAGGGTTAGGGTTTGGTTTAGGGTTAGTGTTATTTTTTGGGTTAGGTTTATTGTTAGGATAAGGGTTAGGGTTAGGTTTACGGTTAGAGTTTGGGTTAGGGTTAGGGTTAGTGTTTGGGTTAGGGTTTGGGTTAGGGTTAGGGTTAGGGTTAGGGTTAGGGTTTGAGTTTAAGTTAGGTTTAGGCTTAGCATTAGGGTTAAGATTAGGGTAAGTGTTATGGTTTGGGTTAGGGTTAGGGATAGGGTTAGGGTTAGGTTTAGGGTTAGGATTTGGGTTAGGGTTTGGGTTAGGGTTATGGTTTGGGTTAATGTTAGGGTGTGAGTTAGGGTGAGGGTTACGGTTAGGGTTACTGTTGGGGTTAGGGTTAGGGTTAGGGAGAGGGGGGGGGGTTGTTTTAGGTGTAGGGTTAGGGTTATGATTTTGGTTAGGGTTAGGGTTAGGGTTACGGTTAGGGTTAGGGTTAGGATTATGGTTAGGTTTAGGTTTTGGGTTAGGGTTAGGGTTAGGGTTAATGATAGGGTTTTCATTAGGGTTAGCGTTAGGGTTAGGATGAGGGTTAGGTTTAGGGTTAGGGTTAGGGTTAGGGTTAGGGTTAGGATTAGGTTTAGGGTTAGGGTTTGGGTTAGGGTTATGGATAGGGTTAGAGTTTAGGGTTAGTGTTAGGTTTAGGGTTTGGGTTAGGTTTAGGGTTAGGGTTTGGGTTAGGGTTACGGTAAGGGTTAGGGTTTGAGTTAGGTTTAGGTTTAGAGTGAGGGTTAGGGTTTGGGTTAGGGTTAGGGTTAGGGTTAGGGATTGGTTTTGGGTTAGGGTTAGTGTTAGCGTTAGGATTAGGGTTAGGGTTAGGGTTAGGGTTGTAGTTAGGGTTAGGGTTATGGTTAGGGTTTGGGTTAGGTTTAGGGTTAGGGTTATTGTTATGGTTATGGTTAGGGTTAGGGTTAGGATTAGGGTTACCATTAGGGTTAAGTTTAGGTTTTGGGTTTGGGTTAGGTTTAGTGTTGGGGTTAGGGTTAGGGTTAGGCATAGGGTTAGGGTTAGGGTTAGGGTTAGGGTCAGGGTTAGGGTTAGCGTTAGCGATAGGGTTAGGGTTTGGGTTTGGGATAGGGTTATGGTTAGGGTTTGGATTTGGGTTAGGGTTAGGGTTAGGGTTAGGGTTAAGGTTAGGGTTTGGGTTAGGCTTAGGTTTAGTTTTTGGGTTAGGGTTCGTGTTAGGATTAAGATTAGGGTTAGGTTTAGGGTTAGGGTTTGGGTTAGGGTTAAGGTAAGGGTTAGGGTTTGAGTTAGGGTTAGGTTTAGGGTGAGGGTTAGGGTTTGGGTTAGGGTTAGGGTTAGGGTTAGGGATTGGGTTTGGGTTAGGGTTAGTGTTAGCGTTAGGATTAGGGTTAGGGTTAGGGTTAGGATTAGGGTTACGATTAGGGTTAAGTTTAGGGTTTGGGTTTGGGTTAGGTTTAGGGTTTGGGTTCGGTCTAGGGTTAGGTTTAGGGTTAGGGTTAGGGTAAGGTTTGGGTTAGGGTTAGAGTTAGGATTAAGTTTTGGGTTAGAGTAAGGGTAGGGTTAGGGTTTGGGTTTAGGTTAGGGTTAGGTTTAGGCTTTGGGTTAATGTTTGCGGTTAGGGGTTAGGGGTTAGGTGTAGGGTTAGTGTTAGTGTTAGGGTTGGGGTTAGGGTTAGGGTTTGGGATAGGGATAAGGTATGGGTTTGGGTTAGAGTTAGGGTTAGGTATAGGGATTGGCTTTGGGTTAGGGTTAGGTTTAGGTTTAGGCTTAGGGTTTGGGTTTGGGTTTGGGCTAGGGTTAGGGTTAGGGTTAGGGTTTGGTTTTGGGTTTGTTTAAGGGTTAGGTTTAGGTTTAGGTTTAGGTTTAGGGTTTGGGTTTGGGTTAGGGTTAGGGTTAGGGTTTGGGTTTCAGTTAGGTTTAGAGTTAGGGTTAGGGTTAGGATTAGTGTTAGGGTTAGTGTTAGGGTTTGCGTTTGGGTTAAGGTTATTAATAGGGTTAGGGTTAGGGTTTCGATTGGGGTTAGGTTTGGGGTTTGGGTTTCGGTTAGGGTTAGGGTTGCGGTTAGTGTTAGGGTTAGGGTTAGGGTTTGGGTTAGGGTTAGAGTTAGGTTTAGGGTTTGGATTAGGGTTAGGGTTTGGGGTAGGGTTACCATTAGGGTTAAGTTTAGGGTTTGGGTTTTTTGTTAGGTATAGGGTTAGGGTTAGGGTTAGGGTTAAGTTTACGGATAGGGTTAGGGTTATGGTTTGGGTTAACGTTTGTTGTTAGAGGTTAGGTATTAGGTTTAGGGTTATGGTTAGGGTTAGGGTTTTGGTTAGGGTTAGGGTTAGGTTTAGGTTTATTTTTTGGGTTAGGGTTAGGGTTAGGTTTAGGATTAGTGTTAGGGTTAGTGTTAGGGTTACGATTTGGGTTACGGTTAGGTTTTGGTTTAGGGTTAGTGTTAGGGTTAGTTTTTGGGTTAGGGTAAGGGTTAGGATTAGGGTTAGGGTTAGGTTTAGGGTTAGGTTTTCGGTTAGGGTTAGGGTTTGGGTTAGGGTTAGGGTTAGGGTTAGGGTTAGGGTTAGGTTTTGGTTTAGGGTTAGTGTTATTTTTTGGGTTAGGTTTAGGGTTAGGATATGGGTTAGGGTTAGGTTTAGGGTTAGGGTTTGGGTTAGGGTTTTGGTTAGGGTTAGGATTAGGTTTAGGTTTACTTTTTGCGTTAAGGTTAGGGTTAGGTTTAGGATTAGGGTTAGGGTTAGTGTTAGGGTTACGGTTTGTTTTAGGGTTAGGGTTTGGGTTAGGGTTAGTGTTAGGGATAGTTTTTGGGTTAGGGTAAGTGTTAGGATTATGGTTACGGTTAAGTTTAGGGTTAGGGTTTGGGTTAGGGTTAGGGTTTGGTTAGGGTTAGGGTTTGGGTTAGGGTTAGGGTTTGGTTTAGGGTTAGTGTTATTTTTTGGGTTAGGTTTATTGTTAGGATAAGGGTTAGGGTTTGGTTTAGGGTTAGGGTTTGGGATAGGGTTAGGGTTAGTGTTTGGATTAGTGTTAGGGATAGGTTTAGGGTTAGGGTTAGGGTTAGGGTTTGAGTTTAAGTTAGGTTTAGGCTTAGCATTAGGGTTAAGATTAGGGTAAGTGTTATGGTTTGGGTTAGGGTTAGGGTTAGGGTTAGGGTTAGGTTTAGGGTTAGGATTTGGGTTAGGGTTTGGGTTAGGGTTATGGTTTAGGTTAATGTTAGGGTTTGAGTTAGTGTTAGGGTTACGGTTAGGGTTACGGTTTGGGTTAGGGTTAGGGTTAGGGTTAGGGGTTGGGTTTGTTTTAGGGTTAGGGTTAGGGTTATGATTAGGGTTAGTGTTAGGGTTAGGGTTACGGTTAGGGTTAGGCTTAAGATTATGGTTAGGTTTAGGTTTTGGGTTAGGGTTAGGGTTAGGGTTAATGATAGGGTTTTCATTAGGGTTAGGGTTAGGGTTAGGATGAGGGTTAGGTTTAGGGTTAGGGTTAGGGTTAGGGTTAGGGTTAGGATTAGGTTTAGGGTTAGGGTTTGGGTTAGGGTTATGGATAGGGTTAGAGTTTAGGGTTAGTGTTAGGTTTAGGGTTTGGGTTAGGGTTAGAGTTAGGATTAGGGTTTGGGTTATGGTTAGGGTTTGGGTTAGGATTAGGTTTAGGGTTAGGGTTAGGTTTAGGGTTCGGGTTTAGGGTTAGGATTACGTTTAGGGTTTGGCTTAGGATTAGGGTTAGGGTGAGGGTTGGGTTAGGATTAGGGATAGGGTTTGGGTTCGGGTTAAGATTTGTTTTAGGGTTAGGGTTAGTGTTAGGTTTAGGTTTTGGGTTAGGTTTAGGGTTACGGGTAGGGTTTGGGTTCGGGTTAGGGTTAATGTTAGGGTTTCGTTTAGGGTTAGGTTTAGGTTTTGATTTGAGTTAGTGTTAGGGTTAGTGTTAAGTTTAACGTTTGGGTAAGGGTTAGGGTTAATGTTAGGATTAAGATTAGGGTTAAGTTTAGGGTTTGGGTTTTGTTAGGTTTATGGTTAGGGATAGGGTTTGGGTTAGGTTTAGGGTTTAGGTTACGGTTAGGGTTAGGGTTTAGGTTAAGGTTAGGGTTAGGGTTAGGGTTAGGAATAGGGTTAGGTTTTGGTTTAGGGTTAGGGTTACGGTGCGGGTTTGGGTTAGTTATAGGGTTAGGGTTTGGGTTTGGGTAAGGGTTAGGGTTAGGGTTAGGGTTTGGCTTAGGGTTTGGTTTAGGTTTAGGGTTAGGTTAGGGTTAGGGTTAGGGTTTGGGTTAGGGTTAGGGTTTGATTAGGGTTTGGGTTAGGGTTAGGTTTAGGGTTAGGGTTTGGGTTAAGGTTAGGGTTAGGGTTAGGGTTAGGGTTAGGGTTAGGAATAGGGTTAGCGTTAGGGTTATTGTTAGGGTTTGGGTTAGAGTTTGTGCTAGGGTTAGGTTTAGGTTTTGGGTTCGGTTTAGAATTAGAGTTATGGTTAGGGTTTGAGTTAGGGTTAGGGTTAGGGTTAGGGTTAGGTTTAGGATTAGGTTTAGGTTTAGGTTTTGGGTTAGGGTTAGGGTTAGGTTAAATGTTAGGGTTTTGATTACGGTTAGGGTTAGGATTAGAGTTAGGGTTAGGGTTTTGGTTTGGGTTAATGTTAGGGTTAGGATTTGGGTTAGTGTTAGGGTTAGGGTTAGTGTTAGGTTTAGGGTTTGGGTTAGGGTTAGGGTTAGGGTTAAGTTTAGGTTTAGGTTTTTGGTTAGGTTTAGGGTTAGGGTTAGGGTTTGGGTTCGGGTTACAGTTAGGGTTATGGTTAGGGTTTGAGTTAGGGTTAGGTTAGTGTTAGGGTTAGGGTTTGGGTTAGGGTTAGGTTTAGGGTTAGGGTTTGAGTTTGAGTTAGGTTAAGGCTTAGAATTAGGGTTAAGGTTAGGGTTAGTGTTATGGTTTGGGTTAGGGTTAGGGTTAGGGTTAGTTTTAGGGTTAGTTTTGGGTTAGGGTTATGTTTAGGATCAGGGTTAGGGTTAGGTTTTGTGTTAGGGTTTGGGTTAGGTTTAGGATTAGGATTTGGGTTAGGGTTAGGGTTTGGGTTAGGGTTAGGGTTAGGGTTAGGGTTAGGGTTTGGGTTAGGGTTAGGTTCAGGTTTAGGGTTAGAGTTAGGGTATGGTTTAGGTTTAGGGTTAGTGTTAGGTTTAGGTTTTGGGTTAGGTTTAGGGTTAGGGTTATGGTTTGTGTTCGGCTTAGAATTAGGATTAGGGTTAGGGTTAGGGTTAGGTTTAAGGTTTGCGTTAGGGCTAGGGTTAGGGTTAGGTTTTGAGTTTGAATTAGGTTTATGTTAACGTTAGGTTTAACGTTAGGGTTAGTGTTATGGTTTGATTAGGGTTAGGGTTAGAGTTAGCGATAGGGTTAGGGTTTGGGTTAGGGTTAGGGTTTGGGTTAGGGCTAGGGTTTGGGGTAGGGTTATGGATAGGGTTAGCGTTACGATTAGGGTTAAGTTTAGGGTTTGGGTTTTTTGTTAGGTTTAGGGTTAAGTTTACGGTTAGGGTTAGGGTTATGGTTTGTGTTAACGTTTGTTGTTAGGGGTTAGGTATTAGGTTTAGGGTTATGGTTAGGGTTAGGATTTGGGTTAGGGTTAGGGTTAGGTTTAGGTTTACTTTTTGGATGTGGGTTAGGGTTAGGTTTAGAATTAGGGTTAGGGTTAGTGTTAGGGTTACGGTTTGGGTTAGGGTTAGGGTTAGGGTTAGGGTTAGTGTTAGGGTTACGGTTTGGGTTAGGGTTAGGGTTAGGTTTAGGGTTAGGGTTTGGTTTAGGGTTAGGGTTTTGGTTAGGGTTAGGGTTAGGTTTAGGTTTACTTTTTGGGTTAGGGTTAGGGTTAGGTTTAGGATTAGTGTTAGGGTTAGTGTTAGGGTTACGATTTGGGTTACGGTTAGGTTTTGGTTTAGGGTTAGTGTTAGGGTTAGTTTTTGGGTTAGGGTAAGGGTTAGGATTATGGTTAGGGTTAGGTTTAGGGTTAGGTTTTCGGTTAGGGTTAGGGTTTGGGTTAGGGTTAGGGTTAGGGTTAGGGTTAGGGTTAGGGTTTGGTTTAGGGTTAGTGTTATTTTTTGGGTTAGGTTTAGGGTTAGGATATGGGTTAGGGTTAGGTTTAGGGTTAGGGTTTGGGTTAGGGTTTTGGTTACGGTTAGGATTAGGTTTAGGTTTACTTTTTGCGTTAAGGTTAGGGTTAGGTTTAGGATTAGGGTTAGGGTTAGTGTTAGGGTTACTGTTTGTTTTAGGGTTAGGGTTTGGGTTAGGGTTAGTGTTAGGGATAGTTTTTGGGTTAGGGTAAGGGTTAGGATTAGGGTTACGGTTAAGTTTAGGGTTAGGGTTTGGGTTAGGGTTAGGGTTTGGTTACGGTTAGCCTTTGGGTTAGGCTTAGTCTTTGGTTTAGGGTTAGTCTTATTTTTTGGGTTAGGTTTATTGTTAGGATAAGGGTTAGGGTTAGGTTTAGCGTTAGAGTTTGGGTTAGGGTTAGGGTTAGTGTTTGGGTTAGGGTTTGGGTTAGGGTTAGGGTTAGGGTTAGGGTTAGGGTTTGAGTTTAAGTTAGGTTTAGGCTTAGCATTAGGGTTAAGATTAGGGTAAGTGTTATGGTTTGGGTTAGGGTTAGGGATAGGGTTAGGGTTAGGTTTAGGGTTAGGATTTGGGTTAGGGTTTGGGTTAGGGTTATGGTTTGGGTTAATGTTAGGGTTTGAGTTAGGGTTAGGGTTACGGTTAGGGTTACGGTTTGGGTTAGGGTTAGGGGTTAGGGTTAGGGGTTGGGTTTGTTTTAGGGTTAGGGTTAGGGTTATGATTTTTGGTTAGGGTTAGGGGTTAGGTTTACGGTTAGGGTTAGGGTTAGGATTATGGTTAGGTTTAGGTTTTGGGTTAGGGTTAGGGTTAGGGTTAATGATAGGGTTTTCATTAGGGGTTAGCGTTAGGGGTTAGGATGAGGGTTAGGTTTAGCGGTTAGGGTTAGGGTTAGGGTTAGGGTTAGGATTAGGTTTAGGGTTAGGGTTTGGGTTAGGGTTATGGATAGGGTTAGAGTTTAGGGTTAGTGTTAGGTTTAGGGTTTGGGTTAGGTTTAGGGTTAGGGTTTGGGTTAGGGTTACGGTAAGGGTTAGGGTTTGAGTTAGGTTTAGGTTTAGGGTGAGGGTTAGGGTTTGGGTTAGGGTTAGGGTTAGGGTTAGGGATTGGTTTTGGTTTAGGGTTAGTGTTAGCGTTAGGATTAGGGTTAGGGTTAGGGTTAGGGTTGTAGTTAGGGTTAGGGTTATGGTTAGGGTTTGGGTTAGGTTTAGGGTTAGGGTTATTGTTATGGTTATGGTTAGGGTTAGGGTTAGGATTAGGGTTACCATTAGGATTAAGTTTAGGTTTTGGGTTTGGGTTAGGTTTAGTGTTGGGGTTAGGGTTAGGGTTAGGCATAGGGTTAGGGTTAGGGTTAGGGTTAGGGTCAGGGTTAGTGTTAGCGTTAGCGATAGGGTTAGGGTTTGGGTTTGGGATAGGGTTATGGTTAGGGTTTGGATTTGCGTTAGGGTTAGGGTTAGGGTTAGGGTTAAGGTTAGGGTTTGGGTTAGGCTTAGGTTTAGTTTTTGGGTTAGGGTTCGTGTTAGGATTAAGATTAGGGTTAGGTTTAGGGTTAGGGTTTGGGTTAGGGTTAAGGTAAGGGTTAGGGTTTGAGTTAGGGTTAGGTTTAGGGTGAGGGTTAGGGTTTGGGTTAGGGTTAGGGTTAGGGTTAGGGATTGGGTTTGGGTTAGGGTTAGTGTTAGCGTTAGGATTAGGGTTAGGGTTAGGGTTAGGATTAGGGTTACGATTAGGGTTAAGTTTAGGGTTTGGGTTTGGGTTAGGTTTAGGGTTTGGGTTCGGTCTAGGGTTAGGTTTAGGGTTAGGGTTAGGGTAAGGTTTGGGTTAGGGTTAGAGTTAGGATTAAGTTTTGGGTTAGAGTAAGGGTAGGGTTAGGGTTTGGGTTTAGGTTAGGGTTAGGTTTAGGCTTTGGGTTAATGTTTGCGGTTAGGGGTTAGGGGTTAGGTGTAGGGTTAGTGTTAGTGTTAGGGTTTGGGTTAGGGTTAGGGTTTGGGTTAGGGTTAAGGTAAGGGTTTGGGTTTGAGTTAGGGATAGGTTTAGGGTTTGGCTTTGGGTTAGGGTTAGGTTTAGGTTTAGGATTAGGGTTTGGGTTTGGGTTTGGGTTAGGGTTAGGGTTAGGGTTAGGGTTTGGTTTTGGGTTTGTTTAAGGGTTAGGTTTAGGTTTAGGTTTAGGTTTAGGGTTTGGGTTTGGGTTAGGGTTAGGGTTAGGGTTTGGGTTTCAGTTAGGTTTAGAGTTAGGGTTAGGGTTAGGATTAGTGTTAGGGTTAGCGTTAGGGTTTGCGTTTGGGTTAAGGTTATTAATAGGGTTAGGGTTAGGGTTACGATTAGGGTTAGGTTTAGGGTTTGGGTTTCGGTTAGGGTTAGGGTTACGGTTAGTGTTAGGGTTAGGGTTAGGGTTTGGGTTAGGGTTAGAGTTAGGTTTAGGGTTTGGATTAGGGTTAGGGTTTGGGTTAGGGTTACCATTAGGGTTAAGTTTAGGGTTTGGGTTTTTTGTTAGGTTTAGGGTTAGGGTTAGGGTTAGGGTTAAGTTTACGGTTAGGGTTAGGGTTATGGTTTGGGTTAACGTTTGTTGTTAGAGGTTAGGTATTAGGTTTAGGGTTATGGTTAGGGTTAGGGTTTTGGTTAGGGTTAGGGTTAGGTTTAGGTTTATTTTTTGGGTTAGGGTTAGGGTTAGGTTTAGGATTAGTGTTAGGGTTAGTGTAAGGGTTACGATTTGGGTTACGGTTAGGTTTTGGTTTAGGGTTAGTGTTAGGGTTAGTTTTTGGGTTAGGGTAAGGGTTAGGATTAGGGTTAGGGTTAGGTTTAGGGTTAGGTTTTCGGTTAGGGTTAGGGTTTGGGTTAGGGTTAGGGTTAGGGTTAGGGTTAGGGTTAGGTTTTGGTTTAGGGTTAGTGTTATTTTTTGGGTTAGGTTTAGGGTTAGGATATGGGTTAGGGTTAGGTTTAGGGTTAGGGTTTGGGTTAGGGTTTTGGTTAGGGTTAGGATTAGGTTTAGGTTTACTTTTTGCGTTAAGGTTAGGGTTAGGTTTAGGATTAGGGTTAGGGTTAGTGTTAGGGTTACGGTTTGTTTTAGGGTTAGGGTTTGGGTTAGGGTTAGTGTTAGGGATAGTTTTTGGGGTTAGGGTAAGTGTTAGGATTATGGTTACGGTTAAGTTTAGGGTTAGGGTTTGGGTTAGGGTTAGGGTTTGGTTAGGGTTAGGGTTTGGGTTAGGGTTAGGGTTTGGTTTAGGGTTAGTGTTATTTTTTGGGTTAGGTTTATTGTTAGGATAAGGGTTAGGGTTAGGTTTAGGGTTAGGGTTTGGGTTAGGGTTAGGGTTAGTGTTTGGGTTAGGGTTTGGGTTAGGGTTAGGGTTAGGGTTAGGGTTAGGGTTTGAGTTTAAGTTAGGTTTAGGCTTAGCATTAGGGTTAAGATTAGGGTAAGTGTTATGGTTTGGGTTAGGGTTAGGGTTAGGGTTAGGGTTAGGTTTAGGGTTAGGATTTGGGTTAGGGTTTGGGTTAGGGTTATGGTTTAGGTTAATGTTAGGGTTTGAGTTAGTGTTAGGGTTACGGTTAGGGTTACGGTTTGGGTTAGGGTTAGGGTTAGGGTTAGGGGTTGGGTTTGTTTTAGGGTTAGGGTTAGGGTTATGATTAGGGTTAGTGTTAGGGTTAGGGTTACGGTTAGGGTTAGGCTTAGGATTATGGTTAGGTTTAGGTTTTGGGTTAGGGTTAGGGTTAGGGTTAATGATAGGGTTTTCATTAGGGTTAGGGTTAGGGTTAGGATGAGGGTTAGGTTTAGGGTTAGGGTTAGGGTTAGGGTTAGGGTTAGGATTAGGTTTAGGGTTAGGGTTTGGGTTAGGGTTATGGATAGGGTTAGAGTTTAGGGTTAGTGTTAGGTTTAGGGTTTGGGTTAGGGTTAGAGTTAGGATTAGGGTTTGGGTTATGGTTAGGGTTTGGGTTAGGATTAGGTTTAGGGTTAGGGTTAGGTTTAGGGTTCAGGTTTAGGGTTAGGATTACGTTTAGGGTTTGGCTTAGGATTAGGGTTAGGGTGAGGGTTGGGTTAGGATTAGGGATAGGGTTAGGGTTAGTGTTAAGATTTGTTTTAGGGTTAGGGTTAGTGTTAGGTTTAGGTTTTGGGTTAGGTTTAGGGTTACGGGTAGGGTTTGGGTTCGGGTTAGGGTTAATGTTAGGGTTTCGTTTAGGGTTAGGTTTAGGTTTTGATTTGAGTTAGTGTTAGGGTTAGTGTTAAGTTTAACGTTTGGGTAAGGGTTAGGGTTAATGTTAGGATTAAGATTAGGGTTAAGTTTAGGGTTTGGGTTTTGTTAGGTTTATGGTTAGGGATAGGGTTTGGGTTAGGTTTAGGGTTTAGGTTACGGTTAGGGTTAGGGTTTAGGTTAAGGTTAGGGTTAGGGTTAGGGTTAGGAATAGGGTTAGGTTTTGGTTTAGGGTTAGGGTTACGGTGCGGGTTTGGGTTAGTTATAGGGTTAGGGTTTGGGTTTGGGTAAGGGTTAGGGTTAGGGTTAGGGTTTGGCTTAGGGTTTGGTTTAGGTTTAGGGTTAGGTTAGGGTTAGGGTTAGGGTTTGGGTTAGGGTTAGGGTTTGATTAGGGTTTGGGTTAGGGTTAGGTTTAGGGTTAGGGTTTGGGTTAAGGTTAGGGTTAGGGTTAGGGTTAGGGTTAGGGTTAGGAATAGGGTTAGCGTTAGGGTTATTGTTAGGGTTTGGGTTAGAGTTTGTGTTAGGGTTAGGTTTAGGTTTTGGGTTCGGTTTAGAATTAGAGTTATGGTTAGGGTTTGAGTTAGGGTTAGGGTTAGGGTTAGGGTTAGGAATAGGGTTAGCGTTAGGGTTATTGTTAGGGTTTGGGTTAGAGTTTGTGTTAGGGTTAGGTTTAGGTTTTGGGTTCGGTTTAGAATTAGAGTTATGGTTAGGGTTTGAGTTAGGGTTAGGGTTAGGGTTAGGGTTAGGATTTAGGATTAGGTTTAGGTTTGGGTTTTGGGTTAGGGTTAGGGTTAGGTTAAATGTTAGGGTTTTGATTAGGGTTAGGGTTAGGATTAGAGTTAGGGTTAGGGTTTTGGTTTGGGTTAATGTTAGGGTTAGGATTTGGGTTAGGGTTAGGGTTAGGGTTAGGGTTTGAGTTAGGGTTAGGGTTAGGGTCAGGGTTAGGGTTTGGGTTAGGGTTAGGGTTAGTGTTAGTGGTTGGGTTTGTGTTAGCGTTACGGTTAGGGTTAGGATTTGGGTTAGGGTTAGGGTTAGGGTTAGGGTTAGGATTAGGGTTAGGTTTAGGATTAGAGTTAGAGTTAGGGTTAGGGTTTTGGTTTGTGTTAGGTTTAGGGTTAGGATTTGGGTTAGTGTTAATGTTAGGGTTAGTGTTACGGTTAGGGTTTGGGTTAGGGTTAGGGTTAAGTTTAGGTTTAGGTTTTTGGTTAGGTTTAGGGTTAGTGTTAGGGTTTGGGTTCGGGTTACAGTTAGGGTTATGGTTAGGGTTTGAGTTAGGGTTAGGTTAGTGTTAGGGTTAGGGTTTGGGTTAGGATTAGGTTTAGGGTTCGGGTTTGAGTTTGAGTTAGGTTAAGGCTTAGAATTAGGGTTAAGGTTAGGGTTAGTGTTATGGTTTGGGTTAGGGTTAGGGTTAGGGTTAGTTTTAGGGTTAGTTTTGGGTTAGGGTTATGTTTAGGATCAGGGTTAGGGTTAGGTTTTGTGTTAGGGTTTGGGTTAGGTTTAGGATTAGGATTTGGGTTAGGGTTAGGGTTTGGGTTAGGGTTAGGGTTAGGGTTAGGGTTAGGGTTTGGGTTAGGGTTAGGTTCAGGTTTAGGGTTAGAGTTAGGGTATGGTTTAGGTTTAGGGTTAGTGTTAGGTTTAGGTTTTGGGTTAGGTTTAGGGTTAGGGTTATGGTTTGTGTTCGGCTTAGAATTAGGATTAGGGTTAGGGTTAGGGTTAGGTTTAAGGTTTGGGTTAGGGCTAGGGTTAGGGTTAGGTTTTGAGTTTGAATTAGGTTTATGTTAACGTTAGGTTTAACGTTAGGGTTAGTGTTATGGTTTGATTATGGTTAGGGTTAGAGTTAGCGATAGGGTTAGGGTTTGGGTTAGGGTTAGGGTTTGGGTTAGGGTTAGGGTTTGGGGTAGGGTTATGGATAGGGTTTGCGTTACGATTAGGGTTAAGTTTAGGGTTTGGGTTTTTTGTTAGGTTTTGGGTTAAGTTTACGGTTAGGGTTAGGGTTATGGTTTGTGTTAACGTTTGTTGTTAGGGGTTAGGTATTAGGTTTAGGGTTATGGTTAGGGTTAGGATTTGGGTTAGGGTTAGGGTTAGGTTTAGGTTTACTTTTTGGATGTGGGTTAGGGTTAGGTTTAGGATTAGGGTTAGGGTTAGTGTTAGGGTTACGGTTTGGGTTAGGGTTAGGGTTAGGGTTAGGGTTAGTGTTAGGGTTACGGTTTGGGTTAGGGTTAGGGTTAGGTTTAGGGTTAGGGTTTGGTTTAGGGTTAGGGTTTGATTTAGGGTTAGGGTTAGGGTTAGGGTAAGGGTTTGGTTTAGGGTTAGTGTTATTTTTTGGGTTAGGTTTAGGGTTAGGATAAGGGTTAGGGTTAGGTTTAGGGTTAGGGTTTGGGTTAGGGTTAGGGTTAGTGTTTGAGTTAGGGTTAGGGTTAGGGTTAGGATTAGGGTTAGGGTTAGGATTTGGGTTAGGGTTTGGGTTAGGGTTAGGGTTAGGGTTAGGTTTAGGGTTAGGATTTGGGTTAGGGTTTGGGTTCGGGTTATGGTTAGGGTTAATGTTAGGGTTTGAGTTAGGGTTAGGGTTACGGTTAGGTTTACGGTTTGGGTTAGGGTTAGGGTTAGGGTTATGGGTTGGGTTTGTGTTAGGGTTAGGGTTAGGGTTAGGATTAGGGTTAGGGTTAGGGTTACGGTTAGGGTTACGGTTAGGGTTAGGGTTAGGATTATGGTTAGGTTTAGGTTTTGGGTTAGGGTTACGGTTAGGGTTAATGATAGGGTTTTCATTAGGGTTAAGGGTTAGGGTTAGGATTAGGGTTAGGGTTTTGGTTTAGGTTAGGTTTAGGGTTAGGGTTTGGGTTAGTTTTAGGGTTAGGGTTAGTTTTAGGGTTAGTTTTGGGTTAGGGTTATGTTTACGATTAGGGTTAGGGTTAGGTTTTGGGTTAGGGTTTGGGTTAGGGTTAGGGTTAGGGTTTGAGTTAGGGTTAGGGTTAAGGATAGGGTTTGGTTTAGGGTTAGAGTTAGGGGTTGGGTTTGTGTTAGGGTTAGAGTTAGGGTTAGGATAAGGGATAGGGTTAGGTTTAGGATTACGTTTAGGGATAGGATTAGAGTTAGGTTTAGGGTTTTGGTTTAGGTTAGGGTTAGGGTTAGGGTTTGGGTTAGTGTTAGGTTTAGGTTTTTGGTTAGGTTTAGGGTTAGGGTTAGGGTTTGTGTTCGGGTTCGAATTAGGATTAGGGTTAGGGTTAGTGTCAGGGTTAAGGTTTGGGTTAGGGCTAGGGTTATGTTTAGGTTTTGAGTTTGAATTAGTTTTATGTTTAACGTTAGGTTTAACGTTAGGTTTAGTGTTATGGTTTGATTAGGGTTAGGGTTAGAGTTAGCGATAGGGTTAGGGTTTGGGTTAGGGTTAGGGTTTGGGTTAGGGTTAGGGTTTGGGGTAGGGTTATGGATAGGGTTAGGGTTACGATTAGGGTTAAGTTTAGGGTTTGGGTTTTTTGTTAGGTTTAGGGTTAGGGTTAGGGTTAGGGTTAAGTTTACAGTTAGGGTTAGGGTTATGGTTTGGGTTAGGGTTAGGGTTTGGGTTAGTGTTAGGTTTTGGGTTAGGGTTAGTGTTAGGGTTAGTTTTTGGGATAGTGTAAGGGTAAGGATTAGGGTTAGGGTTAGGTTTAGGGTTAGGTTTTCGGTTAGGGTTAGGGTTTGGGTTAGGGTTAGGGTTAGGGTTAGGGTTAGGGTTTGGTTTAGGGTTAGTGTTATTTTTTGGGTTAGGTTTAGGGTTAGGATATGGGTTAGGGTTAGGTTTAGGTTTAGGGTTAGGGTTTGGGTTAGGGTTTTGGTTAGGGTTAGGATTAGGTTTAGGTTTACTTTTTGCGTTAAGGTTAGGGTTAGGTTTAGGATTAGGGTTAGGGTTAGTGTTAGGGTTACGGTTTGTTTTAGGGTTAGGGTTTGGGTTAGGGTTAGTGTTAGGGTTAGTTTTTGGGTTAGGGTAAGGGTTAGGATTAGGGTTACGGTTAAGTTTAGGGTTAGGGTTTGGGTTAGGGTTAGGGTTTGGTTAGGGTTAGGGTTTGGGTTAGGGTTAGGGTTTGGTTTACGGTTAGTGTTATTTTTTGGGTTAGGTTTATTGTTAGGATAAGGGTTAGGGTTAAGTTTAGGGTTAGGGTTTGGGTTAGGGTTAGGGTTAGTGTTTGGGTTAGGGTTTGGGTTAGGGTTAGGTTTAGGGTTAGGGTTAGGGTTAGGGTTAGGGTTAGGATTAGGGTTAGGTTTAGGATTAGACTTAGAGTTAGGGTTAGGGTTAGGGTTAGGGTTAGGTTTTGGGTTAGGGTTTGGGTTAGGGTTAGGGTTAGTGTTAGAGGTTGGTTTTGTGTTAGGGTTACGGTTAGGGTTAGGATTAGGGTTAGGATTAGGGTTAGGATTAGGGTTAGGGTTAGGTTTATGATTAGAGTTAGAGTCTGGTTTAGGGTTTTTGTTTGGGTTAGGGTTAGGGTTAGGGTTTGGGTTAGTTTTAGGGTTAGGGTTAGTGTTAGGGTTAGTTTATGGGTAAGGGTTAGGTTCAGGGTTAGGGTTAGGGTTAGGTTTAGGGTTAGGGTTTGGGTTAGGGTTAGGGTTAGGGTTAGGGTTTGAGTTAGGGTTAGGATTAGGATTAGGGTTAGGGTTTGGGTTAGGGTTAGGGTTAGTGTTAGTGGTTGTGTTTGTGTTAGCGTTACGGTTAGGGTTACGATTTGGGTTAGTGTTAGGGTTAGGGTTAGGATTAGGGTTAGGGTTAGGGTTAGGGTTAGGTTTAGTGTTTTGGTTAGGGTTAGGGTTAGGGTTAGGGTTAGGATTAGAGTTAGGGTTAGGGTTAGGGTTAGGGTTAGGGTTAGGGTTAGGGTTAGGATTATGGTTAGGTTTAGGTTTTGGGTTAGGGTTACGGTTAGGGTTAATGATAGGGTTTTCATTAGGGTTAGGGTTATGGTTAGGATTAGGGTTAGGGTTTTGGTTTAGGTTAGGTTTAGGGTTAGGGTTTTGGTTAGTTTTAGGGTTAGGGTTAGTTTTAGTGTTAGTTTTCGGTTAGGGTTTTGTTTACGATTAGGGTTAGGGTTAGGTTTTGGGTTAGGGTTTGGGTTAGGGTTAGGGTTAGGGTTTGAGTTAGGGTTAGGGTTAAGGATAGGGTTTGGTTTAGGGTTAGAGTTAGGGGTTGGGTTTGTGTTAGGGTTAGGGTTAGGGTTAGGGTTACGTTTAGGGTTTGAGTTAGGGTTAGGGTTAGGGTTAGTGTTAGGGTTAGGGTTACGTTTAGGATTTTGGTTAGGGTTAGGGTTAGGGTTAGGGTTAGGGTTACGGTTTGGGTTAGGGTTAGGGTTAGAGTTAGGGGTTGGGTTTGTGTTAGGGTTAGGGGTTGGGTTTGTGTTAGGGTTAGGTTTAGGATTAGGGTTAGGGTTATGGTTAGGGTTAGGGTTAGGATTAGGGTTAGGTTTAGGTTTTGGGTTAGGGTTAGGGTTAGGGTTAGGATTAGGGTTAGGTTTAGGATTAGACTTAGAGTTAGGGTTAGGGTTATGGTTAGGGTTAGGGTTTGGGTTAGGGTTTGGGTTAGGGTTAGGGTTAGTGTTAGATGTTGGTTTTGTGTTAGGGTTACGGTTAGGGTTAGGATTAGGGTTAGGTTAGGGTTAGGATTAGGGTTAGGTTTATGATTAGAGTTAGAGTCTGGGTTAGGGTTTTTGTTTGGGTTAGGGTTAGGATTAGGGTTTGGGTTAGTTTTAGGGTTAGGGTTAGTGTTAGGGTTAGTTTATGGGTTAGGGTTAGGTTTAGGGTTAGGGTTAGGGTTAGGTTTAGGGTTAGGGTTTGGGTTAGGGTTAGGGTTAGTGTTAGTGGTTGGGTTTGTGTTAGCGTTAGGGTTAGGGTTAGGATTAGGGTTAGCTTTCGCATTAGAGTTAGAGTTAGGGTTAGGGTTTTGGTTTGTGTTAGGTTTAGGGTTAGGATTTGGGTTAGTGTTAATGTTAGGGTTAGTGTTACGGTTAGGGTTTGGGTTAGGGTTAGGGTTAGGTTTAGGTTTAGGTTTTTGGTTAGGTTTAGGGTTAGGGTTAGGGTTTGGGTTCGGGTTACAGTTAGGTTTATGGTTAGGGTTTGAGTTAGGGTTAGGTTAGTGTTAGGGTTAGGGTTTGGGTTAGGGTTAGGTTTACGGTTAGGGTTTGAGTTTGAGTTAGGTTAAGGCTTAGAATTAGGGTTAGTGTTATGGTTTGGGTTAGGGTTAGGGTAAGGGTTAGTTTTAGGGTTAGTTTTGGGTTAGGGTTATGTTTAGGATCAGGGTTAGGGTTAGGTTTTGTGTTAGGGTTTGGGTTAGGGTTAGGATTAGGATTTGGGTTAGGGTTAGGGTTTGGGTTAGGGTTAGGGTTAGGGTTAGGGTTAGGGTTTGGGTTAGGGTTAGGTTCAGGTTTAGGGTTAGAGTTAGGGTATGGTTTAGGGTTAGGGTTAGTGTTAGGTTTAGGTTTTGGGTTAGGTTTAGGGTTAGGGTTATGGTTTGTGTTCGGCTTAGAATTAGGATTAGGGTTAGGGTTAGGGTTAGGTTTAAGGTTTGGGTTAGGGCTAGGGTTAGGGTTAGGTTTTGAGTTTGAATTCGGTTTATGTTAACGTTAGGTTTAACGTTAGGGTTAGTGTTATGGTTTGATTAGGGTTAGGGTTAGAGTTAGCGATAGGGTTAGGGTTTGGGTTAGGGTTAGGGTTTGGGTTAGGGCTAGGGTTTGGGGTAGGGTTATGGATAGGGTTAGCGTTACGATTAGGGTTAAGTTTAGGGTTTGGGTTTTTTGTTAGGTTTAGGGTTAAGTTTACGGTTAGGGTTAGGGTTATGGTTTGTGTTAACGTTTGTTGTTAGGGGTTAGGTATTAGGTTTAGGGTTATGGTTAGGGTTAGGATTTGGGTTAGGGTTAGGGTTAGGTTTAGGTTTACTTTTTGGATGTGGGTTAGGGTTAGGTTTAGGATTAGGGTTAGGGTTAGTGTTAGGGTTACGGTTTGGGTTAGGGTTAGGGTTAGGGTTAGGGTTAGTGTTAGGGTTACGGTTTGGGTTAGGGTTAGGGTTAGGTTTAGGGTTAGGGTTTGGTTTAGGGTTAGGGTTTTGGTTAGGGTTAGGGTTAGGTTTAGGTGTACTTTTTGGGTTAGGGTTAGGGTTAGGTTTAGGAGTACTGTGAGGGGGAGTGGTAGGGGTAGCATTTGGGGTACGGTTAGGGTGTGGGTGAGGGTTAGTGTTAGGGTTAGTTTTTGGGTTAGGGTAAGGGTTAGGATTATGGTTAGGGTTAGGTTTAGGGTTAGGTTTTTGGTTAGGGTTAGGGTTTGGGTTAGGGTTAGGGTTAGGGTTAGGGTTAGGGTTTGGTTTAGGGTTAGTGTTATTTTTTGGGTTAGGTTTAGGGTTAGGATATGGGTTAGGGTTAGGTTTAGGGTTAGGGTTTGGGTTAGGGTTTTGGTTACGGTTAGGATTAGGTTTAGGTTTACTTTTTGCGTTAAGGTTAGGGTTAGGTTTAGGATTAGGGTTAGGGTTAGTGTTAGGGTTACTGTTTGTTTTAGGGTTAGGGTTTGGGTTAGGGTTAGTGTTAGGGATAGTTTTTGGGTTAGGGTAGGGGTTAGGATTAGGGTTTCGGTTAAGTTTAGGTTTAGGGTTTGGGTTGGGGTTAGGGTTTGGTTAGGGTTAGGGTTTGGGTTAGGGTTAGGGTTTGGTTTAGGGTTAGTGTTATTTTTTGGGTTAGGTTTATTGTTAGGATAAGGGTTAGGGTTAGGTTTAGGGTTAGAGTTTGGGTTAGGGTTAGGGTTAGTGTTTGGGTTAGGGTTTGGGTTAGGGTTAGGGTTAGGGTTAGGGTTAGGGTTTGAGTTTAAGTTAGGTTTAGGCTTAGCATTAGGGTTAAGATTAGGGTAAGTGTTATGGTTTGGGTTAGGGTTAGGGATAGGGTTAGGGTTAGGTTTAGGGTTAGGATTTGGGTTAGGGTTTGGGTTAGGGTTATGGTTTGGGTTAATGTTAGGGTTTGAGTTAGGGTTAGGGTTACGGTTAGGGTAACGGTTTGGGTTAGGGTTAGGGTTAGGGTTAGGGGTTGGGTTTGTTTTAGGGTTAGGGTTAGGGTTATGATTTTGGTTAGGGTTAGGGTTAGGGTTACGGTTAGGGTTAGGGTTAGGATTATGGTTAGGTTTAGGTTTTGGGTTAGGGTTAGGGTTAGGGTTAATGATAGGGTTTTCATTAGGGTTAGCGTTAGGGTTAGGATGAGGGTTAGGTTTAGGGTTAGGGTTAGGGTTAGGGTTAGGGTTAGGATTAGGTTTAGGGTTAGGGTTTGGGTTAGGGTTATGGATAGGGTTAGAGTTTAGGGTTAGTGTTAGGTTTAGGGTTTGGGTTAGGTTTAGGGTTAGGGTTTGGGTTAGGGTTACGGTAAGGGTTAGGGTTTGAGTTAGGTTTAGGTTTAGGGTGAGGGTTAGGGTTTGGGTTAGGGTTAGGGTTAGGGTTAGGGATTGGTTTTGGGTTAGGGTTAGTGTTAGCGTTAGGATTAGGGTTAGGGTTAGGGTTAGGGTTGTAGTTAGGGTTAGGGTTATGGTTAGGGTTTGGGTTAGGTTTAGGGTTAGGGTTATTGTTATGGTTATGGTTAGGGTTAGGGTTAGGATTAGGGTTACCATTAGGGTTAAGTTTAGGTTTTGGGTTTGGGTTAGGTTTAGTGTTGGGGTTAGGGTTAGGGTTAGGCATAGGGTTAGGGTTAGGGTTAGGGTTAGGGTCAGGGTTAGGGTTAGCGTTAGCGATAGGGTTAGGGTTTGGGTTTGGGATAGGGTTATGGTTAGGGTTTGGATTTGGGTTAGGGTTAGGGTTAGGGTTAGGGTTAAGGTTAGGGTTTGGGTTAGGCTTAGGTTTAGTTTTTGGGTTAGGGTTCGTGTTAGGATTAAGATTAGGGTTAGGTTTAGGGTTAGGGTTTGGGTTAGGGTTAAGGTAAGGGTTAGGGTTTGAGTTAGGGTTAGGTTTAGGGTGAGGGTTAGGGTTTGGGTTAGGGTTAGGGTTAGGGTTAGGGATTGGGTTTGGGTTAGGGTTAGTGTTAGCGTTAGGATTAGGGTTAGGGTTAGGGTTAGGATTAGGGTTACGATTAGGGTTAAGTTTAGGGATTGGGTTTGGGTTAGGTTTAGGGTTTGGGTTCGGTCTAGGGTTAGGTTTAGGGTTAGGGTTAGGGTAAGGTTTGGGTTAGGGTTAGAGTTAGGATTAAGTTTTGGGTTAGAGTAAGGGTAGGGTTAGGGTTTGGGTTTAGGTTAGGGTTAGGTTTAGGCTTTGGGTTAATGTTTGCGGTTAGGGGTTAGGGGTTAGGTGTAGGGTTAGTGTTAGTGTTAGGGTTTGGGTTAGGGTTAGGGTTTGGGTTAGGGTTAAGGTAAGGGTTTGGGTTTGAGTTAGGGATAGGTTTAGGGTTTGGCTTTGGGTTAGGGTTAGGTTTAGGTTTAGGATTAGGGTTTGGGTTTGGGTTTGGGTTAGGGTTAGGGTTAGGGTTAGGGTTTGGTTTTGGGTTTGTTTAAGGGTTAGGTTTAGGTTTAGGTTTAGGTTTAGGGTTTGGGTTTGGGTTAGGGTTAGGGTTAGGGTTTGGGTTTCAGTTAGGTTTAGAGTTAGGGTTAGGGTTAGGATTAGTGTTAGGGTTAGTGTTAGGGTTTGCGTTTGGGTTAAGGTTATTAATAGGGTTAGGGTTAGGGTTACGATTAGGGTTAGGTTTAGGGTTTGGGTTTCGGTTAGGGTTAGGGTTACGGTTAGTGTTAGGGTTAGGGTTAGGGTTTGGGTTAGGGTTAGAGTTAGGTTTAGGGTTTGGATTAGGGTTAGGGTTTGGGTTAGGGTTACCATTAGGGTTAAGTTTAGGGTTTGGGTTTTTTGTTAGGTTTAGGGTTAGGGTTAGGGTTAGGGTTAAGTTTACGGTTAGGGTTAGGGTTATGGTTTGGGTTAACGTTTGTTGTTAGAGGTTAGGTATTAGGTTTAGGGTTATGGTTAGGGTTAGGGTTTTGGTTAGGGTTAGGGTTAGGTTTAGGTTTATTTTTTGGGTTAGGGTTAGGGTTAGGTTTAGGATTAGTGTTAGGGTTAGTGTTAGGGTTACGATTTGGGTTACGGTTAGGTTTTGGTTTAGGGTTAGTGTTAGGGTTAGTTTTTGGGTTAGGGTAAGGGTTAGGATTAGGGTTAGGGTTAGGTTTAGGGTTAGGTTTTCGGTTAGGGTTAGGGTTTGGGTTAGGGTTAGGGTTAGGGTTAGGGTTAGGGTTAGGTTTTGGTTTAGGGTTAGTGTTATTTTTTGGGTTAGGTTTAGGGTTAGGATATGGGTTAGGGTTAGGTTTAGGGTTAGGGTTTGGGTTAGGGTTTTGGTTAGGGTTAGGATTAGGTTTAGGTTTACTTTTTGCGTTAAGGTTAGGGTTAGGTTTAGGATTAGGGTTAGGGTTAGTGTTAGGGTTACGGTTTGTTTTAGGGTTAGGGTTTGGGTTAGGGTTAGTGTTAGGGATAGTTTTTGGGTTAGGGTAAGTGTTAGGATTATGGTTACGGTTAAGTTTAGGGTTAGGGTTTGGGTTAGGGTTAGGGTTTGGTTAGGGTTAGGGTTTGGGTTAGGGTTAGGGTTTGGTTTAGGGTTAGTGTTATTTTTTGGGTTAGGTTTATTGTTAGGATAAGGGTTAGGGTTAGGTTTAGGGTTAGGGTTTGGGTTAGGGTTAGGGTTAGTGTTTGGGTTAGGGTTTGGGTTAGGGTTAGGGTTAGGGTTAGGGTTAGGGTTTGAGTTTAAGTTAGGTTTAGGCTTAGCATTAGGGTTAAGATTAGGGTAAGTGTTATGGTTTGGGTTAGGGTTAGGGTTAGGGTTAGGGTTAGGTTTAGGGTTAGGATTTGGGTTAGGGTTTGGGTTAGGGTTATGGTTTAGGTTAATGTTAGGGTTTGAGTTAGGGTTAGGGTTACGGTTAGGGTTACGGTTTGGGTTAGGGTTAGGGTTAGGGTTAGGGGTTGGGTTTGTTTTAGGGTTAGGGTTAGGGTTATGATTAGGGTTAGTGTTAGGGTTAGGGTTACGGTTAGGGTTAGGCTTAGGATTATGGTTAGGTTTAGGTTTTGGGTTAGGGTTAGGGTTAGGGCTAATGATAGGGTTTTCATTAGGGTTAGGGTTAGGGTTAGGATGAGGGTTAGGTTTAGGGTTAGGGTTAGGGTTAGGGTTAGGGTTAGGATTAGGTTTAGGGTTAGGGTTTGGGTTAGGGTTATGGATAGGGTTAGAGTTTAGGGTTAGTGTTAGGTTTAGGGTTTGGGTTAGGGTTAGAGTTAGGATTAGGGTTTGGGTTATGGTTAGGGTTTGGGTTAGGATTAGGTTTAGGGTTAGGGTTAGGTTTAGGGTTCGGGTATAGGGTTAGGATTACGTTTAGGGTTTGGCTTAGGATTAGGGTTAGGGTGAGGGTTGGGTTAGGATTAGGGATAGGGTTTGGGTTCGGGTTAAGATTTGTTTTAGGGTTAGGGTTAGTGTTAGGTTTAGGTTTTGGGTTAGGTTTAGGGTTACGGGTAGGGTTTGGGTTCGGGTTAGGGTTAATGTTAGGGTTTCGTTTAGGGTTAGGTTTAGGTTTTGATTTGAGTTAGTGTTAGGGTTAGTGTTAAGTTTAACGTTTGGGTAAGGGTTAGGGTTAATGTTAGGATTAAGATTAGGGTTAAGTTTAGGGTTTGGGTTTTGTTAGGTTTATGGTTAGGGATAGGGTTTGGGTTAGGTTTAGGGTTTAGGTTACGGTTAGGGTTAGGGTTTAGGTTAAGGTTAGGGTTAGGGTTAGGGTTAGGAATAGGGTTAGGTTTTGGTTTAGGGTTAGGGTTACGGTGCGGGTTTGGGTTAGTTATAGGGTTAGGGTTTGGGTTTGGGTAAGGGTTAGGGTTAGGGTTAGGGTTTGGCTTAGGGTTTGGTTTAGGTTTAGGGTTAGGTTAGGGTTAGGGTTAGGGTTTGGGTTAGGGTTAGGGTTTGATTAGGGTTTGGGTTAGGGTTAGGTTTAGGGTTAGGGTTTGGGTTAAGGTTAGGGTTAGGGTTAGGGTTAGGGTTAGGGTTAGGAATAGGGTTAGCGTTAGGGTTATTGTTAGGGTTTGGGTTAGAGTTTGTGTTAGGGTTAGGTTTAGGTTTTGGGTTCGGTTTAGAATTAGAGTTATGGTTAGGGTTTGAGTTAGGGTTAGGGTTAGGGTTAGGGTTAGGTTTAGGATTAGGTTTAGGTTTAGGTTTTGGGTTAGGGTTAGGGTTAGGTTAAATGTTAGGGTTTTGATTAGGGTTAGGGTTAGGATTAGAGTTAGGGTTAGGGTTTTGGTTTGGGTTAATGTTAGGGTTAGGATTTGGGTTAGTGTTAGGGTTAGGGTTAGTGTTAGGTTTAGGGTTTGGGTTAGGGTTAGGGTTAGGGTTAAGTTTAGGTTTAGGTTTTTGGTTAGGTTTAGGGTTAGGGTTAGGGTTTGGGTTCGGGTTACAGTTAGGGTTATGGTTAGGGTTTGAGTTAGGGTTAGGTTAGTGTTAGGGTTAGGGTTTGGGTTAGGGTTAGGTTTAGGGTTAGGGTTTGAGTTTGAGTTAGGTTAAGGCTTAGAATTAGGGTTAAGGTTAGGGTTAGTGTTATGGTTTGGGTTAGGGTTAGGGTTAGGGTTAGTTTTAGGGTTAGTTTTGGGTTAGGGTTATGTTTAGGATCAGGGTTAGGGTTAGGTTTTGTGTTAGGGTTTGGGTTAGGGTTAGGGTTAGGGTTAGGGTTAGGGTTAGGGTTAGGGTTAGGGTTTGGGTTAGGGTTAGGTTCAGGTTTAGGGTTAGAGTTAGGGTATGGTTTAGGTTTAGGGTTAGTGTTAGGTTTAGGTTTTGGGTTAGGTTTAGGGTTAGGGTTATGGTTTGTGTTCGGCTTAGAATTAGGATTAGGGTTAGGGTTAGGGTTAGGTTTAAGGTTTGGGTTAGGGCTAGGGTTAGGGTTAGGTTTTGAGTTTGAATTAGGTTTATGTTAACGTTAGGTTTAACGTTAGGGTTAGTGTTATGGTTTGATTAGGGTTAGGGTTAGAGTTAGCGATAGGGTTAGGGTTTGGGTTAGGGTTAGGGTTTGGGTTAGGGCTAGGGTTTGGGGTAGGGTTATGGATAGGGTTAGCGTTACGATTAGGGTTAAGTTTAGGGTTTGGGTTTTTTGTTAGGTTTAGGGTTAAGTTTACGGTTAGGGTTAGGGTTATGGTTTGTGTTAACGTTTGTTGTTAGGGGTTAGGTATTAGGTTTAGGGTTATGGTTAGGGTTAGGATTTGGGTTAGGGTTAGGGTTAGGTTTAGGTTTACTTTTTGGATGTGGGTTAGGGTTAGGTTTAGAATTAGGGTTAGGGTTAGTGTTAGGGTTACGGTTTGGGTTAGGGTTAGGGTTAGGGTTAGGGTTAGTGTTAGGGTTACGGTTTGGGTTAGGGTTAGGGTTAGGTTTAGGGTTAGGGTTTGGTTTAGGGTTAGGGTTTTGGTTAGGGTTAGGGTTAGGTTTAGGTTTACTTTTTGGGTTAGGGTTAGGGTTAGGTTTAGGATTAGTGTTAGGGTTAGTGTTAGGGTTACGATTTGGGTTACGGTTAGGTTTTGGTTTAGGGTTAGTGTTAGGGTTAGTTTTTGGGTTAGGGTAAGGGTTAGGATTATGGTTAGGGTTAGGTTTAGGGTTAGGTTTTCGGTTAGGGTTAGGGTTTGGGTTAGGGTTAGGGTTAGGGTTAGGGTTAGGGTTTGGTTTAGGGTGAGTGTTATTTTTTGGGTTAGGTTTAGGGTTAGGATATGGGTTAGGGTTAGGTTTAGGGTTAGGGTTTGGGTTAGGGGTTTGGTTTCGGTTAGGATTAGGTTTAGGTTTACTTTTTGCGTTAAGGTTAGGGTTAGGTTTAGGATTAGGGTTAGGGTTAGTGTTAGGGTTACTGTTTGTTTTAGGGTTAGGGTTTGGGTTAGGGTTAGTGTTAGGGATAGTTTTTGGGTTAGGGTAAGGGTTAGGATTAGGGTTACGGTTAAGTTTAGGGTTAGGGTTTGGGTTAGGGTTAGGGTTTGGTTAGGGTTAGGGTTTGGGTTAGGGTTAGGGTTTGGTTTAGGGTTAGTGTTATTTTTTGGGTTAGGTTTATTGTTAGGATAAGGGTTAGGGTTAGGTTTAGGGTTAGAGTTTGGGTTAGGGTTAGGGTTAGTGTTTGGGTTAGGGTTTGGGTTAGGGTTAGGGTTAGGGTTAGGGTTAGGGTTTGAGTTTAAGTTAGGTTTAGGCTTAGCATTAGGGTTAAGATTAGGGTAAGTGTTATGGTTTGGGTTAGGGTTAGGGATAGGGTTAGGGTTAGGTTTAGGGTTAGGATTTGGGTTAGGGTTTGGGTTAGGGTTATGGTTTGGGTTAATGTTAGGGTTTGAGTTAGGGTTAGGGTTACGGTTAGGGTTACGGTTTGGGTTAGGGTTAGGGTTAGGGTTAGGGGTTGGGTTTGTTTTAGGGTTAGGGTTAGGGTTATGATTTTGGTTAGGGTTAGGGTTAGGGTTACGGTTAGGGTTAGGGTTAGGATTATGGTTAGGTTTAGGTTTTGGGTTAGGGTTAGGGTTAGGGTTAATGATAGGGTTTTCATTAGGGTTAGCGTTAGGGTTAGGATGAGGGTTAGGTTTAGGGTTAGGGTTAGGGTTAGGGTTAGGGTTAGGATTAGGTTTAGGGTTAGGGTTTGGGTTAGGGTTATGGATAGGGTTAGAGTTTAGGGTTAGTGTTAGGTTTAGGGTTTGGGTTAGGTTTAGGGTTAGGGTTTGGGTTAGGGTTACGGTAAGGGTTAGGGTTTGAGTTAGGTTTAGGTTTAGGGTGAGGGTTAGGGTTTGGGTTAGGGTTAGGGTTAAGGTTAGGGATTGGTTTTGGGTTAGGGTTAGTGTTAGCGTTAGGATTAGGGTTAGGGTTAGGGTTAGGGTTGTAGTTAGGGTTAGGGTTATGGTTAGGGTTTGGGTTAGGTTTAGGGTTAGGGTTATTGTTATGGTTATGGTTAGGGTTAGGGTTAGGATTAGGGTTACCATTAGGGTTAAGTTTAGGTTTTGGGTTTGGGTTAGGTTTAGTGTTGGGGTTAGGGTTAGGGTTAGGCATAGGGTTAGGGTTAGGGTTAGGGTTAGGGTCAGGGTTAGTGTTAGCGTTAGCGATAGGGTTAGGGTTTGGGTTTGGGATAGGGTTATGGTTAGGGTTTGGATTTGGGTTAGGGTTAGGGTTAGGGTTAGGGTTAAGGTTAGGGTTTGGGTTAGGCTTAGGTTTAGTTTTTGGGTTAGGGTTCGTGTTAGGATTAAGATTAGGGTTAGGTTTAGGGTTAGGGTTTGGGTTAGGGTTAAGGTAAGGGTTAGGGTTTGAGTTAGGGTTAGGTTTAGGGTGAGGGTTAGGGTTTGGGTTAGGGTTAGGGTTAGGGTTAGGGATTGGGTTTGGGTTAGGGTTAGTGTTAGCGTTAGGATTAGGGTTAGGGTTAGGGTTAGGATTAGGGTTACGATTAGGGTTAAGTTTAGGGTTTGGGTTTGGGTTAGGTTTAGGGTTTGGGTTCGGTCTAGGGTTAGGTTTAGGGTTAGGGTTAGGGTAAGGTTTGGGTTAGGGTTAGAGTTAGGATTAAGTTTTGGGTTAGAGTAAGGGTAGGGTTAGGGTTTGGGTTTAGGTTAGGGTTAGGTTTAGGCTTTGGGTTAATGTTTGCGGTTAGGGGTTAGGGGTTAGGTGTAGGGTTAGTGTTAGTGTTAGGGTTTGGGTTAGGGTTAGGGTTTGGGTTAGAGTTAAGGTAAGGGTTTGGGTTTGAGTTAGGGTTAGGTTTAGGGTTTGGCTTTGGGTTAGGGTTAGGTTTAGGTTTAGGATTAGGGTTTGGGTTTGGGTTTGGGTTAGGGTTAGGGTTAGGGTTAGGGTTTGGTTTTGGGTTTGTTTAAGGGTTAGGTTTAGGTTTAGGTTTAGGTTTAGGGTTTGGGTTTGGGTTAGGGTTAGGGTTAGGGTTTGGGTTTCAGTTAGGTTTAGAGTTAGGGTTAGGGTTAGGATTAGTGTTAGGGTTAGTGTTAGGGTTTGCGTTTGGGTTAAGGTTATTAATAGGGTTAGGGTTAGGGTTACGATTAGGGTTAGGTTTAGGGTTTGGGTTTCGGTTAGGGTTAGGGTTACGGTTAGTGTTAGGGTTAGGGTTAGGGTTTGGGTTAGGGTTAGAGTTAGGTTTAGGGTTTGGATTAGGGTTAGGGTTTGGGTTAGGGTTACCATTAGGGTTAAGTTTAGGGTTTGGGTTTTTTGTTAGGTTTAGGGTTAGGGTTAGGGTTAGGGTTAAGTTTACGGTTAGGGTTAGGGTTATGGTTTGGGTTAACGTTTGTTGTTAGAGGTTAGGTATTAGGTTTAGGGTTATGGTTAGGGTTAGGGTTTTGGTTAGGGTTAGGGTTAGGTTTAGGTTTATTTTTTGGGTTAGGGTTAGGGTTAGGTTTAGGATTAGTGTTAGGGTTAGTGTAAGGGTTACGATTTGGGTTACGGTTAGGTTTTGGTTTAGGGTTAGTGTTAGGGTTAGTTTTTGGGTTAGGGTAAGGGTTAGGATTAGGGTTAGGGTTAGGTTTAGGGTTAGGTTTTCGGTTAGGGTTAGGGTTTGGGTTAGGGTTAGGGTTAGGGTTAGGGTTAGGGTTAGGTTTTGGTTTAGGGTTAGTGTTATTTTTTGGGTTAGGTTTAGGGTTAGGATATGGGTTAGGGTTAGGTTTAGGGTTAGGGTTTGGGTTAGGGTTTTGGTTAGGGTTAGGATTAGGTTTAGGTTTACTTTTTGCGTTAAGGTTAGGGTTAGGTTTAGGATTAGGGTTAGGGTTAGTGTTAGGGTTACGGTTTGTTTTAGGGTTAGGGTTTGGGTTAGGGTTAGTGTTAGGGATAGTTTTTGGGTTAGGGTAAGTGTTAGGATTATGGTTACGGTTAAGTTTAGGGTTAGGGTTTGGGTTAGGGTTAGGGTTTGGTTAGGGTTAGGGTTTGGGTTAGGGTTAGGGTTTGGTTTAGGGTTAGTGTTATTTTTTGGGTTAGGTTTATTGTTAGGATAAGGGTTAGGGTTAGGTTTAGGGTTAGGGTTTGGGTTAGGGTTAGGGTTAGTGTTTGGGTTAGGGTTTGGGTTAGGGTTAGGGTTAGGGTTAGGGTTAGGGTTTGAGTTTAAGTTAGGTTTAGGCTTAGCATTAGGGTTAAGATTAGGGTAAGTGTTATGGTTTGGGTTAGGGTTAGGGTTAGGGTTAGGGTTAGGTTTAGGGTTAGGATTTGGGTTAGGGTTTGGGTTAGGGTTATGGTTTAGGTTAATGTTAGGGTTTGAGTTAGGGTTAGGGTTACGGTTAGGGTTACGGTTTGGGTTAGGGTTAGGGTTAGGGTTAGGGGTTGGGTTTGTTTTAGGGTTAGGGTTAGGGTTATGATTAGGGTTAGTGTTAGGGTTAGGGTTACGGTTAGGGTTAGGCTTAGGATTATGGTTAGGTTTAGGTTTTGGGTTAGGGTTAGGGTTAGGGTTAATGATAGGGTTTTCATTAGGGTTAGGGTTAGGGTTAGGATGAGGGTTAGGTTTAGGGTTAGGGTTAGGGTTAGGGTTAGGGTTAGGATTAGGTTTAGGGTTAGGGTTTGGGTTAGGGTTATGGATAGGGTTAGAGTTTAGGGTTAGTGTTAGGTTTAGGGTTTGGGTTAGGGTTAGAGTTAGGATTAGGGTTTGGGTTATGGTTAGGGTTTGGGTTAGGATTAGGTTTAGGGTTAGGGTTAGGTTTAGGGTTCAGGTTTAGGGTTAGGATTACGTTTAGGGTTTGGCTTAGGATTAGGGTTAGGGTGAGGGTTGGGTTAGGATTAGGGATAGGGTTAGGGTTAGTGTTAAGATTTGTTTTAGGGTTAGGGTTAGTGTTAGGTTTAGGTTTTGGGTTAGGTTTAGGGTTACGGGTAGGGTTTGGGTTCGGGTTAGGGTTAATGTTAGGGTTTCGTTTAGGGTTAGGTTTAGGTTTTGATTTGAGTTAGTGTTAGGGTTAGTGTTAAGTTTAACGTTTGGGTAAGGGTTAGGGTTAATGTTAGAATTAAGATTAGGGTTAAGTTTAGGGTTTGGGTTTTGTTAGGTTTATGGTTAGGGATAGGGTTTGGGTTAGGTTTAGGGTTTAGGTTACGGTTAGGGTTAGGGTTTAGGTTAAGGTTAGGGTTAGGGTTAGGGTTAGGAATAGGGTTAGGTTTTGGTTTAGGGTTAGGGTTACGGTGCGGGTTTGGGTTAGTTATAGGGTTAGGGTTTGGGTTTGGGTAAGGGTTAGGGTTAGGGTTAGGGTTTGGCTTAGGGTTTGGTTTAGGTTTAGGGTTAGGTTAGGGTTAGGGTTAGGGTTTGGGTTAGGGTTAGGGTTTGATTAGGGTTTGGGTTAGGGTTAGGTTTAGGGTTAGGGTTTGGGTTAAGGTTAGGGTTAGGGTTAGGGTTAGGGTTAGGGTTAGGAATAGGGTTAGCGTTAGGGTTATTGTTAGGGTTTGGGTTAGAGTTTGTGTTAGGGTTAGGTTTAGGTTTTGGGTTCGGTTTAGAATTAGAGTTATGGTTAGGGTTTGAGTTAGGGTTAGGGTTAGGGTTAGGGTTAGGTTTAGGATTAGGTTTAGGTTTAGGTTTTGGGTTAGGGTTAGGGTTAGGTTAAATGTTAGGGTTTTGATTAGGGTTAGGGTTAGGATTAGAGTTAGGGTTAGGGTTTTGGTTTGGGTTAATGTTAGGGTTAGGATTTGGGTTAGGGTTAGGGTTAGGGTTAGGGTTTGAGTTAGGGTTAGGGTTAGGGTTAGGGTTAGGGTTTGGGTTAGGGTTAGGGTTAGTGTTAGTGGTTGGGTTTGTGTTAGCGTTACGGTTAGGGTTAGGATTTGGGTTAGGGTTAGGGTTAGGGTTAGGGTTAGGATTAGGGTTAGGTTTAGGATTAGAGTTAGAGTTAGGGTTAGGGTTTTGGTTTGTGTTAGGTTTAGGGTTAGGATTTGGGTTAGTGTTAATGTTAGGGTTAGTGTTACGGTTAGGGTTTGGGTTAGGGTTAGGGTTAAGTTTAGGTTTAGGTTTTTGGTTAGGTTTAGGGTTAGGGTTAGGGTTTGGGTTCGGGTTACAGTTAGGGTTATGGTTAGGGTTTGAGTTAGGGTTAGGTTAGTGTTAGGGTTAGGGTTTGGGTTAGGGTTAGGTTTAGGGTTAGGGTTTGAGTTTGAGTTAGGTTAAGGCTTAGAATTAGGGTTAAGGTTAGGGTTAGTGTTATGGTTTGGGTTAGGGTTAGGGTTAGGGTTAGTTTTAGGGTTAGTTTTGGGTTAGGGTTATGTTTAGGATCAGGGTTAGGGTTAGGTTTTGTGTTAGGGTTTGGGTTAGGTTTAGGATTAGGATTTGGGTTAGGGTTAGGGTTTGGGTTAGGGTTAGGGTTAGGGTTAGGGTTAGGGTTTGGGTTAGGGTTAGGTTCAGGTTTAGGGTTAGAGTTAGGGTATGGTTTAGGTTTAGGGTTAGTGTTAGGTTTAGGTTTTGGGTTAGGTTTAGGGTTAGGGTTATGGTTTGTGTTCGGCTTAGAATTAGGATTAGGGTTAGGGTTAGGGTTAGGTTTAAGGTTTGGGTTAGGGCTAGGGTTAGGGTTAGGTTTTGAGTTTGAATTAGGTTTATGTTAACGTTAGGTTTTACGTTAGGGTTAGTGTTATGGTTTGATTATGGTTAGGGTTAGAGTTAGCGATAGGGTTAGGGTTCGGGCTAGGGTTAGGGTTTGGGTTAGGGTTAGGGTTTGGGGTAGGGTTATGGATAGGGTTTGCGTTACGATTAGGGTTAAGTTTAGGGTTTGGGTTTTTTGTTAGGTTTTGGGTTAAGTTTACGGTTAGGGTTAGGGTTATGGTTTGTGTTAACGTTTGTTGTTAGGGGTTAGGTATTAGGTTTAGGGTTATGGTTAGGGTTAGGATTTGGGTTAGGGTTAGGGTTAGGTTTAGGTTTACTTTTTGGATGTGGGTTAGGGTTAGGTTTAGGATTAGGGTTAGGGTTAGTGTTAGGGTTACGGTTTGGGTTAGGGTTAGGGTTAGGGTTAGGGTTAGTGTTAGGGTTACGGTTTGGGTTAGGGTTAGGGTTAGGTTTAGGGTTAGGGTTTGGTTTAGGGTTAGGGTTTGATTTAGGGTTAGGGTTAGGGTTAGGGTAAGGGTTTGGTTTAGGGTTAGTGTTATTTTTTGGGTTAGGTTTAGGGTTAGGATAAGGGTTAGGGTTAGGTTTAGGGTTAGGGTTTGGGTTAGGGTTAGGGTTAGTGTTTGAGTTAGGGTTAGGGTTAGGGTTAGGATTAGGGTTAGGGTTAGGATTTGGGTTAGGGTTTGGGTTAGGGTTAGGGTTAGGGTTAGGTTTAGGGTTAGGATTTGGGTTAGGGTTTGGGTTCGGGTTATGGTTAGGGTTAATGTTAGGGTTTGAGTTAGGGTTAGGGTTACGGTTAGGTTTACGGTTTGGGTTAGGGTTAGGGTTAGGGTTATGGGTTGGGTTTGTGTTAGGGTTAGGGTTAGGGTTAGGATTAGGGTTAGGGTTAGGGTTACGGTTAGGGTTACGGTTAGGGTTAGGGTTAGGATTATGGTTAGGTTTAGGTTTTGGGTTAGGGTTACGGTTAGGGTTAATGATAGGGTTTTCATTAGGGTTAAGGGTTAGGGTAAGGATAAGGGTTAGGGTTTTGGTTCAGGTTAGGTTTAGGGTTAGGGTTTGGGTTAGTTTTAGGGTTAGGGTTAGTTTTAGGGTTAGTTTTGGGTTAGGGTTATGTTTACGATTAGGGTAAGGGTTAGGTTTTGGGTTAGGGTTTGGGTTAGGGTTAGGGTTAGGGTTTGAGTTAGGGTTAGGGTTAAGGATAGGGTTTGGTTTAGGGTTAGAGTTAGGGGTTGGGTTTGTGTTAGGGTTAGAGTTAGGGTTAGGATAAGGGATAGGGTTAGGTTTAGGATTACGTTTAGGGATAGGATTAGAGTTAGGTTTAGGGTTTTGGTTTAGGTTAGGGTTAGGGTTAGGGTTTGGGTTAGTGTTAGGTTTAGGTTTTTGGTTAGGTTTAGGGTTAGGGTTAGGGTTTGTGTTCGGGTTCGAATTAGGATTAGGGTTAGGGTTAGTGTCAGGGTTAAGGTTTGGGTTAGGGCTAGGGTTATGTTTAGGTTTTGAGTTTGAATTAGTTTTATGTTTAACGTTAGGTTTAACGTTAGGTTTAGTGTTATGGTTTGATTAGGGTTAGGGTTAGAGTTAGCGATAGGGTTAGGGTTTGGGTTAGGGTTAGGGTTTGGGTTAGGGTTAGGGTTTGGGGTAGGGTTATGGATAGGGTTAGGGTTACGATTAGGGTTAAGTTTAGGGTTTGGGTTTTTTGTTAGGTTTAGGGTTAGGGTTAGGGTTAGGGTTAAGTTTACAGTTAGGGTTAGGGTTATGGTTTGGGTTAGGGTTAGGGTTTGGGTTAGTGTTAGGTTTTGGGTTAGGGTTAGTGTTAGGGTTAGTTTTTGGGATAGTGTAAGGGTTAGGATTAGGGTTAGGGTTAGGTTTAGGGTTAGGTTTTCGGTTAGGGTTAGGGTTTGGGTTAGGGTTAGGGTTAGGGTTAGGGTTAGGGTTTGGTTTAGGGTTAGTGTTATTTTTTGGGTTAGGTTTAGGGTTAGGATATGGGTTAGGGTTAGGTTTAGGTTTAGGGTTAGGGTTTGGGTTAGGGTTTTGGTTAGGGTTAGGATTAGGTTTAGGTTTACTTTTTGCGTTAAGGTTAGGGTTAGGTTTAGGATTACGGTTAGGGTTAGTGTTAGGGTTACGGTTTGTTTTAGGGTTAGGGTTTGGGTTAGGGTTAGTGTTAGGGTTAGTTTTTGGGTTAGGGTAAGGGTTAGGATTAGGGTTACGGTTAAGTTTAGGGTTAGGGTTTGGGTTAGGGTTAGGGTTTGGTTAGGGTTAGGGTTTGGGTTAGGGTTAGGGTTTGGTTTACGGTTAGTGTTATTTTTTGGGTTAGGTTTATTGTTAGGATAAGGGTTAGGGTTAAGTTTAGGGTTAGGGTTTGGGTTAGGGGTAGGGTTAGTGTTTGGGGTAGGGTTTGGGTTAGGGTTAGGTTTAGGGTTAGGGGTAGGGTTTGAGTTTAAGTTAGGTTTAGTCTTAGCTTAAGGGTTAAGATTAGGGTAAGTGTTATGGTTTGGGTAAGGGTTAGGGTTAGGTTTAGGGTTAGGGTTAGGTTTAGGGTTAGGATTTGGGTTAGGGTTTGGGTTAGGGTTATGGTTAGGGTTAATGTTAGGGTTTGAGTTAGGGTTAGGGTTACGGTTTGGGTTAGGGTTAGGGTTAGGGTTAGGGGTTGGGTTTGTTTTAGGGTTAGGGTTAGGGTTATGATTAGGGTTAGGGTTAGTGTTACGGTTAGGGTTAGGGTTAGGATTATGGTTAGGTTTAGGTTTTGGGTTAGGGTTAGGGTTAGGGTTAATGATAGGGTTTTCATTAGTGTTAGGGTTAGGGTTAGGATGAGGGTTAGGTTTAGGGTTAGCGTTAGGGTTAGGGTTAGGGTTAGGATTAGGGTTAGGTTTAGGGTTTGGGTTAGGGTTATGGATAGGTTTAGAGTTTAGGGTTAGTGTTAGGTTTAGGGTTTGGGTTAGGTTTAGGGTTAGGGTTTGGGTTAGGGTTAAGGTAAGGGTTAGGTTTTGAGTTAGGTTTAGGTTTAGGGTGAGGGTTAGGGTTTGGGTTAGGGTTAGGGTTAGGGTTAGGGATTGGTTTTGGGTTAGGGTTAGTGTTAGCGTTAGGATTAGGGTTAGGATTAGGGTTAGGGTTGTAGTTAGGGTTAGGGTTATGGTTAGGGTTTGGGTTAGGTTTAGGGTTAGGGTTATTGTTATGGTTATGGTTAGGGTTAGGGTTAGGATTAGGGTTACCATTAGGGTTAAGTTTAGGTTTTGGGTTTGGTTTAGGTTTAGTGTTGGGGTTAGGGTTAGGGTTAGGCAAAGGGTTAGGGTTAGGGTTAGGGTTAGGGTCAGGGTTAGGGTTAGCGTTAGCGATAGGGTTAGGTTTTGGGTTAGGGATAGGGTTATGGTTAGGGTTTGGATTTGTGTTAGGGTTAGGGTTAGGGTTAGGGTTAGGGTTTGGGTTAGGGTTAGGGTTTGGGGTAGGGTTATGGATAGGATTAGGGTTACGATTAGGGTTAAGTTTAGGGTTTGGGTTTTTTGTTAGGTTTAGGGTTAGTGTTAGGGTTAGGGTTAAGTTTACGGTTAGGGTTAGGGTTATGGTTTGGGTTAACGTTTGTTGTTAGGGGTTAGGTATTAGGTTTAGGGTTATGGTTAGGGTTAGGGTTTTGGTTAGGGTTAGGGTTAGGTTTAGGTTTACTTTTTGGGTTAGGGTTAGGGTTAGGTTTAGGATTAGTGTTAGGGTTAGTGTTAGGGTTACGATTTGGGTTACGGTTAGGTTTTGGTTTAGGGTTAGTGTTAGGGTTAGTTTTTGGGTTAGGGTAAGGGTTAGGATTAGGGTTAGGGTTAGGTTTAGGGTTAGGTTTAGGGTTAGTGTTATTTTTTGGGTTAGGTTTAGGGTTAGGATATGGGTTAGGGTTAGGTTTAGGGTTAGGGTTTGGGTTAGGGTTTTGGTTAGGGTTAGGATTAGGTTTAGGTTTACTTTTTGCGTTAAGGTTAGGGTTAGGTTTAGGATTAGGGTTAGGGTTAGTGTTAGGGTTACGGTTTGGTTTAGGGTTAGGGTTTGGGTTAGGGTTAGTGTTAGGGTTAGTTTTTGGGTTAGGGTAAGGGTTAGGATTAGGGTTACGGTTAAGTTTAGGGTTAGGGTTTGGGTTAGGGTTAGGGTTTGGTTAGGGTTAGGGTTTGGGTTAGGGTTAGGGTTTGGTTTAGGGTTAGTGTTATTTTTTGGGTTAGGATTATTGTTAGGATAAGGGTTATGGTTAGGTTTAGGGTTAGGGTTTGGGTTAGGGTTAGGGTTAGTGTTTGGGTTAGGGTTTGGGTTAGGGTTAGGGTTAGGGTTAGGGTTTGAGTTTAAGTTAGGTTTAGTCTTAGCATTAGGGATAAGATTAGGGTTAGTGTTATGGTTTGGGATAGGGTTAGGGTTAGGGTTAGGGTTAGGTTTAGGGTTAGGATTTGGGTTAGGGTTTGGGTTAGGGTTATGGTTAGGGTTAATGTTAGGGTTTGAGTTAGGGTTAGGGTTACGGTTAGGGTTACGGTTTGGGTTAGGGTTAGGGTTAGGGTTAGGGGTTCGGTTTGTTTTAGGGTTAGGGTTAGAGTTATGATTAGGGTTAGGGTTAGGGTTACGGTTAGGGTAAGGGTTAGGATTATGGTTAGGTTTAGGTTTTGGGTTAGGGTTAGGGTTAGGGTTAATGATAGGGTTTTCATTAGGGTTAGGGTTAGGGTTAGGATGAGGGTTAGGTTTAGGGTTAGGGTTAAGGTTAGGGTTAGGGTTAGGATTAGGGTTAGGGTTAGGGTTTGGGTTAGGGTTATGGATAGGTTTAGAGTTTAGGGTTAGTGTTAGGTTTAGGGTTTGGGTTAGGTTTAGGGTTAGGGTTTGGGTTAGGGTTAAGGTAAGGGTTAGGTTTTGAGTTAGGTTTAGGTTTAGGGTGAGGGTTAGGGTTTGGGTTAGGGTTAGGGTTAGGGTTAGGGATTGGTTTTGGGTTAGGGTTAGTGTTAGCGTTAGGATTAGGGTTAGGGTTAGGGTTAGGGTTGTAGTTAGGGTTAGGGTTATGGTTAGGGTTTGGGTTAGGTTTAGGGTTAGGGTTATTGTTATGGTTATGGTTAGGGTTAGGGTTAGGATTAGAGTTACCATTAGGGTTAAGTTTAGGTTTTGGGTTTGGGTTAGGTTTAGTGTTGGGGTTAGGGTTAGGGTTAGGCAAAGGGTTAGGGTTAGGGTCAGGGTTAGGGTTAGCGTTAGCGATAGGGTTAGGGTTTGGGTTAGGAATAGGGTTATGGTTAGGGTTTGGATTTGGGTTAGGGTTAGGGTTAGGGTTAGGGTTAAGGTTAGGGTTAAGGATAGGGTTTGGTTTAGGGTTAGAGTTAGGGGTTGGGTTTGTGTTAATGTTAGTTTTAGGGTTAGGATAAGGGATAGGGTTAGGTTTAGGATTACGTTTAGGGATAGGATTAGAGTTAGGTTTAGGGTTTTGGTTTAGGTTAGGGTTAGGGTTAGGGTTTGGGTTAGTGTTAGGTTTAGGTTTTGGGTTAGGTTTAGGGTTAGGGTTAGGGTTTGTGTTCGGGTTCGAATTAGGATTAGGGTTAGGGTTAGTGTAAGGGTTAAGGTTTGGATTAGGGTTAAAATTATGTTTAGTATTTGAGTTTGAATTAGTTTTATGTTTAACGTTAGTTTTCACGTTAGGATTAGTGTTTTGGAAAGATTAGGGTTAGGGTTAGAGTTAGCGAAAGGGATAGGGTTTGGGTTAGGGTTAGGGTTTGGGTTAGGGTTAGGGTTTGGGGTAGGGTTATGGATAGGGTTAGGGTTACGATTAGGGTTAAGTTTAGGGTTTGGGTTTTTTGTTAGGTTTAGGGTTAGGGTTAGGGTTAGGGTTAAGTTTACGGTTAGGGTTAGGGTTATGGTTTGGGTTAACGTTTGTTGTTAGGGGTTAGGTATTAGGTTTAGGGTAATGGTTAGGGTAAGGGTTTTGGTTAGGGTTAGGGTTAGGTTTAGGTTTACTTTTTGGGTTAGGGTAAGGGTTAGGTTTAGGATTAGTGTTAGGGTTAGTGTTAGGTTTACAATTTGGGTTACGGTTAGGTTTTGGTTTAGGGTTAGTGTTAGGGTTAGTTTTTGGGTTAGGGTTTGGGTTAGGGTTAGGGTTAGGGTTAGGGTTAGGGTTTGGTTTAGGGTTAGTGTTATTTTTTGGGTTAGGTTTAGGGTTAGGATACAGGTTAGGGTTAGATTTAGGGTAAGGGTTTGGGTTAGAGTTTTGGTTAGGGTTAGGATTAGGTTTAGGTTTACTTTTTGCGTTAAGGTTAGGGTTAGGTTTAGGATTAGGGTTAGGGTTAGTGTTAGGGTTACGGTTTGGTTTAGGGTTAGGGTTTGGGTTAGGGTTAGTGTTAGGGTTAGTTTTTGGGTTAGGGTAAGGGTTAGGATTAGGGTTACGGTTAAGTTTAGGGTTAGGGTTTGGGTTAGGGTTAGGGTTTGGTTAGGGTTAGGGTTTGGGTTAGGGTTAGGGTTTGGTTTAGGGTTAGTGTTATTTTTTGGGTTAGGTTTATTGTTAGGATAAGGGTTAGGGTTAGGTTTAGGGTTAGGGTTTGGGTTAGGGTTAGGGTTAGTGTTTGGGTTAGGGTTTGGGTTAGGGTTAGGGTTAGGGTTAGGGTTAGGGTTTGAGTTTAAGTTAGGTTTAGGCTTAGCATTAGGGTTAAGATTAGGGTTAGTGTTATGGTTTGGGTTAGGGTTAGGGTTAGGGTTAGGGTTAGGTTTAGGGTTCTGATTTGGGTTAGGGTTTGGGTTAGGGTTATGGTTAGGGTTAATGTTAGGGTTTGAGTTAGGGTTAGGGTTACGGTTAGGGTTACGGTTTGGGTTAGGGTTAGGGTTAGGGTTAGGGGTTGGGTTTGTTTTAGGGTTAGGGTTAGGGTTATGATTAGGGTTAGGGTTAGGGTTACGGTTAGGGTTAGGGTTAGGATTATGGTTAGGTTTAGGTTTTGGGTTAGGGTTAGGGTTAGGGTTAATGATAGGGTTTTCATTAGGGTTAGGGTTAGGGTTAGGATGAGGGTTAGGTTTAGGGTTAGGGTTAGGGTTAGGGTTAGGGTTAGGATTAGGTTTAGGGTTAGGGTTTGATTTAGGGTTATGGATAGGGTTAGAGTTTAGGGTTAGTGTTAGGTTTAGGGTTTGGGTTAGGTTTAGGGTTAGGGTTTGGGTTAGGGTTAAGGTAAATGTTAGGGTATGAGTTAGGTTTAGGTTTAGGGTGAGGGTGAGGGTTTGGGTTAGGGTTAGGGTTAGGGTTAGGGATTTGTTTTGGGTTAGGGTTAGTGTTAGCGTTAGGATGAGGGTTAGGGTTAGGGTTAGGGTTGTAGTTAGGGTTAGGGTTATGGTTAGGGTTTGGGTTAGGTTTAGGGTTAGGGTTATTGTTATGGTTATGGTTAGGGTTAGGGTTAGAATTAGGGTTACCATTAGGGTTAAGTTTAGGTTTTGGGTTTGGGTTAGGTTTAGTGTTGGGGTTAGGGTTAGGGTTAGGCATAGGGTTAGGGTTAGGGTTAGGGTTAGGGTCAGGGTTAGGGTTAGCGTTAGCGATAGGGTTAGGGTTTGGGTTAGGGATAGGGTTATGGTTAGGGTTTGGATTTGGGTTAGGGTTAGGGTTAGGGTTAGGGTTAAGGTTAGGGTTTGGGTTAGGCTTAGGTTTAGTTTTTGGGTTAGGGTTCGTGTTAGGATTAAGATTAGGGTTAGGTTTAGGGTTAGGGTTTGGGTTAGGGTTAAGGTAAGGGTTAGGGTTTGAGTTAGGGTTAGGTTTAGGGTGAGGGTTAGGGTTTGGGTTAGGGTTAGGGTTAGGGTTAGGGATTGGGTTTGGGTTAGGGTTAGTGTTAGCGTTAGGATTAGGGTTAGGGTTAGGGTTAGGATTAGGGTTACGATTAGGGTTAAGTTTAGGGTTTGGGTTTGGGTTAGGTTTAGGGTTTGGGTTAGGGCTAGGGTTACGTTTAGGGTTAGGGTTAGGGTAAGGTTTGGGTTAGGGTTAGAGTTAGGGTTAAGTTTTGGGTTAGAGTAAGGGTAGGGTTAGGGTTTGGGTTTGGGTTAGGGTTAGGTTTAGGCTTTGGGTTAATGTTTGCGGTTGGGGGTTAGTGGTTAGGTGTAGGGTTAGTGTTAGTGTTAGGGTTTGGGTTAGGGTTAGGGTTATGGTTAGGGTTTGGGTTAGGGTTAAGATAAGGGTTTCGGTTTGAGTTAGGGATAGGTTTAGGGTTTGGCTTTGGGTTAGGGTTAGGTTTAGGTTTAGGATAAGGGTTTGGGTTTGGGTTTGGGTTGGGGTTAGGGTTAGGGTTAGGGTTTGGTTTTGGGTTTGTTTAAGGGTTAGGTTTAGGTTTAGGTTTAGGTTTAGGGTTTGGGTTTGGGTTAGGGTTAGGGTTAGGGTTTGGGTTTCAGTTAGGTTTAGAGTTAGGGTTAGGGTTAAGATTAGTGTTAGGGTTAGTGTTAGGGTTTTAGTTTGGGTTAGGGTTATTAATAGGGTTAGGGTTAGGGTTACGATTAGGGTTAGGTTTAGGGTTTGGGTTTCGGGTAGGGTTAGGGTTACGGTTAGTGTTAGGGTTAGGGTTAGGGTTTGGGTTAGGGTTAGAGTTAGGTTTAGGGTTTGGATTAGGGTTAGGGTTTGGGTTAGGGTTATCGTTAGGGTTAGGATTAGGATTAGGGTTAGTGTTAGGGTTCGTGTTAGCGTTAGGGTTAGTGTTAGGGGTAGTTTTAGATTTAGGTTTAGGTTTAGGGTGAGGGTTAGGGTTTGGGTTAGGGTTAGGGTTAGGGTTAGGGATTGGTTTTGGGTTAGGGTTAGTGTTAGCATTAGGATTAGGGTTAGGGTTAGGGTTAGGGTTGTAGTTAGGGTTAGGGTTATGGTTAGGGTTTGGGTTAGGTTTAGGGTTAGGGTTATTGTTATGGTTATGGTTAGGGTTAGGGTTAGGATTAGGGTTACCATTAGGGTTAAGTTTAGGTTTTGGGTTTGGGTTAGGTTTAGGGTTAGGGTTAGGGTTAGGGTCAATGTTAGGGTTAGTGTTAGCGATAGGGTTAGGGTTTGGGTTAGGGATAGGGTTATAGTTAGGGTTTAGATTTGGGTTAGGGTTAGGGTTAATGTTAGGGTTTGGGTTAGGCTTAGGTTTAGTTTTTGGGTTAGGGTTCGTGTTAGGATTAAGATAAGGGTTAGGTTTAGGGTTAGGGTTTGGGTTAGGGTTAAGGTAAGGGTTAGGGTTTGAGTTAGGGTTAGGTTTAGGGTGAGGGTTAGGGTTTGGGTTAGGGTTAGGGTTAGGGTTAGGGATTGGGTTTGGGTTAGGGTTAGTGTTAGCGTTAGGATTAGGGTTAGGGTTAGGGTTAGGATTAGGGTTACGTTTAGGGTTAAGTTTAGGGTTTGTGTTAACGTTAGGTTTAGGGTTAGGGTTAGGGTTATTGTTAGGGTTTAGGGTTAGGGTTAGGTTCAGGGATTGATTTGGGGTTAGGGTTAGGGTTAGTGTTAGGGTTAGGATTAGGTTTAGGGTTAGGGTTAGGTTTAGATTTTGGTTTAGGTTTATGGTTAGGGTTAGATTTAGGTTTTGGATTAGGTTTAGGGTTAGGGTTATGTTTTTGGTTCGGTTTAGAATTAGGGTTAGGGTTAGGGTTTCAGTTAGGGTTAGGGTTAGTGTTAGGGTAAAGTTTTGGGTTAGGGTTAGGGTTAGGGTTTGAGTTTTAGTTAGGTTTAGTGTTAGCATTAGGGTTAAGTTTAGTGTTAGTGTTATGGTTTGATTAGGGTTAGGGTTAGGGTTAGGGTTTGGATTAGGGTTAGGTTTAGGTTTTGATTTGGGTTAGTGTTACGGTTAGGATTAGTGTTAAGTTTAGAGTTTGTATTAGGGTTAGGGTTAGGGTTAGGGTTAGGGTTAAGGTTAGGGTTTGAGTTTAAGTTAGGTTTAGGCTTAGCATTAGGGTTAAGATTAGGGTTAGTGTTATGGTTTGGGTTAGGGTTAGGGTTAGGGTTAGGGTTAGGTTTAGGGTAAGGATTTGGGTTAGGGTTTGGGTTAGGGTTATGGTTAGGGTTAATGTTAGGGTTTGAGTTAGGGTTAGGGTTACGGTTAGGGTTACGGTTTGCGTTAGGGTTAGGGTTAGGGTTAGGGGTTGGGTTTGTTTTAGGGTTAGGGTTAGGGTTATGATTAGGGTTAGGGTTAGGGTTACGGTTAGGGTTAGGGTTTGGATTATGGTTAGGTTTAGGTTTTGGGTTAGGGTTAGGGTTAGGGTTAATGATAGGGTTTTCGTTAGGGTTAGGGTTAGGGTTAGGATGAGGGTTAGGTTTAGGGTTAGGGTTATAGTTAGGGTTAGGGTTAGGATTAGGGTTAGGGTTAGGGTTTGGGTTAGGGTTATGGATAGGGTTAGAGTTTAGGGTTAGTGTTAGGGTTAGGGTTTGGGTTAGGTTTAGGGTTAGGGTTTGGGTTAGGGTTAAGGTAAGGGTTAGGGTTTGAGTTAGGTTTGGGTTTAGGGTGAGGGTTAGGGTTTGGTTTAGGGTTAGTGTTAGGGTTAGGGATTGGTTTTGGGTTAGGGTTAGTGTTAGCGTTAGGATTAGGGTTAGGGTTAGGGTTAGGGTTATGGTTAGGGTTTGGGTTAGGTTTAGGGTTAGGGTTATTGTTATGGTTATGGTTAGGGTTAGGGTTAGGATTAGGGTTACCATTAGGGTTAAGTTTAGGTTTTGGGTTTGGGTTAGGTTTAGTGTTGGGGTTAGGTTTAGGGTTAGGCATAGGGTTAGGGTTAGGGTTAGGGTTAGGGCCAGGGTTAGGGTTAGCGTTAGCGATAGGGTTAGGGTTTGGGTTAGGGATAGGGTTATGGTTAGGGTTTGGATTTGGGTTAGGGTTAGGGTTAGGGTTAGGGTTAAGGTTAGGGTTTGGGTTAGGCTTAGGTTTAGTTTTTGGGTTAGGGTTCGTGTTAGGATTAAGATTAGGGTTAGGTTTAGGGTTAGGGTTTGGGTTAGGGTTAAGGTAAGTGTTAGGGTTTGAGTTAGGGTTAGGTTTAGGGTGAGGGTTAGGGTTTGGGTTAGGGTTAGGGTTAGGGTTAGGGATTGGGTTTGGGTTAGGGTTAGTGTTAGCGTTAGGATTAGGGTTAGGGTTAGGGTTAGGATTAGGGTTACGATTAGGGTTAAGTTTAGGGTTTGGGTTTGGGTTAGGTTTAGGGTTTGGGTTAGGGCTAGGGTTACGTTTAGGGTTAGGGTTAGGGTAAGGTTTGGGTTAGGGTTAGAGTTAGGGTTAAGTTTTGGGTTAGAGTAAGGGTAGGGTTAGGGTTTGGGTTTGGGTTAGGGTTAGGTTTAGGCTTTGGGTTAATGTTTGCGGTTAGGGGTTAGGGGTTAGGTGTAGGGTTAGTGTTAGTGTTAGGGTTTTGGTTAGGGTTAGGATTATGGTTAGGGTTTGGGTTAGGGTTAAGGTAAGGGTTTGGGTTTGAGTTAGGGATAGGTTTAGGGTTTGGCTTTGGGTTAGGGTTAGGTTTAGGTTTAGGATTAGGGTTTGTGTTTGGGTTTGGGTTAGGGTTTAGGTTAGGGTTAGGGTTTGGTTTTGGGTTTGTTTAAGGGTTAGGTTTAGGTTTAGGTTTAGGTTTAGGGTTTGGGTTTGGGTTAGGGTTAGGGTTAGGGTTTGGGTTTCAGTTAGGTTTAGAGTTAGGGTTAGGGTTAGGATTAGTGTTAGGGTTAGTGTTAGGGTTTGGGTTTGGGTTAGGGTTATTAATAGGGTTAGGGTTAGGGTTACGATTAGGGTTAGGTTTAGGGTTTGGGTTTCGGTTAGGGTTAGGGTTACGGTTAGTGTTAGGGTTAGGGTTAGGGTTTGGGTTAGGGTTAGAGTTAGGTTTAGGGTTTGGATTAGGGTTAGGGTTTGGGTTAGGGTTATCGTTAGGGTTAGGATTAGGATTAGGGTTAGTGTTAGGGTTCGTGTTAGCGTTAGGGTTAGTGTTAGGGGTAGTTTTAGATTTAGGTTTAGGTTTAGGGTGAGGGTTAGGGTTTGGGTTAGGGTTAGGGTTAGGGTTAGGGATTGGTTTTGGGTTAGGGTTAGTGTTAGAGTTAGGATTAGGGTTAGGGTTAGGGTTAGGGTTGTAGTTAGGGTTAGGGTTATGGTTAGGGTTTGGGTTAGGTTTAGGGTTAGGGTTATTGTTATGGTTATGGTTAGGGTTAGGGTTAGGATTAGGGTTACCATTAGGGTTAAGTTTAGGTTTTGGGTTTGGGTTAGGTTGAGTGTTAGGGTTAGGGTTAGGGTTAGGGTTAGGGTCAGGGTTAGGGTTAGTGTTAGCGATAGGGTTAGGGTTTGGGTTAGGGATAGGGTTATGGTTAGGGTTTAGATTTGGGTTAGGGTTAGGGTTAGGGTTAGGGTTAATGTTAGGGTTTGGGTTAGGCTTAGGTTTAGTTTTTGGGTTAGGGTTCGTGTTAGGATTAAGATTAGGGTTAGGTTTAGGGTTAGGGTTTGGGTTAGGGTTAAGGTAAGGGTTAGGGTTTGAGTTAGGGTTAGGTTTAGGGTGAGGGTTAGGGTTTGGGTTAGGGTTAGGGTTAGGGTTAGGGATTGGGTTTGGGTTAGGGTTAGTGTTAGCGTTAGGATTAGGGTTAGGGTTAGGGTTAGGATTAGGGTTACGTTTAGGGTTAAGTTTAGGGTTTGTGTTAACGTTAGGTTTAGGGTTAGGGTTAGGGTTATTGTTAGGGTTTAGGGTTAGGGTTAGGTTCAGGGATTGGTTTGGGGTTAGGGTTAGGGTTAGTGTTAGGGTTAGGATTAGGTTTAGGGTTAGGGTTAGGGTTAGATTTTGGTTTAGGTTTATGGTTAGGGTTAGATTTAGGTTTTGGGTTAGGTTTAGGGTTAGGGTTATGTTTTTGGTTCGGTTTAGAATTAGGGTTAGGGTTTCAGTTAGGGTTAGGGTTAGTGTTAGGGTAAAGTTTTGGGTTAGGGTTAGGGTTAGGGTTTGAGTTTTAGCTAGGTTTAGTGTTAGCATTAGGGTTAAGCTTAGTGTTAGTGTTACGGTTTGACTAGGGTTAGGGTTAGGGTTAGGGTTTGGATTAGGGTTAGGTTTAGGTTTTGTTTTGGGTTAGTGTTACGGTTAGGATTAGTGTTAAGTTTAGAGTTTGTATTAGGGTTAGGGTTAGGGTTAGGGTTACGATTATGGTTAAGTTTAGGGCTTGGGTTTGGGTTAGGTTTAGGGTTAGGGTTAGGTTTAGAGTTAGGTTTAGAGTTAGGGTTAGGGTTAGGGTTTGGGTTAAGGTTAGGGTTAGGGTTAGGGTTAGGAATAGGGTTAGGTTTAGGGTAACTGTTAGGGTTATGGTTAGGGTTAGGGTTAGCGTCAAGGTTAGGGTTTCGGTTAGGTATAGGGTTAGGGTTAGGGTTTGGTTTTGGGTTAGGGTTAGGGTGAGGGTTTGGGTTAATGTTTGTGGTTAGGGGTTAGGTGTTAGGTTTAGGGTTAGGGTTAGGGTTACGTTTAGGGTTTGGGTTAGGGTTTGGGTTACGGTGTGGGTTTGGGTTATGGATAGAGTTAGGGTTTGGGTTTGGGTTAGGGTTAGTGTTACGTTTAGGGTTTGTGTTAGGGTTAGGATTAGGTTTAGGGTTAGGGTTAGGTTTAGGGTTAGGGTTTCTGTTTAGGTTAGGGTTAGGGTTAGGGTTTGAGTTAGGGTTAGGGTTTGGGTTAGGGTTAGGGTTAGGGTTAGGGTTAGGGTTAGGGTTAGATTTGGGGTTAGGGTTTTGGTTTGGGTTAGGGTTAGGGTTAGGGTTTGTGTTAGCGTTAAGTTTAGGGTTTCGGTTAGGTATAGGGTTAGGGTTAGGTTTAGGGTTTGGTTTTGGGTTAGGGTTAGGGTTACGGTGTGGGTTTGGGTTAGGGATAGTGTTAGGGTTTGGGTTTGGGTGACGGTTAGGTTTAGGAATAGGGTTAGGGTTAGGGTTATTGTTAATGTTTGGGTTAGGGTTTGGGTTAGGGTTAGGGTTAGGCTTTGGGTTAGGGTTATTGTTAGGGTTAGAGTTTAGGGCTAGTGTTAGGTTGAGGGTTTGGGTTAGGGTTGGGGTTAGGTTTAGAATTAGGGTTAGGGTGAGGTTTAGGGTTATGGTTTGGTTTAGGGTTAGGGTTAGGTTTAGGTTTAGGTTTTGGGTTAGGTTTAGGGTTAGTGTTATGGTTAGGAATAAGGTTAGGGTTTGGGTTAGGGTTAGGGTTACGGTGTGATTTTGGGTTAGTGATAGGGTTAGGGTTTGTGTTTGGGTTAGGGTTAGGTTTAGGTTTAGGTTTAGGTTTTGGGTTTATATTAGTGTTAGGGTTATGGATTGTGTTAGGGTTAGGGTTAGGAATAGGGTTAGGGTTAGGGTTATTGTTAGGGTTTGGGTTAGGGTTAGGGTTTGGGTTAGTGTTAGGTTTAGGTTTTGGGTTAGGGTTAGAGTTAGGATTAGGGTTTGGGTTATGGTTAGGGTTTGGGTTAGGATTAGGTTTAGGGTTAGGGTTAGGTTTAGAGTTCGGGTTTAGGGTTAGGATTACGTTTAGGGTTTGGTTTAGGATTAGGGTTAGGGTGAGGGGTGGGTTAGGATTAGGGATAGGGATAGGGTTAGTGTTAAGATTTGTTTTAGGGTTAGGGATAGGGTTAGGTTTAGGTTTTGGGTTAGGTTTAGGGTTACGGGTAGGGTTTGGGTTCGGGTTAGGGTTAATGTTAGGGTTTCGTTTAGGGTTAGGTTTAGGTTTTGATTTGAGTTAGTGTTAGAGTTAGGGTTAGTGTTAAGTTTAACGTTTGGGTAAGGGTTAGGGTTAATGTTAGGGTTAAGATTAGGATTAAGTTTAGGGTTTGGGTTTGGTTAGGTTTATGGTTAGGGATAGGGTTTGGGTTAGGTTTAGGGTTTGGGTTACGGTTAGGGTTAGGGTTTAGGTTAAGGTTAGGGTTAGGGTTAGGGTTAGGAATAGGGTTAGGTTTTGGTTTAGGGTTAGGGTTACGGTGCGGGTTTGGGTTAGTTATAGGGTTAGGGTTTGGGTTTGGGTAAGGGTTAGGGTTAGGGTTAGGGTTTGGCTTAGGGTTTTGTTTAGGTTCAGGGTTAGGTTAGGGTTAGGGTTAGGGTTTGGGTTAGGGTTAGGGTTTGATTAGGTTTTGGGTTAGGGTTAGGTTTAGGGTTAGGGTTTGGGTTAAGGTTAGGGTTAGGGTAAAGGTTAGGAATAGGTTTGGGTTAGTGTTAGGGTTACGGTTAGGTTTAGGAATAGGGTTAGGGTTAGGGTTATTGTTAGGGTTTGGGTTAGAGTTTGTGTTAGGGTTAGGTTTAGATTTTGGATTCGGTTTAGAATTAGAGTTATGGTTAGGGTTTGAGTTAGGGTTAGGGTTAGGGTTAGGGTTAGGTTTAGGATTAGGTTTAGGTTTAGGTTTTGGGTTAGGGTTAGGGTTAGGTTAAATGTTAGGGTTTTGATTAGGGTTAGGGTTAGGATTAGAGTTAGGGTTAGGGTTTGGGTTAGGGTTAGGGTTAGGATTAGGGTTTGGGTTAGTGTTCGAGTTAGGGTTAGTTTTTGGGTTAGGGTTAGGGTTAGGATTAGGGTTAGGGATAGGTTTAGGTTTAGGTTTTGGGTAAGGGTTAGGGTTTGGGTTAGGGTTAGGGTTAGGGTTAGGGTTAGGGTTTGATTTAGGGTTAGTGTTATTTTTCGGGTTAGGTTTAGGTTTACGATAAGGGTTAGTGTTAGGTTTAGGGTTAGGGTTTGGGTTAGGGTTAGGCTTAGTGTTTGAGTTAGGGTTAGGGTTAGGGTTAGGGTTAGGGTTAGGGTTAGGTTTACGATTTGGGTTAGGGTTTGGGTTAGGTTTAGGGTTAGGGTTAGGGTTAGGTTTAGGTTTAATGATAGGGTTTTGATTAGGTTTAGGGTTAGGATTAGAGTTGGGGTTTGGGTTTTGGTTTTGGTTAGGGTTAGGGTTGGGTTTTGGGTTAATTTTAGGGTTAGGGTTAGTGTTAGGGTTAGTTTTTGTGTTAGGGTTAGGTTTAGGATTAGGGTTAGGGTTAGGTTTAGGGTTAGGGTTTGGGTTAGGGTTAGGGTTAGGGTTAGGGTTAGGGTTAGGGATTGAGTTAGGGTTAGGGTTAGGGTTAGGGTTTGGGTTAGGGTTAGGGTTAGGGGTTAGGTTTGTGTTAGGGTTAGGGTTAGGTTTAGGATAAGGGTTATGGTTAGGGTTAGGATTAGGGTTAGGGATAGGATTAGAGTTAGGGTTAGGTTTTTGGTTTGGGTTAGGGTTAGGGTTAGGATTTGGGTTAGTTTTAGGGTTAGGGTTAGTGTTAGGGTTAGGGTTTGGGTTAGGGTTAGTGTTAGGGTTAGGTTTAGGTTTTTGGTTAGGTTTAGGGTTAGGGTTAGGGTTTGGGTTCGGGTTAGATTTAGTGTTATGGTTAGGGTTTGAGTTAGGGTTAGGTTAGTGTTAGGGTTAGGGTTTGGTTTAGGGTTAGGTTTAGCATTAGGGTTTGAGTTTGAGTTATGTTTAGGCTTAGCATTAGGGTTAAGGTTAGGGTTAGTGTTATGGTTTGGGTTAGGGTTAGGGTTAGGGTTAGGGTTTGGGTTAGGGTTAGGGTTAGTGTTAGGGTTTGGGTTAGGGTTAGAGTTAGCGTGAGGGTTATGTTTAGGGTATTCGTTAGGGTTAGGGTTTTGGGTTAGGGTTAGGAATAAGGTGAGGGTTAGGGTTAGGGTTAGGGTTAGGGTTAGTGTTAGGAATAGGGTTAGGTTAGGGTTATTGTTAGGGTTTAGGTTAGGGTTTGTGTTACGGTTAGGTTTAGGTTTTGGGTTAGGGTTACAGTTAGGGTTAGAGTTTGATTTAGGGTTAGGGTTAGGGTTAGGGATAGGGTTTGTGTTAGGGTTTAGGGTTAGGGTTTGTGTTAGGGTTTGGGTTAAGTTTAGGTTTAGGGTTAGGGTTAGGGTTAGGGTTTGGGCTGGGTTAGGGTTAGGATTAGGGTTTGGGTTAGGGTTCGGGTTAGGGTTAGTTCTTGGCTTAGGGTTAGGGTTAGGATTAGGGTTAGGGTTAGGTTTAGGCTTAGGGTTTGGGTAAGGATTAGGGTTTGGGTTAGGGTTAGGGTTAGTGTTAGGGTTAAGGTTTGGTTTAGGGTTAGTGTTATTTTTTGCGTTAGATTTAGGGTTAGCATAAATGTTAGGGTTAGGTTTAGGGTTAGGGTTTGGGTTAGGGTTAGGGTTAGGTTTTGAGTTATGGTTAGGGTTTTTGGTTTGGTTTAGGGTTAGGGTTAGGGTTTTGGTTAGTGTTAGGGTTAGTGTTAGTGTTAGTGTTAGGGATTGGGTTAGGGTTAGGTTTAGGGTTTGAGTTAGGTTTAGGGTTAGGGTTAGGGTTAGGGTTAGGGTTAGGGTTAGGGTTAGGGTTACGGTTACGGTTTGGGTTAGGGTTAGGGTTAGCGTTAGGGGTTGGGTTTGTGTTAGTGTTAGGGGTTGGGTTTGTGTTAGGGTTAGGGTTAGGTTTAGGATTAGGGTTAGGGTTATGGTTAGGGTTAGGGTTAGGATTAGGGTTAGGTTTAGGTTTTGGGTTAGGGTTAGGGTTAGGGTTAGTGTTAGGGTTAGGTTTAGGGTTAATGATATGGTTTTGATTAGGTTTAGGGTTAGGATTAGAGTTAGGGTTAGGGTTTTGGTTTAGGTTAGGGTTAGGGTTAGGTTTTGGGTTAGTTTTAGGGTTAGGGTTAGTGTTAGGGTTAGTTTTTGGGTTAGGGTTAGGTTTAGGATTAGGGTTAGGGTTAGGTTTAGGGTTAGGGTTTGGGTTAGGGTTAGGGTTAGGGTTAGGGTTAGGGATTGAGTTAGGGTTAGGGTTAGGGTTAGGGTTTGGGTTAGGGTTAGGGTTAGGGGTTAGGTTTGTGTTAGGGTTAGGGTTAGGTTTAGGATAAGGGTTATGGTTAGGGTTAGTATTAGGGTTAGGGATAGGATTAGAGTTAGGGTTAGGGTTTTGGTTTGGGTTAGGGTTAGGGTTAGGATTTGGGTTAGTTTTAGGGTTAGGGTTAGTGTTAGGGTTAGGGTTTGGGTTAGGGTTAGGGTTAGGGTTAGGTTTAGGTTTTTAGTTAGGTTTAGGGTTAGGGTTAGGGTTTGGGTTCGGGTTAGATTTAGTGTTATGGTTAGGGTTTGAGTTAGGGTTAGGTTAGTGTTAGGGTTAGGGTTTGGTTTAGGGTTAGGTTTAGCATTAGGGTTTGAGTTTGAGTTATGTTTAGGCTTAGCATTAGGGTTAACGTTAGGGTTAGTGTTATGGTTTGGGTTAGGGTTAGGGTTAGGGTTAGGGTTTGGGTTAGGGTTAGGGTTAGTGTTAGGGTTTGGGTTAGGGTTAGAGTTAGCGTGAGGGTTATGTTTAGGGTATTCGTTAGGGTTAGGGTTTTGGGTTAGGGTTAGGAATAAGGTTAGGGTTAGGGTTAGGGTTAGGGTTAGGGTTAGTGTTAGGAATAGGGTTAGGTTAGGGTTATTGTTAGGGTTTAGGTTAGGGTTTGTGTTACGGTTAGGTTTAGGTTTTGGGTTAGGGTTACAGTTAGGGTTAGAGTTTGATTTAGGGTTAGGGTTAGGGTTAGGGATAGGGTTTGTGTTAGGGTTTAGGGTTAGGGTTTGTGTTAGGGTTTGGGTTAAGTTTAGGTTTAGGGTTAGGGTTAGGGTTAGGGTTTGGGCTGGGTTAGGGTTAGGATTAGGGTTTGGGTTAGGGTTCGGGTTAGGGTTAGTTCTTGGCTTAGGGTTAGGGTTAGGATTAGGGTTAGGGTTAGGTTTAGGCTTAGGGTTTGGGTAAGGATTAGGGTTTGGGTTAGGGTTAGGGTTAGTGTTAGGGTTAAGGTTTGGTTTAGGGTTAGTGTTATTTTTTGCGTTAGATTTAGGGTTAGGATAAATGTTAGGGTTAGGTTTAGAGTTAGGGTTTGGGTTAGGGTTAGGGTTAGGGTTTGAGTTATGGTTAGGGTTTTTGGTTTGGTTTAGGGTTAGGGTTAGGGTTTTGGTTAGTGTTAGGGTTAGTGTTAGTGTTAGTGTTAGGGATTGGGTTAGGGTTAGGTTTAGGGTTTGAGTTAGGGTTAGGGTTAGGGTTAGGGTTAGGGTTAGGGTTAGGGTTAGGGTTACGTTTAGGATTTTGGTTAGGGTTAGGGTTAGGGTTAGGGTTACGGTTACGGTTTGGGTTAGGGTTAGGGTTAGCGTTAGGGGTTGGGTTTGTGTTAGTGTTAGGGGTTGGGTTTGTGTTAGGGTTAGGGTTAGGTTTAGGATTAGGGTTAGGGTTATGGTTAGGGTTAGGGTTAGGATTAGGGTTAGGTTTAGGTTTTGGGTTAGGGTTAGGGTTAGGGTTAGGGTTAGGATTAGGGTTAGGTTTAGGATTAGACTTAGAATTAGGGTTAGGGTTAGGGTTAGGGTTAGGGTTTGGGTTAGGGTTTGGGTTAGGGTTAGGGTTAGTGTTAGAGGTTGGTTTTGTGTTAGGGTTACTGTTAGGGTTAGGATTAGGGTTAGGGTTAGGGTTAGGATTAGGGTTAGGTTTATGATTAGAGTTAGAGTCTGGGTTAGGGTTTTTGTTTGGGTTAGGGTTAGGGTTAGGGTTTGGGTTAGTTTTAGGGTTAGGGTTAGTGTTAGGGTTAGTTTATGGGTTAGGGTTAGGTTTAGGGTTAGGGTTAGGGTTAGGGTTAGGTTTTGGTTTAGGGTTTGGGTTAGGGTTAGTGTTAGGGTTAGGGTTTGAGTTAGGGTTATGGTTAGGGTTAGGGTTAGGGTTTGGGTTAGGGTTAGGGTTAGTGTTAGTGGTTGGGTTTGTGTTAGCGTTAGGGTTAGGGTTAGGATTTGGGTTAGGGTTAGGGTTAGTGTTAGGATTAGGGTTGGTTTCGGATTAGAGTTAGAGTTAGGGTTAGGGTTTTGGTTTGTGTTAGGTTTAGGGTTAGGATTTGGGTTAGTGTTAATGTTAGGGTTAGTGTTACGGTTAGGGTTTGGGTTAGGGTTAGGGTTAGGTTTAGGTTTAGGTTTTTGGTTAGGTTTAGGGTTAGGGTTAGGGTTTGGGTTCGGGTTACAGTTAGGGTTATGGTTAGGGTTTGTGTTAGGGTTAGGTTAGTGTTAGGGGTAGGGTTAGGGTTAGGGTTTGGTTTAGGTTAGTGTTATTTTTTGAGTTAGGTTAAGGCTTAGAATTAGGGTTAAGGTTAGGGTTAGTGTTATGGTGTGGGTTAGGGTTAGGGTTAGGGGTAGTTTTAGGGTTAGTTTTGGGTTAGGGTAATGTTTAGGATCAGGGTTAGGGTTAGGTTTTGTGTTAGGGTTTGGGTTAGGGTTAGGATTAGGATTTGGGTTAGGGTTAGGGTTTGGGTTAGGGTTAGGGTTAGGGTTAGGGTTAGGGTTTGGGTTAGGGTTAGGTTCAGGTTTAGGGTTAGGGTTAGGGTTAGGGTTAGGGTTAGGGTTAGGGTTTGGGTTAAGGTTAGGGTTAGGGTAAAGGTTAGGAATAGGTTTAGGGTTAGGTTTAGGGTTACGGTTAGGTTTAGGAATAGGGTTAGGGTTAGGGTTATTGTTAGGGTTTGGGTTAGAGTTTGTGTTAGGGTTAGGTTTAGGTTTTGGGTTCTGTTTAGAATTAGAGTTATGGTTAGGGTTTGAGTTAGGTTTAGGGTTAGGGTAAGGGTTAGGTTTAGGATTAGGTTTAGGTTTAGGTTTTGGGTTAGGGTTAGGGTTAGGTTAAATGTTAGGGTTTTGATTAGGGTTAGGGTTAGGATTAGAGTTAGGGATAGGGTTTTGGTTTGGCTTAATATTAGGGTTAGGATTTGGGTTAGTGTTAGGGTTAGGGTTAGTGTTAGGGTTAGGGTTTGGGTTAGGGTTAGGGTTAGGGTTAGGTTTAGGTTTTTGGTTATGTTTAGGGTTAGGGTTAGGATTTGGGTTAGGGTTCGGGTTAGGGTTAGGGATAGGTTTAGGTTTTTGGTTATGTTTAGGGTTTAGGGTTAGGGTTAGGAACAGGGGTAGGGTTAGGGTTACGGTTAGGGGTAGTGTTAGGAATAGGGTTAGGGTTATTGTTAGGGTTTGGATTAGTGTTTGGGTTAGGGTTAGGGGTCGAGTTAGGGTTAGAGTTTGAGTTAGGGTTAGGGTTAGGGTTAGTGTGCGGGTTAGGGTTTGGGTTAAGGTTAGGTTTAGGGTTAGGGTTAGGAATAGTGTTAGGGTTAGGGTTTGGGTTAGAGTTAGGGTTAGGATTAGGGTTTGGGTTAGGGTTCGAGTTAGGGTTAGTTTTTGGGTTAGGGTTAGGGTTAGGATTAGGGTTAGGGATAGGTTTAGGTTTAGGTTTTGGGTAAGGGTTAGGGTTGGGGTTTGGGTTAGGGTTAGGGTTAGGTTTAGGGTTAGGGTTTGGGTTAGGGTTAGGCTTAGTGTTTGAGTTAGGGTTAGGGTTAGGGTTAGGGTTAGGGTTAGGGTTAGGGTTAGGTTTAGGATTTGGGTTAGGGTTTGGGTTAGTGTTAGGGTTAGGGTTAGGGTTAGGTTTAGGGTTAATGATAGGGTTTTGATTAGGTTTAGGGTTAGGATTAGAGTTAGGGTGAGGGTTTTGGTTTAGGTTAGGGTTATGGTTAGGTTTTGGGTTAGTTTTAGGGTAAGGGTTACTGTTAGGGTTAGTTTTTGGGTTAGGGTTAGGTTTAGGATTAGGGTTAGGGTTAGGTTTAGGGTTAGGGTTTGGGTTAGGGTTAGGGTTAGGGTTAGGGTTAGGGATTGAGTTAGGGTTAGGGTTAGGGTTAGGGTTTGGGATAGGGTTAGGGTTAGGGGTTAGGTTTGTGTTAGGGTTAGGGTTAGGTTTAGGATAAGGGTTAGGGTTAGGTTTAGGATTAGGGTTAGGGATAGGATTAGAGTTAGGGTTAGGGTTTTGGTTTGGATTAGGGTTAGGGTTAGGATTTGGGTTAGTTTTAGGGTTAGGGTTAGTGTTAGGGTTAGGGTTTGGGTTAGGGTTAGGGTTAGGGTTAGGTTTAGGTTTTTGGTTAGGTTTAGGGTTAGGGTTAGGGTTTGGGTTCGGGTTAGATTTAGTGTTATGGTTAGTGTTTGAGTTAGGGTTAGGTTAGTGTTAGGGTTAGGGTTAGGTTTAGGGTTAGGTTTAGCATTAGGGTTTGAGTTTGAGTGATGTTTAAGCTTAGCATTATGGTTAACGTTAGGGTTCGTGTGAGGGTCTGGGTTAGGGTTTGGGTTAGGGTTAGGGTTTGGGTTAGGGTTAGGGTTAGTGTTAGGGTTTGGGTTAGGGTTAGAGTTAGCGTGAGGGTTATTTTTAGGGTATTCGTTAGGGTTAGGGTTTTGGGTTAGGGTTAGGAATAAGGTTAGGGTTAGGGTTAGGGTTAGGGTTAGGGTTAGTTTTAGGAATAGGGTTAGGTTAGGGTTATTGTTAGGGTTTAGGTTAGGGTTTGTGTTACGGTTAGGTTTAGGTTTTGGGTTAGGGTTACAGTTAGGGTTAGAGTTTGATTTAGGGTTAGGGTTAGGGTTAGGGATAGGGTTTGTGTTAGGGTTTAGGGTTAGGGTTTGTGTTAGTGTTTGGGTTAAGTTTAGGTTTAGGGTTAGGGTTAGGGTTTGGGCTGGGTTAGGGTTAGGATTAGGGTTTGGGTTAGGGTTCGGGTTAGGGTTAGTTCTTGGCTTAGGGTTAGGGTTAGGATTAGGGTTAGGTTTAGGTTTAGGCTTAGGGTTTGGGTAAGGATCAGGGTTTGGGTTAGGGTTAGGCTTAGTTTTGGGGTTAAGGTTTGGTTTAGGGTTAGTGTTATTTTCTGCGTTAGATTTAGGGTTAGGATAAATGTTAGGGTTAGGTTTAGGGTTAGGGTTTGGGTTAGGGTTACAGTTAGGGTTTGAGTTATGGTTAGAGTTTTTGGTTTGGTTTAGGGTTAGGGTTAGGGTTTTGGTTAGTGTTAGGGTTAGTGTTAGTGTTCGTGTTAGGGATTGGGTTAGGGTTAGATTTAGGGTTTGAGTTAGGGTTAGGGTTAGGGTTAGGGTTAGGGTTAGGGTTACGTTTAGGATTTTGGTTAGGGTTAGGGTTAGGGTTAGGGTTAGGGTTACGGTTTGGGTTAGGGTTAGGGTTAGCGTTAGGGGTTGGGTTTGTGTTAGGGTTAGGGGTTGGGTTTGTGTTAGGGTTAGGGTTAGGTTTAGGATTAGGGTTAGGGTTATGGTTAGGGTTAGGGTTAGGATTAGGGTTAGGTTTAGGTTTTGGGTTAGGGTTAGGGTTAGGGTTAGGGTTAGGATTAGGGTTAGGTTTAGGATTAGACTTAGAGTTAGGGTTAGGGTTATGGTTAGGGTTAGGGTTTGGGTTAGGGTTTGGGTTAGGGTTAGGGTTAGTGTTAGAGGTTGGTTTTGTGTTAGGGTTACGGTTAGGGTTAGGATTAGGGTTAGGGTTAGGGTTAGGATTAGGGTTAGGTTTATGATTAGAGTTAGAGTCTGGGTTAGGGTTTTTGTTTGGGTTAGGGTTAGGGTTAGGGTTTGGGTTAGTTTTAGGGTTAGGGTTAGTGTTAGGGTTAGTTTATGGGTTAGGGTTAGGTTTAGGTTTAGGGTTAGGGTTAGGTTTCGTGTTAGGGTTTGGGTTAGGGTTAGGGTTAGGGTTTTTGGTTTGGTTTAGGGTTAGGGTTAGGGTTTTGGTTAGTGTTAGGGTTAGTGTTAGTGTTAGTGTTAGGGATTGGGTTAGGGTTAGGTTTAGGGTTAGGGTTAGGGTTAGGGTTAGGGTTAGGGTTACGTTTAGGATTTTGGTTAGGGTTAGGGTTAGGGTTAGGGTTACGGTTACGGTTTGGGTTAGGGTTAGGGTTAGCGTTAGGGGTTGGGTTTGTGTTAGTGTTAGGGGTTGGGTTTGTGTTAGGGTTAGGGTTAGGTTTAGGATTAGGGTTAGGATTATGGTTAGGGTTATGGTTAGGATTAGGGTTAGGTTTAGGTTTTGGGTTAGGGTTAGGGTTAGGGTTAGGGTTAGGGTTAGGTTTAGGGTTAATGATAGAGTTTTGATTAGGTTTAGGGTTAGGATTAGAGTTAGGGTTAGGGTTTTGGTTTAGGTTAGGGTTAGGGTTAGGTTTTGGGTTAGTTTTAGGGTTAGGGTTAGTGTTAGGGTTAGTTTTTGTGTTAGGGTTAGGTTTAGGATTAGGGTTAGGGTTAGGTTTAGGGTTAGGGTTTGGGTTAGGGTTAGGGTTAGGGTTAGGGATTGAGTTAGGGTTAGGGTTAGGGTTAGGGTTTGGGTTAGGGTTAGGGTTAGGGGTTAGGTTTGTGTTAGGGTTAGGGTTAGGTTTAGGATAAGGGTTATGGTTAGGGTTAGGATTAGGGTTAGGGATAGGATTAGAGTTAGGGTTAGGGTTTTGGTTTGGGTTAGGGTTAGGGTTAGGATTTGGGTTAGTTTTAGGGTTAGGGTTAGTGTTACGGTTAGGGTTTGGGTTAGGGTTAGGGTTAGGGTTAGGTTTAGGTTTTTGGTTAGGTTTAGGGTTAGGGTTAGGGTTTGGGTTCGGGTTAGATTTAGTGTTATGGTTAGGGTTTGAGTTAGGGTTAGGTTAGTGTTAGGGTTAGGGTTTGGTTTAGTGTTAGGTTTAGCATTAGGGTTTGAGTTTGAGTTATGTTTAGGCTTAGCATTAGGGTTAAGGTTAGGGTTAGTGTTATGGTTTGGGTTAGGGTTAGGGTTAGGGTTAGGGTTTGGGTTAGGGTTAGGGTTAGTGTTAGGGTTTGGGTTAGGGTTAGAGTTAGCGTGAGGGTTATGATTAGGGTATTCGTTAGGGTTAGGGTTTTGGGTTAGGGTTAGGAATAAGGTTAGGGTTAGGGTTAGGGTTAGGGTTAGGGTTAGTGTTAGGAATAGGGTTAGGTTAGGGTTATTGTTAGGGTTTAGGTTAGGGTTTGTGTTACGGTTAGGTTTAGGTTTTGGGTTAGGGTTACAGTTAGGGTTAGAGTTTGATTTAGGGTTAGGGTTAGGGTTAGGGATAGGGTTTGTGTTAGGGTTTAGGGTTAGGGTTTGTGTTAGGGTTTGGGTTAAGTTTAGGTTTAGGGTTAGGGTTAGGGTTAGGGTTAGGGTTAGGGTTAGGGTTAGGGTTCGGGTTAGGGTTAGTTCTTGGCTTAGGGTTAGGGTTAGGATTAGGGTTAGGGTTAGGTTTAGGCTTAGGGTTTGGGTAAGGATTAGGGTTTGGGTTAGGGTTAGGGTTAGTGTTAGGGTTAAGGTTTGGTTTAGGGTTAGTGTTATTTTTTGCGTTAGATTCAGGCTTAGGATAAATGTTAGGGTTAGGTTTAGGGTTAGGGTTTGGGTTAGGGTTAGTGTTAGGGTTAGTGTTAGTGTTAGTGTTAGGGATTGGGTTAGGGTTAGGTTTAGGGTTTGAGTTAGGGTTAGGGTTAGGGTTAGGGTTAGGGTTAGTGTTAGGGTTAGGGTTACGTTTAGGATTTTGGTTAGGGTTAGGGTTAGGGTTAGGGTTAGGGTTACGGTTTGGGTTAGGGTTAGGGTTAGCGTTAGGGGTTGGGTTTGTGTTAGTGTTAGGGGTTGGGTTTGTGTTAGGGTTAGGGTTAGGTTTAGGATTAGGGTTAGGGTTATGGTTAGGGTTAGGGTTAGGATTAGGGTTAGGTTTAGGTTTTGGGTTAGGGTTAGGGTTAGGGTTAGGGTTAGGGTTAGGGTTAGGATTAGGGTTAGGTTTAGGATTAGACTTAGAATTAGGGTTAGGGTTAGGGTTAGGGTTAGGGTTTGGGTTAGGGTTTGGGTTAGGGTTAGGGTTAGTGTTAGAGGTTGGTTTTGTGTTAGGGTTACGGTTAGGGTTAGGATTAGGGTTAGGGTTAGGGTTAGGATTAGGGTTAGGTTTATGATTAAAGT